>CAUYUJ010020743.1:45000-60000 GCA_963575745.1 Prorocentrum cordatum | reverse complement strand
TCTGCGAAGCTCGCGACGCGCTGGAGGGGCAACGATGTGGGGGGGATAGGCATGAGGGGGGAACGTCGACCTGGAATCGGCGATACATCGTCGATGCATCGGCGATTGCCCGATCGTGAATGCGCGCGTTCCTGGGCAGGTTCAGGACATCGAACCATTCTCTGCGATCACAGGCGATTGGGGATCGATGTATCCCCTTATGCCTATCCCCATTTATCGTTGCCCCTGGGGCGAAGAGGCTCGGTGTCTCGACAGAGCTCGAAAGTTTGGAGTCTCGGAGACTCGGGGAAGCTCGAGCCCGGGCAGTTGCGGAGGAGGAGGAGGATGAGGAGGAGGAGGAGGAGGAGGAGGGTCCACGAACCGTGTGAGGGATGCGCTAAAAAGTAAATCCAATGCTCTGCCTGCTCGACAAACGCATGTAACTTCAAAATCGAATCGGTCCCCATGGCCCTCTCACACTTTCCTGACTCGGGAGCGGCTGAGAAAGTGAGAATCCCATGGCCCTGCCGCACGTTCGTGATTAGGGAAAACTGAAATGGTGAGAATCTAAAAGCCCTACCACGCGGTCGTGATTACGAAAACTGACATGGTGAGACCACCATTGCCATGTTCAGCGTTTTTTAGTGCTGTTGTGAGTCAGCATGAAATTATAGCAACTTTGATTCGCAACTTCCCCCGGGGATTATCAAATTCGGCCTGCGCGCCTTTAAATCCCATTGACACGGGATAATACATATTCAGGGGGGAAAGCGGGGGTGATGATTTATCATCGGGGGCACTAGGTTACAGAATACCCCCCGTGCCCGCTCTAACGCAGCTTCCCACGATGTTTAGCAAAAGTGACCGGCACAAGTGACAGCAATCGCAAACCCTAGGGCGTGAGAGTTCTCGAGAAAGGAACCGCTACCTCTTCCTGCGAGGCCGCCCGGTACTTGCGTGCGGGAGCCAACGTTCATTCTGTTAGCCCGAACAGGTTCCCAGAGCTCCCATATAGGTTCTCTCATCCTCTTCCCCTCAAGCGCCGCCGCGTCCTCCGTGCTCTTCCTGATGGTACTTCTGATGCTGTGTCTGTGTTTCCTCCTCCCTTAACATTCGTGGTCTCGGAGGACTCGGGCGGGCTTTGTCGCGCGCGCTCGGTTGCTGCTTTTCGACCTTCTTCGCCATGGCGCTGCGCGCAGGTCCGCGACGCCGGGGTTGGTCGACGTCTGGACGAAATCTGGACGAAAGAGTGAAGAGGGGTGGTCGAAATCTGGACGAAGCCTGGTCGAAATCACGTTTATGATAGGGCTGCGGAGGTCCACAGAGGCTCCCATGAAGGCTCACTCAAACTCATCCCCCCCTTCCTGCTGCTCCTGCTGCTGCCCTCCCTGATCCCGCTCCTCCTTTCCGCATCCACCGCCCCAGTCCTACAGCTCCGAGTCCTCTGTCCTCGTCCCTCCCCTCTCCCGTCCTGCCCTCCCGTCTCCTCCCCCACTCTTTCCCCTCCGCCATTTCCCCTCCCCCCTCTCATCTCCCTCACTCGTCAATATCTCCTCTGTCGGTTCGTCGCGGCCCACGTACTTGGCGTTATTCCCGTGCTTTCGTCCTGCCACATCCTCCTCCGCTTCCGTCCTTCAACTATCTCCTCCAGCCTCTTTCGCCCATCACCCCTCCCTTCTTCCCGTTCCTCTCCCTTTCCCCTCTGCTTTCCCGCCCCCTCCCCTTTCCTCGTGCTCGGCCTTCTCTTCCTCTTCCTCCCCGTCGACCCCGCCATTCCATTTCACCTGTTCTTCACTCTTACCACCACCACCCGCATTAGTCGTCACGCTGGACTGGAGGCTTCGACTCAAAGTACGACGAGGTGCTGCCCTTCACTTCGAGCCGGCTGCGCAAGTACGGCCAGCTCAGGAGTGAGACCTTGCGCGGGACTCGGCAGCTTAGCGCCTTTTCCTTCTCCCAAAAGGACTGATCGTCCGCCTCGCTCTTCCTCACCGGTTCCTTCCTCTCTCTCTCTCTTTTCCTGCCCCACCCTAATTGTTTCCTCCTGTTCTTCTTCTTCTTCTTCTTCTTCTTTCTCCTCCTCCTTCTCCTCCTCTCCCTCTTCCTCCTCCTCCTCCTCCTCCCTCGTCTTCCTCCCTCGTCTTCCTCCCTCATGCCGATACTGCTCCTGCTGCTGTTGCCCCTCATCCTCCGTCGGGCTCTCTTATTGGCTACTGCTCATCCCTCCCTCCTAGCTCCATCCCCCTCTCCCATCAAGCTGTACCCCTCGTAGTTCACGCCCCTTTCTCCTCATTCGTCATCGTTCCCGTCCTATTCCTCCTCCTCGTCATTCTTCCTCTTGTTCTAGAATGTCCAGTTTGCTCCGACATCGAACTGCGCTCCAGAGGCGTGCGACGTTGTCGTCGTCGTCGTCCTCCTCCTCCTCCTCCTCCTCCTTCTCGTTATTCTCTCTCCTCCCGATCCCTGCCGCGATCTTCCCTCCTCCCGACCTCTTGCGCATCCCCTCCCGCCTCCCCGGGCTTTGCGCGGGGGTGCCGGCGCCTTCCAATTCCCGTCTGGCTCCGCTTGCGTGGCGACGGCGCGGGGGCGCGAGCCTCGTGAGGCTCCACACTGTGCTCTCGTTTTCGCATACGGCACTCTGTCCAGAGACAGCGCGCCAGCCCGTCCGAGAAGGGCTGGCCGCGGCCAAGAGTACGACGTCAGCGAATTGGCTCGGCACCGACGTCAGCGTGCTACCCGTGCCAGAGCTCGAGTCAATGTTTTTTGCCGACGACGGACATCATTTTGGCAAGACGACGACTTTCCTCGCATAATTCTGCCAACATGGCAAATTCAAGTGCATCACGATCTTGGACGTGCACGGCGTATGCCACGCCAAACTTTTCGAGAGGACTACGTGCAGAGCCTGTGATGCTACAAGATTGGATATAGGTGGTGGGAAGGGTGCAGAGTATTTTCGACGCAGCAAGGGGAAGGGCAATAGAATGGAGCCACCTGCGCCGGCTGTTCCTGCCAAGGAGCCCGACCTGAGCCATGTGCCTCCACCACCATTTCCAGCCGATAACAGTGCTCGGCAACGGGCGCAGAAGCCGCGTAGATCATCGAGACACAGAGAGAGAATCAGGCTCACGGAGCGGATTTCATCGTACAGACGCAACAAAGCCGAAATAGGAACACGGGGGCGTTGTGAACAATGAGCAGTCATGTCAAAAGGACTGGGAATCTTTCCAGCTCTGCCGTCAGACGCGAGGATGCATCCTGACTTGCCTGGAGAATTAGAGTCCAACGCCACAGCTACGATGAGAAAAGAGGAGGAGGAGGATTACGAGGAGGAGGAGGAGGAGGAGGAGGAGGAGGAGGAGGAAGAGGAGGAGGGGGAGGAGGAGGAGGAGGAGAGGGAGCAGGAGGAGGAGGAAGGAGGAGGAGGAGGAGGAGGAGGAGGAGGAGGAGGAGGAGGAGGAGGAGGAGGAGATAGGAGGAGGAGGAGGAGGAGGAGGAGGAGGAGGAGGAGAGGAGGAGGAGGAGGAGGAGGAGGAGGAGGGGAGGAGGAGGAGGAGGAGGAGGAGGAGGAGGAGGAGGAGGGGGAGGGCAGGAGCAGGAGCAGGAGCAGGAGCAGGTGCAGGAGCAGGAGCAGGTGCAGGAGCAGGAGGAGGAGGAGGAGCAGGAGGAGGAGGAGGAGGAGGAGGAGAAGGAGGAGGAGGAGGAGGAGGAGGAGGAGGAGGAGGAGGACAAGCTAGGTGCGCTCGTGTCATATCTGACATCCTACCCCTCCCTCCCATCCCTTACCATGGCGCAGATCCCCTCTCTACTCGCACAGTCGGATGTCAAGCAGGGCGATGATCCCGAAAGGGTACGCGATGCATTGTAGAGCACGGCATGGCATGGCGTAGAAGAGCACCGCGAAGCGTAGTATCAACCTAGCATTGCATTGCATGCCGTGGCATGGCACGGGAAATGGCGCCAGCGCTGCAGCGGGAACACGAGTCGAAACGAGCGGAAGCGCGGAAATGAGGCCAGCGCTGCAGCGGGAGCACGATTCGGAACGAGCGGAAGCACGGAAATGAGGCCAGCGCTGCAGCGAGAGCACGATTCGGAACGAGCGGGGCCCGAAAATGAGGCCGGCGCCTCAGCGAGAGCACCATTTTGCGAAAAATTGCAGGCGAAAACCTGAGCTAGAAAAATGTGTATTAGAATGGCCTTTTTTCGGCGCCGCCTCGGAACTCGATTTTCTGGCGCCGGCCGGAACCGGCTCCGGACCCGGCCCGGGCGCCGGCCCGGGCGCCGGCTCGGGCGTCCAGCCCGGGCGCTGGCTCGGGCGCCGGCCTGGGCGTCGGAATCGGCCCGGGAGGCCTCCCGGGCGCCGGAAGCAGAAATTCAGCATTTTCAAAAGAAAAATGTGTATTAGAATGGCCTTTTTTCGGCGCCGCCTCGGAACTCGATTTTCCGGCGCCGGCCGGAACCGGCTCCGGACCCGGCCCGAGCGCCGGCCCAGGCGCCGGCTCGGGCGTGCAGCCCGGGCGCCGGCGGAAATGATGCCAGCGCTGCAGCGGGAGCACGATTCGGAACGAGCGGGGCCCGAAAATGAGGCCGGCGCCTCAGCGAGAGTAGCATTTTGGAACAAAAATGCAGGCGAAAACCCAACTCCAGGGAAACCTGTGTGTAAAAAAAAAGTACGCGGGGGGGGGGCGAATATTCCCAAGACGTCATCAGGGGAAGAGGGAGACTAGTATTCATATTGAGTAATTGTGGAGGAGGAGGAGGAGGAGGAGGAGGAGGAGGAGGAGGAGGAGGAGGAGGAGGAGGAGGAGGAGGAGGAGGGGAGAATTGGAGTCCAACGCCACAGCTAGATTGATTTGCAGACTGTCGAACACAATTGCGGGTGTTAGCAGGCACCACTCAGTCCCGGGAGCGTGCAGGAGAGATGGCCCACGATTCGACTTCATGGTGCGCTGCAGCTCTGACTGGTGCTCTTAAATCGGGCATGTCCCTCTACAGGAGGAAGATTCAAAAATAGTTCAAAAATAAGTTAGTCAGGGGACGATTTTATGGGTTGTTGTTTCGTATGTGACAATTTCGAGCATGTTTTGAGTGTCTTTGATTTTCGCCCGCAATCCGCCTGTAGGGGGACATGCCCGACCTAAGAGTACTCATCTTTGCAGGCCATACGAGCAGCAATAATCCCATCAAAAGGCAACCCTCAAGCGTGCTGTTGCCAGGCAGGAGACTATCCAGCAACAGATCGAGGACGCGAAGTCCAGACTGTTTCGGCTCGGGGAGCAGGCCGCCCTGGCCAACGAATGGGTAGATCGGCGTCAGGTAGCTTACGAAGAGATGCTGGCATCGCCTCCCCCCTTGAACAGATGGAGATTGCAGCCGAGGAACGCGATGACGACCAACGCGATCAGAGCAGCAGCCTCAGATGTTGCAGCAGCCTCTGCCTGCTGGACTGGTGCGGGCACAGCAGCAACCTGCAGCGCCACCCGCTTCACCAGCTGCTCGTGATGTTCAAGTTGACGAGTTGGCGCATCTGGTTGCCATGCAGAGACAGCTGGCCCTTCTGACGAGCGCAATCCAATCCTATCAGCGGCAAGTTGGAGCTGCACGATGGAAGCACGATGCGCTCGTGACTGCGCTGGCTCGGGGACCTGGACAGCTACAACAACAGCCATCGCCATAAACTTTTTCACCGCCTCATGCTCAGCCTGCTCAGCCTCTCCTGGAGCGCCACTGGCTCGGGAGCTAGTGACGAGTCAGGCAGCCGATGGCTCGGCCCAGGACTGCGGCCAGAGCATGCAGAGGCAGCAGCAGCAGCGATCGATGCGAGGGGCTGAGGTAGCGACAGCGACAACGAACTCGACGATGATGCGCGTTAGGTGCGACATCCTGCGAACGACGATGTTGACACGATTGCTGCGCTTGCTGGGCGTGGTATCATCAAGGGCCCAGGGGAGCGTCCCTGGGGGGCCCATGCTGCAGGGCCCGCATCTGCACAATGGAGGGTATGCGTGCTCAGCGCCCCGAGGTCCTGAGCGATCCGCAGGTCTAGAGCAGCCGGTTTATCGCTTGGGATCCTGCTGTGCAGCGCACGTGCCCGCCTCAGTCCGCTGCCGTTGGTGTGCCTCCAGGATTTTTGGTCCGGGCATCCTGCGCCCGCGGTCGAGGACGCGTTGCAGCTTACACCTTAGGCGATGCTTAAGAAAACTTAAGATTTCGACCAGAATCTCGATTATTCTTAATGTTTCAATGTAAATCCCAAGATTTTAATAGAAATGTTGGGTTTCTGAGACTATGAATTTCTTAACCCATGATTTCTTAAGCAATTCGCAGGGTGTAAGTTCCGCATGGCTTTCGCCGACGTCCTCACCCTCCAACATATTTCGGGCTTGCTGGGGCGCTTGCAGCTGGGCGTCCGGGGCTCTTCTGGTGGAGCAGTCTCGATTCCTCGGGGACTGGCCGTCGTGTGGGCACCGCGGGATCGAGAAGATGCCGTGTCCGGGCCAGGCTGTCGTGGGCTCCTCGTGGGCCACGTCGCGAGTCGGGCTCGCGTGGCTGCTCCTTGTGGTTGGAGCGTGGCAGACAGCATGTTTCTGGGAGGTCCTGGTTCCGCTGCGTGTCGAGGCAGCGTCTCGCTGTGGTGGAAGCGACGCCTGCGATGCCGATTGTGGACTCGGCTGCTGCTTCTCTCGGTGCATTCTTCTGCGTGGGGCACGCGCCTCACTCGGGCCATATCCTGGAGGCGGCCGCCCACTCTCTGCGAGGGGCCGCTAGCAATGCTGACTACCTTTTTTTTTTTTCGCTCATCGATGCGAACGCAACGTATGGGGCCTACAGGATCGTCTTCCGTCGGGGCTTTGCGGGCGGAGGCTCCGAATTCGTATGGGTCTTACTTTCGTAACCTGCTTCGGGATATCTCAAGCTGTGTTTGCCGCGTGCTTTTCTGGGCCCCCCGGCAGATCGCAGGACGTGGGCTCCCCCTGGCGCGTTGTTCCCAATTGGGCGCATCGGCTACGTGGCCCTGCTGACTTCTTATTTGCCGCATGTCTCAGGATCTAGAGTTGATCCTGCTATCGACTTGTCGCTTTCCAAACCTGACCATCTAGTAGCGCACTTGGACGAGACCATCCCCGCTCCACAGCTTCGCGCATGCAGTGCTTTGGTTTACAGAAAGCGTGTTTCGATTCCAAGCTGTTGGATGATCTTGGAAAAGTGCGGCAGTGTAAAGAGCATATGGTGGCCTGTTCGTGCCGTGTCTGGAATGTGCCTCCGACGGCTCGCTGCTCTATTGTTGCTTCATGTTCGGTAAGGTACGGAGCTCTGCTTTGTCGCGCGAAAGGCCAGTGGGACTGCTCTGTCGGAGTGCACAGGGATTTTTGCGAGCTGTGCGCGGGCATCGCCGTTCCCCGCAGCAGGTCAGCAGCTGCGTTGCAAGGTGTTCGCAGGGTGTCGTGTTCAGAGCGTGGCAAACGTTGCTCGTGCATGGGCGATGCAGCTTTGTGGTCGACGTGGTGCCTTCCCGCCATTCTTCGCTGCTTGCGGCCGCCGGGCGCGTCGGGCAGCCAGCTAGAGGGGCGTTGCAGGCTTGCCAGAGTGCACGTGGGCGGCTGAAGTGGTGTATCTTCTTGGGAGACATTCCAGGCGCCGCTGGCGGCCTCGCTGGCCGCAGGTCCTGGGCGGGCCTCGCCGTGGCATGCGGGGTGTCAGTTGTGCGGGCCCAGGCCTTGCAGCGCGCCGCTTCGGTGCCCCGTTGATGAGGCCGTTCAGCCTGGACCCCAGCAAGACGTGGACGAGGCCCCGAAGCGAGTTGCGCAGTCCGTGGGGGGTCTCTGCTCTGGCAGGCAGTTTGGCGGCGCGCTCGCGGCTCTGCGGCGCCTCGGGGCTGCTGGCCAAAGACGTCGGCGAGGTAGAGTTCCCCCCGCGGCCCAGGGCCCCGATGTCTTGCCTGCTGCTTCGGCGGAGGACGCAAGGGAGCCATGGCCGGGCCGCGCTGCTGAGCAGGAATTGGCGGTCAGGCTGGCCCCCTTCATCTCTGCGCAGGTTTTTCATGATCGGCGTGTTTCAGCAGACGCTGTCTCGCGCTCCGTGCTCAGCGCGCCCAGCTGGCAGGCTTTTCGCCGAGAGCTGTGGTTGGCGAAAAGCAGCGCAGGTGGTGCTGATGGCCTTCGTGGCAAGTTGGCGCGCGCGCCGATTACCTGGCCGTCGCCTTCTACCCGCCTGTAGCAAAGACATCCGCGTGTCCGAGGCCGCGCAATGAAAAGGGGGGATTTACCCGGGATCCCAAAAGCCCGCGGCAACGTGTGTTCTACGAGTGCTTCCAAATCAATCTTGCTTGCTTCTCGCATTAAAAAGGAGTGCCAGGCATGCTTGCGTGGAGCAGAGACCCCAGCGACGCAGTCTGCCGTGGGCTCGCATCAGTGCGCGGGCGCGCCTGGTCGAGACGCGCAGCTCGGTCTGTTGGCCGCTCAAGTTGAGCAGAAGTGCGCGCAGGCAGCGTGTCCACGCTTGTGCTTTTCGTTCGTTGACGTGATGCGTGTCTCCTACATGGTTCTTCGAGAGCTCGCGCTCAAGACTCGCGTTTCCCCGCCGCCCCTCCAGCATTCGTTGAAACGGGCTGGTCTTCTCGAGGCTTGCCTTCCCCTCCTGGCCCAACGTCTCCAAGAGCTCCCGTCTCTGCATAGGCAATATGTGGAAGATCACTTCGAGGCTTCGGTAGAGGAAGCTCATTGCACGGGCTGGTTTCAGTTTCCCGGGGCTGCTCGCGTCGCTGTGACGTTTCGGGGGGCTCGTCCTGGGGCGCCGTTCGGGGATGCCGTTTTTCTGTTTATCGTAGCGGCGGTCACCGATCATGCTCCTCGTGATCTGTCTGAGTCTGGTCTCATGTTCCCCCTCGCCATGCCCAGTCGCAATCCATTTGATGCGGGCGAGGCAGGCGTGGAGCTGGACTTCCCCTGCTCGTCATATGCTGATGATTCGCTGTTTGCATTGCTCGCGCCGCTGAGAGCTATGGGGGAGAAGATCGAGGACATTTGCAGAGTGGTGCTTTGCCCGCGTGCCGTCGTAGGTCTGTCGCTGAGTCTCGAGATCGGCAAAACGGAATTGATGTTGCTCCTAGTTAGTCCTGGGTCCGCTGCGTCCCCGAGACGTGCTTTTTCATGCCCTGCGCAGGCGTTTTCTGGTTCGTCGTCGCTTCGTGGGGTAGTCGCTATTAACGCGTGTCGTTTTGTTGCCCATTTTTTGGGCGCCTTTGTTACCGATCGAGCTGTACTGGGTCCTGAGTTGGCCCGTCGGGGGGCCGAGTCAAGGACTCAGCTTTCGAAGGCTTCAGACACTTTTTTTGATCCGTGGGTCGAGAGCGAGCCTCTTCCGGTCGAATGAAGCCTTCAGACACTCCCATGCTCATTTTGCAGGTTCCCTGGTTCTCCATTCGGCATAGTGCGGGGCAGGCATGTGGTGTAACCTCTTCGGCAATGACGTTGTGCGGATGCTCTCGTCGCATGTGCGACGCTGCTGGTGCGTCCTCCGCCTGTCCTGTTTTGAAGCAGGAGGTCCATCGGATGGCGATGTCGTGGCAGCAGCGCCTAGTTTCCCTGTGATGGTTGTGCTACGTACAGCACGACTGCGACTACTGGTTGGCCAGGTATTGTCGGCGGCGCCTGGTCTGCTCCTAGCGCTACTACATGCTGAGTGCACTCAGGCTCACCATTGGGCGAAACACAACTCCTTGGTGCATCGGATTCTGACAGATTTTGCTGGGCTGCGTTCGTGCCGCCATGGGCTCCAGGATGTGTCGCTCCCGTCGTCCGACTCAGGTGCGTGGGTTGCCGAGGTGAGATCGTCTCCGGGTTCGTTGCTAAGAGCTATGCAGGGGGTTACTATGGCCACCGCGAGACATGGCAAGGCGCGACCTTGAGGGCTCGAGGTGGGAGAAGCGGCTGCTGAATTTTCTCTCTAGTGAAGGCTTTCCTCCTCCTGGAGATGTGCTCCCCCTTTCCCCTGGTTAGCTTTCCAAGTGCTATTTTTTGCAATTTTGCTCCCGTGGGCGTTCCTTCGAGCTGTTCATGCCAGTCTGCCAGGCATTGCAAGACAGCGCGTTTCTGGTAATCAGTGCCAAGCACGCCTGCGAGTGCTGGAGTCCAGGCCAATGCTGATTAGGCATGTGACGACTTGGCGGCCTACCAGTTTGATTTTTACTTCCGCAATGCCCTCCCGTTTGCCCCTGAGATCGACCTGAAGCTTGCAGCACAGGAGACGCAGGACAGCGGGGGCGCGTTCAGGAAAGGCTACTCGGCATCACATGCTTCGGCGCCTTCGCGCGTTGCAGTTGGGCTGGTGCACCCAGCGGCACGGGTTTTCAGGTCGCGTATCCCAGGGGCCACGCTCAAGATTATGTTCAACAAAAATTGTAGACACATCGCAGGATGGTCGCGCGAGATTCTCCACGAACTGCAGTCGCAGCCGCCCAGCTCCTCAGTCTGTTCAGGGCGTTTTTCTTGATTGGCCGTTGGAGCGAGATTATTTTTCTGAGGGGCCAGCCGCTCACATTTTACGCAGACTGCATCGCCGGATTGTATTTCCCCGCATCCTAATTGGGGTTTTGGTTTTCGCTGGGCATCCCGCGCAGTCCTCCCGCGCGCCCCCTCCTTTCGTTATTACATATCACTCTCGTCACGATTACCATCGCCATCATCGTCACTATCATCATCACCCCACCGTCGTCGTTATCATCACTGTCACCCTCCCAACATGATCGTAATCCTCATCCTCATCATCATCAGCATCACCATACGCATCATCATCTGTACTCGTCCACTCACTCAGAAGTAACTCACTGATTTCTTCACCCATCACTATCACCCGCCACTCTTTATCATCATCAGCAGCATCAGCATCATCATCATCAGCATCATCATCATTCTCATTATCATTATCATCATCATTATCATCATCGTCATCACAATCACACCTCCATCGTCATCATCACCACTATCTCCATCCCATTATGATCGCCGACCATCGTTCGTCATCGTCCCCACCGCAATCATCATCATCATCCCCATCATCATCGCCAGCATCGTCAGCATTGCGCACGTTACCCCTGGCACTCTCTCATACACACACACACGCACTATTTTTGAGGAATTCTCGAGCGGGAGCCTCGTCTATCAATCAGAGAATTGCGATGAGGTCTCAGGTGGGGGCCCTTCCCTTTGAGTCCGCAGCTCATGTTAGTATTCCGAGCGGGCCATCGAAACTGTCGTCACTTCTGGGCTCCTGAGGCCTGACTATGGAGGAAGTCTTGGACGGGGGCCTCGTGTGTGAGTGAATTGCGAGGATGTCTCAGGCGCCCCCCCCCGTATGGGGCCCACAACCCCTGCTATTAATCCGAGCGGTTCAGGAGTGGATCGCGGGGGCGTCTCCAGCTTGCGTTCGGAAAAGGTCGCCAGTTTACCGTGCGATCGACTCTCAGCTATCCTGCCACTGGCCCTCACTGGCCACCCCTCCCTATGGGGCTCGCGCTCCATTTTGGCAATCCGAGTGTTCTATGCCGAGCTGGTCGTCGGCAAACTTATTTGTGCCGAGAGTTCCAGGAGCGCGGGCCGCCGGCGCCCCTGCTGAAGTCGCTCGAGGAGTTCGACAAGAGAGCAGTGAACTCCAGGGATGAGGCGGGGCAGTTCGCGGCACAGCTGAATTTCAAGCTGCCTCCCGCCTGAGCGCGGCCGCGATCGGCTGGAGACCTGCGGGGTTGTCCCAATGGCTGGCTCCCGCGCCCCAGCGGCTCGCGGGGTTGTCCTAACGGCCCCGCTCGCGGGGCTGCCCAACGGCTTCGCGATCCGGCCATCGGAGAACGCGCCCATGCCGCCCGTGGCCGCATCGGCGCCGGGGAACATCGATTTGCCCTGGCCAGGAGCCAGAGGAGGTGCATGGGGAGAACAGGCTTAAGGAGGATAAGAGTGGGAAAATGTGTAGGAGGGCGAGGAGGAAGAGGAGGAGGAAGAGGAGGAGGAGGACGAGGGGGAGGAGGAAGAGGAGGAAAATACATATAAGTTGGAGGAGGAACATGAATAAACATAACATTCATATGAAACGATCATAATGACATTTTATCAATTTTCCCAATCGTACCACTATGAACACTAATATCGACAAAAAGAATAATGCCGATCATGCGAAGCAGAAGCACTATCATAATCATAGTACGAAGCATCTTGTTAAGAGGAAAAAACGGAGAGTCATACGATTGACGAGCATATTCAGAACTATAACAGTCACATTGATACTAGTAGTACGAGTACAAAAGGCGAACCATACATGCCAATATCACCGATAATACTACAGAGAACCAAACGCATAGTACGAATCATAAGAAGAAACATGGTCATAATATCAGTACCAACATTATATACGTAATAGTAATACCAAGGAGGAACATATTCATATACATAAAAATCGTAGTAATGAGAGGGATTCGGAATACTACCAATACTACGATGAAAGGGAGGATGAGTCCTAAACCAAAGTTAATAGCAATAATACTAGCATGACCAATTTTTATACCAGGAAGAACGAGATCAACATCGTCGGCCACATGATGCTGTGTTTAATATGCGTAGTCTTACTACTTTTAATACTCCCTCCCTTGGTCGGGTTTCGTTTGGAATAGACCACTGTGGTCTCCACCGCTCCTCCTCCTTCCCCTTCTCCCGCCTCCCCCGTTGTCCCTCGTCATCCTCTCTCCTCCCGCCTGCCTTCTGCCTCCTGCCTCGTGCCCGCGGTGTGCGAAACCGTCGCGACTTTCGTGGGCTTTTGGGAGGGCCAGCGGAGTGACGTCATACGCGGATCACCGCGAGACCTCGCCGCCCCTGGGGGGGGGCTGCGATCTGCAAAGCTGTCGCCAGTTTCGTGGGCTTCTGGGAGGGCCAGCGGAATGACGTAATACGCGGATCACCACGAGGCCTCGCCGCCCGCTATGGGGGGCTACGATCCGCGAAACTGTCGCCAGTTTCGTGGGCTTTGGGAGGGCCAGCGGGTTGACGTTTTACGCGGATCACCACGAGACCTCGCCGCCCCGTGGGGGGTTGCGATCTGCAAAGCCGTCGCCACTTTCGTGGGCTCCTGGGAGGGCCAGCGGAGTGACGTCATACGCGGATCACCACGAGACCTCGCCGCCCCCTGGGGGGCTGTGATTTGCGAAGTTGTCGCCAATTTCGTGGGCTCCTGGGAGGGCCAGCGGAGTGACGTCATACGCGGATCACCACGAGACCTCGCCGCCCCTCGGGGGGGGGGGGCTGCGATCTGTTCAGATGTCACCAGTTTCGTGGGCTTTGGGAGGGCCAGCGGAGTGACGTCTTACGCGGATCACCACGAGACCTCGCCGCCCCCTGGGGGGCTGCGATCTGCAAAGCTGTCGCCACATTTGTGTGCTTCTGGGTGGGCCAGCGGGGTGACGTCTTACGCGGGTCACCGCGAGACCTCGCCGCCCCTTGGGGGGCTGCGATCTGGAAGCTGTCGCCACTTTCGTGGGCCTGTGGGACGGCCAGCGGAGTGACGTCTTACGTGGATCACCGCGAGACCTCGCCGTCCCGTGGCAGAATTTTTGGAGCAAAGTGCCTCCCCCTGGCCGGCACGGATACCCATACCGGCCGGCCCGGTCTCCCCTCCAAATCGACCGGGCCAGGCTCTTGGGGAGGGGGTGTGGAGAGGGGGGAGGCATCTCGCGCGTCGATGAACCCCAAGGGTCGGCGGATTTAGCCGTGGGTCGGTTTGTGCGTCATGTGTGCGCAGTTGTTAGGACCAAAGCTGTTCTGAATCCAGGCCAGACAGCAGCGGGAGGATGGCCTGGCTATTCGTTCGATTGCTATGCAGTTCGCACGCGATCCACGCCCAGAGATCCCAGGCGAGTCTCAGGATGCCCCTCTTTCTCCTTGCCCGCCCTCCTCCCCTCCTCCTCCCCCTCTCTTCCTCCGCCCAACTTGTCAGCAGCTCTCCTGTCCCCGATCGCTGCCGATAGAGCGCACGCCCTCAGAAGAAGGTGGGGGCAGGCTGCAGAGGCTCGGCGTTCGTTCATCCAGCCACATCGTTTTTTCGGGCTACCGCAAAATATATGACGAGTTGTATGACGCAGACAGATTTGCCCAGATGGTTCCAGGCTGCTCCTGCAAGCAGCTGATACGGATTCCACATCTGTGTTGGGCGAGGGGAGCGAGGCAGGATATTATCATAGTATGCGAGAGGGGTGTGTGGGGGAGTCCCTCCACCTGCGCCCGCATACTGTCGTCCTCTTCGCGTGTGGCGCTCAGGAGAGCCCTACGCGAGACCGCGCGGTCGTGTCAGTGAGGGACGGGTGTTGGGATTCATTTTGAGATTTACTGGGATTCGTTTGGGAGGGCCGTTTGTGCGAAGGATGTCCAGTGCTTTTGGCCTGTCTTGGTTTGTTAGGCCAAGTTGTGTTAGCCAAAGAGAGGCTTGGTCGCCTCGGGCCCACTTGGTCTGCAGGATATGTTCATTCCATGCACACCCCTCGGCAGCAAATCCCCTGTGGAGCTTTTTGGCTGTCTCTTCCAATCCGATCTGATCCGATCCGACCCCGCCCCTCCTCGTGCCTCCTCCCTCCTCCGGTGGGCGCGGCGGGCACTGCGCTGCGGCGGCGGCGGCCTCGTGTGGCGGCGGAGGGCGCGGCTGGGCGCGGGCGCGTGGCGGGGCTGGGTGGGCGGGGGATGGGGAGGACACCCGAATGGGAAAAGGGGGGTGGAGGAGGGAGGAGGGATCGGATGGGATCGGCGCTCGGGGGTGCTTGTCAACAACACGAGCAGCACGAATGCACTCCCGCGTTACGCTCTGACGAGCGCCTACGCTCGTCGCCTTTATGGCTGACGTCACTGGCCAAACCTGCCCCCATGCCGCGCACTAACGTGGCGTGTGGGGGCGGGTCCAGCAGGGGGGACCCCTTCACACTATCCGGACGAAAACAAAGGGACAGAGGGGCTGCCCGAGGAACTCATAGGCGCAACCCCCAGTGCTTTTCCT
>CAUYUJ010020743.1:0-40000 GCA_963575745.1 Prorocentrum cordatum | reverse complement strand
GGCCCCAGTGGGGGTGTTCGCATGCGGTTCCCCCACCCAGGGCAGCGTTTCGTGGCCCCATAGGGAGCTCCACCGAAGGCCCCAGTGGGGGTGTTCGCATGCGGTTCCCCCACCCAGGGCAGCGTTTCGTGGCCCCATAGGGAGCTCCACCGAAGGCCCCAGTGGGGGTGTTCGCATGCGGTTCCCCCACCCAGGGCAGCGTTTCGTGGCCCCATAGCTCCACCGAAGGCCCCAGCTGTGGCTGCTCTCGCATGCGGTTCCCCCTCCCAGGGCAGCGTTTCGTGGCCCCATAGGGAGCTCCACCGAAGGCCCCAGTGGCTGCTCGCATGCGGTTCCCCCACCCAGGGCAGCGTTTCGTGGCCCCATAGGGAGCTCCACCGAAGGCCCCAGTGGTTGCTCTCGCATGCGGTCCCCTCACCCAGGGCAGCGTTTCGTGGCCCCATAGGGAGCTCCACCGAAGGCCCCAGTGGCGCAGTTCGCATGCGGCTCCCCCACCCAGGGCAGCGTTTCGTGCCCCCATAGGGAGCTCCACCGGAGGCCTCAGTGGTGCAGTTCGCCTGCGTTTCCCGTACCCAGGGCAGCGTTTCGTGGCCCCATAGGGAGTTCCACCGAAGGCCCCTGTGGCACAGTTCGCATGCGGTTCCCCCACCCAGGGCAGCGTTTCGTGGCCCCATGGGGAGCTCCACCGAAGGCCCCAGTGGCGCAGTTCGCATGCGGTTCCCCCACACAGGGCAGCGTTTCGTGGCCCGATAGGGAGCTCCACCGAAGGCCCCCGTGGCGCAGTTCGCATGCGGTTCCCCCACCCAGGGCAGCGTTTCGTGGCCCCATAGGGAGCTCCACCGAAGGCCCCAGTGGCTGCTCTCGCATGCGGTTCCCCCGCTCAGGGCAGCGTTTCGTGGCCCCATGGGGAGCTCCACCGAAGGCCCGCCCCAGTGGCGCAGTTGTGCATGCGGTTCCCCCTCCCAAGGCAGCGTTTCGTGGCCCCATAGGGAGCCCCGCCGAAAACGGCACCCACAACGCGTTACGAACAATTGCTCATGGTTGGGTCCTTCGCCAGGATAATTTTCCCAACCGTCCCGTGGTGTTGGGTCCTCGTTTTGAATAGGCAGCGCCCCGCGTCTCCTCCTTCCTTCCTTCCTCCTCCCCCTCCTCCCTTCTCCCTCCTCCCTCCTCCCTCCTCCCTCCTCTCCCTCCCCCTCATTGCCTTTGCTCTCGGCACACCTCTCACACGTTCCGTAGCCCCATAGGGTGCTCCACCGAAGGCCCTAGTGGCACAGCACGCATGCGGTTCCCTCACCCAGGGCAGCGTTTCGTGGCCCTATAGGGGGCTCCACCGAAGGCACCAGTGTGGTGGCGGGGGGGGGGGGGGGCGCATGCGGTTCCCCACCCAGGGCAGCGTTTCGTGGCCCCATAGGGAGCTCCACCGAAGGCACCAGTGGCTGCTCTCGCATGCGGTTCCCCCGCCCAGGGCAGCAATTCGTGGCCCCATAGAGAGCACCACCGAAGGCTCCAGTGGCTGCTCTCGCATGCGGTTCCCGCACCCAGGGCAACGTTTCGTGGCCCCATAGGGTGCTCCACCGAAGGCACCAGTGGCTGCTCTCGCATGCGGTTCCCCCACCCAGGGCAGCGTTTCGTGGCCCCATAGGGACATCCGCCGAAGGCCCCAGTGGCGCAGCTCGCATGCGGTTCCCCCACCCAGGGCAGCGCTTCGTGGCCCCATGGGGTGCTCCACCGAAGGCCCCAGTGGCTGCTCTCGCATGCGGTTCCCCCACCCAGGGCAGCGTTTCGTGGCCCCATGGGGAGCTTCACCGAAGGCCCTAATGACTGCTCTCGCATGCGGTTCCCCCGCCCAGGGCAGCGCTTCGTGGCCCTATAGGGAGCTCCACCGAAGGCCCCAACGGGGGCTCCCGCATGCGGTTCCCCCGCCCAGGGCAGCGTTTCGTGGCCCCATAGGGAGCTCCACCGAAGGCCCCAGTGGCGGCTCTCGCATGCGGTTCCCCCCAGCGCAGGGCAGCGTTTCGTGGCCCCATGGGGAGCTCCACCGTAGGCACCAGTCGGGGTGCCCGCATGCGGTTCCCCCACCCAGGGCAGCGCTTCGAGGCCCCATAGGGAGCTGCACCGTAGGCCCCAGTGGGGGTGCCCGGATGCGGTTCCCCCACCCAGGGCAGCGTTTCGTGGCCCCATAGGGAGCTCCACCGAAGGCCCCGGCGGGGGTGCCCGCATGCTCTCCCCCACCCAGGGCAGCGTTTCATGGCCCCATAGGGAGCTCCACCGAAGGCCCCAGTGGAGGTGTTCGCATGCGGTTCCCGCACCCAGGGCAGCGTTTCGTGGCCCCACAGGGGGCTCCACCGAACGCTTTGCTCACAACGACGGTGCTCACAACTGCATATGGTTGGGTCCTTCGCCCGTTTTTTTTTTTTTTTTTTTTTTTTTTTTTTTTTTTTTTTTTTTTTTTTTTTTTTTTAAAAAAAAAAAAAAAAAAAAAATATTATTATTTTTATTTTATTTTATTTTTTCCTATAAAAAATAGTTATTATTATTATTATTGTTATTGTTGTTCTTATTATTGTTATTATTATTATTATTATTATTATGTATATATATATTAGTATATATATTATTATTATTTCTTTTTCATTCTATGTATAAAACAGCTGCCTTGTAGGAAGAGGAGCTGGGAGCAACAGGGGGAAGGAGGAGCAGAAGGAGAGAAGGGGGCTGAATAGAAGGATCAAAAGGTGGCCTGCCAAGGAGCAGCCTCAAGGCGTCGTTCATTTCGCAGTACGGGGCCAGCCAATGTCCAGGATGCAGGGGGGGATCAATGCTGCTGGTGGAACGGTGTGGAAGAGGACGAGTTAATGATGATGCTGCTGCTGATGATGATGATGATGACGACGATGATGATGCTGATGGTGCTGATTTTGATGATTATTATGATGCTGATCGCGCTGGCAATGATGTTGATGATGAGGAGTATAATGCTGTTGTTGATGATGATGACGATGATGATGACGATGCTGATGATGATGCTGCTGATGATGATGGTTATCTGGACGAGGATGATGCTAATTATGATGTTGCTGGTGATGATGCTGATTCTGATGATGAGGATGCGGATGAGGATGAGGATGACGACCAGTGGAAACCCAAGAGTCATCAATGATGTTGGAATTAACCCTCCCTCCAATCTCCCTCTTCATAGGCCCCTGCAACGGTTCATTTCCATTTAGGGGGTTGCCTCGGTGGGAGACCAGTTTGAAGATCCTGAAGCGTGCCCGCACATTGTTCTCGGGATTTCAACGCCACGCATCAACTTGGCTGCTGCGTCCTGACGATCCAGAATCGTGCCAGAACGCCATTTTTGGACTTCAACACAGCGGATCAGCATAATTGATGCGCCCGCATAATCCTGAATCCGTCCAAAACACCATTTCTGGTACGTTGATTATGGGAATCCGTGAAACTCTTGCAAATTTTAAAAAGAGTGTGCGCGGCGCTGAGGCGAGGGCCACATTTTGAAAAGGGACCGCCCTCAATTCGTGAAGCTCTTGCACATTTTTTAAAACGAATGTGCGCGGCACTAAGGCGAAAACCACATTTTGAAAACGACCCGCCATCAATCCGTGAAGCTCTTGCAAGTTTAAACGTATGTGCGCGGCGCTAAGGCGAGAGCCACGTTTTGAAAACGACCCGCCCTCAATCCGTGAAGCTCCTGCACATTTTTGAAACGAATGTGTGCGACGCTAAGGCGAGAGCCACATTTTGAAAACGACCCGCCTTCAATCCGTGAAACCCTTGCACATTTTTAGAAAGAAAATGTGCGCGGCGCTAAGACGAGAGCCACATTTTGAAAACCACCCGCTCTCCATTTGTGAAACTGTTGCCACTTTTTAAGATTAAGATACATACATGGTGAGGAAGTCTCAGGCGAAACGCCGGGCCCGCCCTAAAACCTGGCCTCGGGGTGCGACAGGGAGGAGTCATCTATAAGGAGAAGGAATGATGATGATGATGATGATGATGATGATGATGATGATGATGATGATGATGATGATGATGGGGATGATGATGATGCTGATGCTGATGCTGCTGATGATGATGATGATGATGATGACGATGATGATGATGATGATGATGATGATGATGATGATGATGATGATGATGATCATGATGAGGCGGAGGAGGAGGGAGGAGGAGGGAGGAGGAGGAGGAGGAGGAAAAGGAGCAGGATGTTGATGGTGATGACGAGTATGATGACTGCGTTCGCGACGATCACGACGACGATTATGATGATGATGATGATGATGATGATGATGATGATGATGATGAGGAGGAGGAGGAGGAGGAGGAGGAGGAGGAGGAGGATGATGATGATGATGATGGTGATGATGACAGAGTCTGCCGTCCCCTCCTCGTTCTTTCCTCGTCGTGATCTGAGTCTGCCTTCCTCCTTCTCGTCCCCGTCCTCGTCCTCGTCTCTAGGGTGTGTGGCGGCATGGGCGTTTCGTTGAGTCCAAATAGCCCCTGTCGCACACCCGCCTGGGCAACAATTGTCGCGGTCAGCTTCGTTCTGCTTGGCTTCTCCAGGCGGCCAACCCAGTCAACATTTTGTTGACAGGACTTGCCCCCTTCCTCCTCTTTCTGCTCCTCTCCTCCTCTCCGTTTCCTCCCTTCTATCCCTTCTTTCCCTCGCCTTGCGTGCCCGTCGTGTGCGTGAGTGCACGGCCGGCACGCGCTCCCTTCTGACGTCATCGCGATCGCGTCTGTGCAATCTGGCCGAGGCTCTGGGCTATAGTTTGGCCGCTTCGCTTCTGGTGATAGCTCGAGGTGTGTGTGTGTGTGTTGAGCGAGAAGTCGTTGTGCTGGCAAAGGTGATGATATGATGGTGGTGGTCCTCGTATTTCATCGTGGCAGCGGCGACTGTAAGACGACAATAAGGATTATGGTGAGGGGAAGCACGGGCATATTGGAGAAAGGATGGTGAATGATGTATTGGATCAAGCACTAGTGGCCGCGGCGGATGAAGCACATATGACTCAAGAAGTACCTCTAGAGTACCACTTGAGCCATAGCGTCTGTAGAACGGAAATCAGGCTGGTGTCATACTCCACATAGACGTCAAAGCAGGAGCGATACTTCCGCAGGCCGAGAGATTTTCCTCTTGAGCCCCACATGTCGGAAGCGACGCGCCGTTCATGTGAGCGGATACATGTAGCGCTTTCTTCGAGGTGGGGTAGATATGTTATGGTTGGGGATGCGGGAGTTGGCCCTCTGTTCTCCTCCTACCTCCTCTTGCCTCTTCCCTCATCCTTCCCCTCTTGATCCTGGGGAGACCCCCCTTTCCCCGTAGAGTCATAGCATTGGTCTGCATATCTACAGCTCCGTGGATAGCATGATGCTTCACTTGCGGTGCTCTGCGGATCCCATTTCCCCAGGGTCCCGGCTGTTAATAATTATTATATGTGTATTCCGGGGAAATAAATGGATCCATTTTCTCACACAGGAAATTGGATCCGCGCAACACAGAAATAGGATCCACGAAAGTCTCCCACACCCGAAAAGGGATCCAATTGGATCCATGGATGTTCTCATATTTTAGTCCAAAGGGAAAATTTCTCGGCCTGGGGATGAAGGATTCAGCACCCCTTACGTAGGGGGAGACGCAGTTCGAAATCCCACCCGAAAGGGGATCCAATTGGATCCATGGATGTTCTCATATTTTAGTCCAAGAGGAAAAAACTTTCGGCCTGGGGATGAAGGGTTTAGCACCCCGTACGTAGGGGAAAACGCATTTGAAGCTTTTAGCACCCTTTACGTAGGGGGGGACGCAGTTCGAAATCCCACCCGAAAAGGGATCCAATTGGATCCATGGGTGTTCTCATATTATAGTCCAAGAGGAGCAAACTTTCGGCTTGGGGATGAAGGGTTTAGCACCCCTTACGTAGGGGGGAGACGCAGTTCGAAATCCCATGAAGGATTTAGCACCCTTACGTAGGGGGAGACGCAGTTCGAAATCCCACCCGAACAGGGATCCAATTGGATCCATGGATGTTCTCATATTTTAGTCCAAGAGGAAAAAACTTTCGGCCTGGGGATGTAGTGGCACTGGCATTCGTATCCGATATGACCCAAGTGACACCAGTCGAATACAATTTGGCTCATGTCGTCGGATCTCAGGGGAGGCTCTTGGGGGCGTCTGGCAGCTCTCCTGGAAATGCCCGGGCTGCGGGGCAGAGGCCTCTTGCATGGATACCAGAATCGGTCAGGATACGTCTTTTGTGGGTCTTCGAGGGCTCTTGGGAGCTCCTTGAGGGCCTCTTGGCGGCCTCTTGGGGCCCCGGCCCCCCCGCGCTGCCCTCATAGGGTCGGTCCCGCTGGACCGACATCGCGCGTTCGCTCGCTCGCTCGCTCGCTCGCTCCTGGGGGTCTCCTGGGCTCCTGCTGAGGCTTCGTGGGCACGCCTTAGGAACTTTTGGGGGGCTTTCGGGGCTATCTTGAGGCCGACGGCTCGAAAGGTCCGTTCGGGCTCTCCCTCTGGGCCCTATCTGGGGGGCATTTGGGGGCCGTCTTGGGGCGATCTTTGGGGCTTCTTGGTTTTTTTTTCGGGCGTCGGGAAGCCGACAAAACAGAAACGCTAAAATCCGTCAAAAACCTAAGTGAGATCAATGAACTTTGCTTCTCGGAACCCCCTTGGGAACAGGCCTTCGGGACTCTTACTGAAGGTATTGGAGGCCTCTTGAGTCGTCTGGAGGCCATCTTGGGCATCTAGGAGCCCTCGCAGCAAATTCATCAAATTCACAAATTCTGAATTCTGCAAATTCACAGCAACTGCGGCCACCAGGAGCGTCCGACTGTGTTCTTTCATGCGCATGATCCACCCGTAGTTGTTCAAATAGTGGTGGTCCCCTTCGATGCAGGACAGTTTTATCTCAGAGCCAGCCATTGCTTTAACAACTACGGGTCAATCTGGAGTGAGAGAAATTCGTACATAGCCGTAGCACCCCGCAGTTGCGGAGAAGATTGAGGGGGCGGCGGGGACGTCGGCAGTCTGCGAGGCTCTGAAGAATCCCGCCGCAGGCGCATAATTTTTACAATTTGTACAACGAGCCCGCCGCAGGCGCCGATGTCTTCGTTAAAGCAATGTAGGTGGGCCGCGGGGTGGGTCGCGGGTGAATCGCGGGTGGGTCGCGGGTAGGTCGCGGGCCGGGTCGCAGGTGGATCGCGGGTGTGTCGCTAGCGGGTCGTGGGTGTGTCGCGGGTGGGTCGCGGATGGGTCGCGGGGTGGGTCGCAAGTGGGTCGCGGGTGGGTCGCGGGCCAGGTCGCGTGGGGGACGACAACAAACAATAAACCACAAACAACAACCATAACCAACAACAACAACAATCCGCACTGCAGAACCTCACTTCAGCCGCACGCCCAGGGACAGTGAATGACCGTTCGGCCGCCCCACTCTGACGGAACGCTCCTGTGAGCCGTAGTTTCTGTGAACTTAAATTCGAGATGCGCTTGGGCCGAGGCTGCTAAACAGTCCTTGCAGGTCGGCTCGCCCGCGCATTCAGTCTTCGCGGCCAACCCTCCGCAAGATGAACCTCAGAAGTTGTTGACGCTCCTCTGCAATGTCGCTCCCTTCTCGCCCTGCCAGCGTCGCCCCATTCAGCGTCGAAGCAAGGCGCAACGCGGTCTGGGCCAGCGCGATTCGGAAGTTCCGCAATGACAGACACTGGAGAGGAGGCGCCAACAAGTATTTCGCACATAGTGCCACCCAGACACAGAACATCTAATCTAGCAGTAAAATGCGCAACGCGCTTCGGGATTCATGTTTTTTAGGATCGGAGTTCTTCTCGTCTTCCTCCTCATCCACCTCATCTTCATCCTTATCGTCCTCCTCCTCATCATCCCCATCCCCCTCTTCGTCCTCCGCCTCCTCCTCCTCCGCCTCCTCCGCCTCCTCCTCCTCCTCCTCATCCCTCTCCAGGGTGTGTGGAGGCATGAGCGTTTTTGTTGAATGCAAGCAGCTCCTGTCGCACCCACGCCCCAGCAGCAATTGTCACGGGTAGCTCCGTTCTGCTTAGCTCCTCCCGAGAGGTAATCTGCTCGTCTCGCTGAAAGGGCCTGCCCCCTTCCTCCTCTTGTTGCTCCTCTCCTCCTCGCAGTTTTCCTTTTCCGATTGCTCATTCCATGATTAGCTTTTCTTTGAAATTCCAGGCCGGCTATGACACGCATCCGCGGATAGCGAAAATATTGTGCAATGGGACGGAATGGGAGGGAAGGAAAAGATGTCAGATAATGGCGCGAGCGCAGGGAGCTTGTCTCCGTCCCCTCCCTCCTCTCCCTCTCCTGGCGTGCCCAGCGTGTGCATGAGTGCACGGCCAGCACGCGCAGCCTTCAGACGTCATCGTGATCGCACCAGTACAGTCTGGCCGAGGCTCCAGTCTATAGCTTGGCCCTCTGGTTGTTGGTGATAGCTTGAGGGGCGTGTTGAACAGCACAATGATAATGTTGGTAATGACACTGATCTGGTGATTATGGTACTGATGTCACACTGGCAGCGGCGGTTCTAATGGAGGCGATACGGCTTACGGTGAGGAGAAGCACGGATGCTTCGGAGAAAGGATGGCGAATGCTGTAGGAGAGATCATGCTGAGGGGATGAGGGATGGGGAGGGATGAAGGATGATGGGGATGAAATTGCGAGGAGGAGGAGGAGGAGGAGGAGGAGGAGGAGGAGGAGGAGGAGGAGGAGGAGGAGGAGGAGGAGGAGGAGGAGGATGAGGAGGATGGGTGAGGATGGATGGGGAGGAGATGGAGGATGGAGGATGGGAGGAGGAGAGGAGGAGGGAGGAGGAGAGAGGAGAGAGGAGGGAGGAGGGAGGAGGGAGGGGAGGAGAGAGGAGGGAGGAGGGAGGAGGCGGAGGAGGATGGAGGCGGGAGGCGGGAGGCGGGAGGCGGGAGGCGGGAGGAGGGAGGAGGGAGGAGGGAGGAGGGAGGAGGGAGGAGGGAGGAGGGAGGAGGGAGGAGGGAGGAGGGAGGAGGGAGGAGGAGGAGGGAGGAGGAGGAGGGGAGGAGGAGGAGGAGGGAGGAGGAGGAGGAGGAGGAGGAGGAGGAGGGAGGAGGAGGAGGAGGAGGAGGAGGAGGAGGAGGAGGAGGAGGAGGAGGAGGGAGGAGGAGGAGGAGGAGGAGGAGGAGGAGGAGGAGGAGGAGGAGGAGGAGGAGGAGGAGGAGGAGGAGGAGGAGGAGGAGGAGGAGGAGGAGGAGGAGGAGGAGGAGGAGGAGGGAGGAGGAGGAGGAGGAGGAGGAGGAGGAGGAGGAGGAGGAGGAGGAGGAGGAGGAGGAGGAGGAGGAGGAGGGAGGAGGAAGGGGAGGAGGGAGGGAGGGAGGGAGGAGGGAGGGAGGAGGGAGGAGGGAGGGAGGGAGGGAGGGAGGGGGAGGGAGGGAGGGAGGGAGGGAGGGAGGGAGGAGGGAGGGAGGGAGGGAGGGAGGGAGGGAGGGAGGGAGGGAGGGAGGGAGGAGGGAGGGAGGGAGGGAGGGAGGGGGGAGGGAGGGAGGAAGGGAAGGAGGAGGAGGGGGAGGGAGGAGGGAGGGAGGGAGGGAGGGAGGGAGGGAGGGAGGGAGGAGGGAGGGAGGGAGGAGGAGGAGGAGGAGGAAGGGAGGAGGGAGGAGGAGGAGGGCGGAGGAGGAGGAGGAGGAGTAGGTTGAAGAGGACGGAACAGGCATGGCGAGGGGAGCCCGCCAGGGAGGAGAAGCAAAACGTCAGCGATGAACTCGACGAGATTGAGGACGAGGACGACACGATCGAGGATGAGGAACACGACAAGATCGAGGACGAAGACGACACGATCGAGCACGTTGAACGCAACAAGATTGAGGTCGAGGACGACAAGATCGAGGACGACAGGGTAAAGGACGACGAACACGACAAGACAGAGGATGGGGATGACACGATTGAGGATGATGAGCACGACACGATCGAGGACGACGATGACGACGAGGACGACGAGGTGGAGTGCAAGACCGTCGTTGGGAAGCGGAGGGAAGGGATGAAGCGAGGACGAGGAGCAGAAGGAGGAGCACGGACGATGCGCACGGAGGAGACGAACGAATGGAGCGGGGGGGGGGTCGGACAGAAAAGAGAGAGAGGGGGGGAGGAATCGGAGCAGGAACAGGGGCTGGAGGGCCCAGACCCCCAGCATCGTGATTTTTCCGCAGGTTGGAACCCCAGAGGTCTGGACCCATTCCCCGGGCCACGTGTCTAAATCCGAGATAGTTTTGACAGCCTCGGGGCCCGATGGGTGCCCCAGAGGCAGAAGGTCAGGTCAGGTGTGCCAGGCGCTTGCACGGCGCACCGGCAGCAGAGCTACTCTGAGCTTCGCATGCGCCCTAAACATGTCGGTGCACTGCCAGCGTGAAGGGGAAGAAGGGAGAGGGAGGGAGGGGAGAGGAGAGGAGAGAGACAACGCTGCTGCAATGACTTGACGAACAATCTGCTTGTCGTGGTTTCTTCATGGCGCGAGGGATCTGGGCAGGCGGAGGGGCGTGGGGGTGCTGCCAGGCTGCGGCGTAGAGCTGCAGAGCCACAGCCCCATGAAGCTCGGATACATCCCCCCGCACAAGTTCCAGCCGAGTGCCGAGGAGGAGCTGCCCGGGCGTGTCCGACCAGGGCATCGATCGGCGGCGAGCCCCCGGGGGGGAGGTGAGAAGGCGAAGGCCTTCTCAGAAGGCTCGGAAGTCCCCCCGGCCTTCTGAGAAGTTTTCCGCGAGCCCTCCCCGAAGACACAGACAACCTGGCAGAAGGCCAGAGGCCTTCCGAGAAGCCCCGCCGCCCTCTGAGAAGGCCCTCTCCCTCTTGCTTCCCCCTCGCTCGCCGCCGAACCGAGTGGGAAGAGCAGGCCAGCGTGAGCGGTCGGGCCGGGTCGGCTGCGTGGCGGTCGGTTGCGTTCGGTTGGTTGGATCCATTCGGTCCCAGGCATCCGCCGATGTGATACGTTCAGTCAGGAGGAGGAGGAGGAGGAGGAGGAGGAGGAGGAGGAGGGTGAGGAGGAGGAGGAGGAGGAGGAGGAGGAGGAGGAGGAGGAGGAGGAGGAGGAGGAGGAGGAGGAGCGAGGAGGAGGGAGGAGGAGGAGGAGCGAGGAGCGAGGATGAGGAGGATGAGGAGCGAGGAGCAAGGAGCGAGGAGGAGCGAGGAGTCCCGCTCTCCTGGGGGTCGCGTTTCGTCCCGGATCCGTTTTCGATGGCTCTGGGGCCCGACCATGGCCCCCAAAGGGCCGAGGTCGAGGCACACCCGCCAGCTGCGTTGGCGCATGCAGTGCAGCGGGGAACAGAGGAGCTGGCCGACGGCGTTGCTGTCGTGGCCGTTTTGGCCCTGGTGTCCCGGGGGGTGGAGTTTCGTCCCGGATCCGTTTCGGATGGCCCCAGGGCCCGACAATGGCCCCAAGGTCGGGAGCCAAGAGACGGGGGTCAATGCAGACGGGGGTCAGCCAGGGCGCCGGATCCTGCAGGATCCTGCGGAGACCCCCTCTGGCTGACCCGGGTTTAGCGAGCCGCTCGTGGCCGCGAGGCGGCCGCGCCTACTGGCTGACCCGGGTTTGCGAAGACCTGCGTTGCATTTTTTTTTTTTTTTTTGCTTGCATTGCAGTTTTTTTGGTTTCCTGCTGACCCGGGTCTGGATTGACCCGGGTCAGAAGATCCCCGATACGGGCCGAAGTCGGGGAAACCCCGCTGGCTGGGTAGTGCATGCAACGTAGTGAGGAACACAAGAGCCGGCCGATGGCATTGCTGTCGTGGCCATTTGGGCTCTAATGTCCATGCCACTTGACCTTCACGGTCTTTCGATGCTGAACCCTCTTCTTGACTTATTTTGGCTATTCCACGTTTCGTCTGCATCCCTTGCCGACTCCTCCAAACAGGTTTGGGGGCACATGACTTGGTTTGAGCAGGAGCCGTCGGCGGGGATGCAGCCTGCGGCCCCCGCCACGCCGATCTCCAAGGCACGTGCTCGGGCTGCCCAAGGCGTGAACCATAGCCTTAGGGTCGCCGCCGTGGCATCCACCTCTGGGGCCGACGAGAGTGTGTTGGATGCGTGCGTCGAGCACTTGGGGGGGTCATGCGACACGATATCGGTCAACGATTTGCTGGAGGTGCGCGCCTCCGATCTGACGTCCGCGATGGACTCAGAGCGAGGTGTCTGGTGCGCCGCTCACGGCCTGGCAGCAAGGGGCGCTTGCGCGCTTCCCTTTCGCCGTGTGACCGAGGTCGCTGGTGTGCCGCCACTCGATTTCGGTCGACACCCTTGGCGGGTGGTTTGCGGGCATGAGTGCACTGGCCGCAGGTGGCGGAGGTGGTGGCGGTGGCGGGGGCGGCGGTGGCGGCCCTGCCACTTCCCCAGCGTCCTCTTAGGAGGTTATCTCGACAGCGCAAGTTGTTCTGGCCTTCGCCGACCTGGCGCACGACGGCGAGCTCGAGCTGCTCCCGCTGCAGGAGTTGCGCGCTCCCTCTCGGACGAGTGCGAGGAGGCGCACAGGGGGGGCCACCCCGGGAGCACGACCACGGATGACCAGGTATCCGCTCTTGCAGCCCGGCTCGCAGAGGGCGCCGCCCCCTGCGCGAACATGGCGGTGTAGGGCCTTGTCGGGAGGCGCCAGCAGAAGGTCATGCGCTTCACCGCGCAGGTCTTCGAAGGCGGTGATTTGGTCACGCGTCAGCTTAAAGGCCCCTCCTCGTTCGAGCAGTGGCGGGCTTGCCGGCGTGTGTTCCGCATCGCCATGGTGACCCTCAAGGCCTGTCGTCCAGGGCTTTTGGACGAGTGCGAGGAGGACATGCGGATCCTCAGCGCCACTTTACCGCAGCACTAGGGGGTTTTCTCCCAAGCTGAGTAGGGTTTTGAGGTCGAGGCGATTGAACGTCCTGCACCTTTCCTCTTCAACTAGGTAGCTCCGGGGCAGCTACTGTGTGCTCAGGCAGCTCGAGCTTAAGATCCAGATCAGTTCGGTCAGGGCTCGGATGCAAAGGAGGACTCGATCCACAACGCTATAGAGCATAATCGCGACATGGCGCATCGCAATTCAGCACGGCGCAGCACAGCACAGCCCTTGGCAAGGTACATCAAAATCGATACACCCAGCATTGTAATTGCCTGTCGCCCAATCAGGTGTCTTGAAAACGTTGCCATGCCTCACATTTCTATATTCCTTTCCGGGTTGGTGGGTCGATCCTGTTTACCCTTTTGGCCATAATGCGCGTTATGCCCCCTCCTCTCCCCCCCCCCTCCCCCCCTCCATAGCGTAACGCTCCCCCCCTCAGTGCGTCCCCAGCACTGCCGCGGTGTGTCCGGCACCACAGTCGGGGGGGTGGGCGCTAGGTTATGCCCCCCCCCTGTCCCCCCCCTCCCCCCCCCATGACGCCCGTTATGGCCGCGAATGCAAGACTGCGCTCCAACTCCGCCACGCCTCTCCCGGCCACCACTGCCGCCGCGGACGGGGGCGAACACACACGCGCTTCAGTGACTGGTTCGTCTATCGTTGCGGCCAGGCCGCCCGACCGCGGCGTCCCCACAACCGCTCCAGTCCCCCTTTCGCCGTCCCCTGGACCCTTTGGGTTCTTCGAGGCCGGCGGAGTGCCCTGAGTACCCACCTCACTGCTGTGGCCGCAACGGCCCTGGGCCGTGCGCCGCCACCGGCGAGGCTGGCCGCTATCGAACACCAATTCACAGTGGGGCTCGACCACCTCCGTCCTACACCACCTCAGTTCGCTCCAGGCCGCGCGGGACGCCGTCCGCCTGACCAGCGTACCGTCGCCGCCTCCTCCCCTGCGTTGCTGGCGCCTGTTTCGGACGCCGCCAGCACTACCCACCCGGCGCGGCCCAAAGGCAGCCCCGTTCACCCCGGAATTCTGCTGCGGTCCCGCTGCCTTGTCCGGCAAGCTGGTCCCGGGGATGCCGCTCCGCCCTCGGTGGGACCAGCCCCGCCAGAGAGAGGTCACTTGCTGTTGCCACGTGCGCGCGAAAGCGCACTCCCAGAGGGTTCGGTCTACTTGTGCTGCGAACGCTCGCTGCACAGTAGCGTTGCAGTGTGGCGGCCTGCCGCGTCTACTCTTGCTGCTCCTCCTTTTCCTCCTCCTCCTCCTTCACCTCCTCCTCCTCTTCCTTCCCTCATCCCCTCATCCCCTCATTCCCTCCCTCCTCCCCCTCCGTCTCCTCCCTCTCCCCTCCCTCCATCCTCTTCCTCTCCATCCCGCCCACCCTCGCAAACACCATCCGTCCTACCTGCGCGGGGGATGCGGAGGACGGGGGAGGCAAGGAAAAATGGAAGGGGGGAGGATGGAGGGGGCCAGGGAAGACGATGAGGATGAGGGAGGAGGAGGAGGAGGAGGAGGCAGGGGGGGAGGGGGAATGGGAGGGGGATGAGGAGGAGGAGGAGGAGGAGGAGGAGGAGGAGGAGGAGGAGGAGGAGGAGGAGGAGGAGGAGGAGGAGGAGGAGGAGGAGGAGGAGGAGGAGGAGGAGGAGGAGGAGGAGGAGGGAGGAGGAGGAGGAGGAGGAGGAGGAGGAGGAGGAGAGGAGGAGGAGGAGGAGGAGGAGGAGGAGGGAGGGAGGAGGAGGAGGAGGAGGAGGAGGAGGGGTGGAGGAGGAGGAGGAGAGATAGGAGGAGGAGGAGGAGGAGGAGGAGAGGAGGAGGAGGAGGAGGAGGAGGAGGAGGAGGAGGGGAGGAGGAGGAGGAGGAGGAGGAGGAGGTAGAGGAAGAGGAACAGTGGGTGGACTAAAAGTGTCCGCACGTGTCTCGCCAAGACCTTGAAGTATGAAAGCACGTCGGACCAGAATGTATACTCCCTTCAACCAAGTTCAGATTTGACGGGTGTGGCCGGTAGGCCGCAGGCCAGGGACAACATGTGGACACTTCAACTTTGATTTCGGGGGGGAGGGGGTGCGAAGCAAGGGCATTTCCCAGTTGTGGTTGTCATCATGTTGCATCGCCTTACCGCCATGGGTCTGGACACTTTTTGTCCGGCCACCGAAGAGGAAGAGGAAGAGGAAGGGGAAGAGAAAGAGGAAGAGGAGGAGGAGGAGGAGGAGGAGGAGGAGGAGGAAGAGTAAATGTGAGATGGATGTGGAGGTGGAGGTGGAGGGACCAAAGAACAGGGAGGTGGAGGGGAAGAAGGTATACTGAAGGAAGGGGTGGAAGGAGATAGGAGGGAGGAGAGAGGAAGGGAACGAGAATCGGACGGAGGGGGGCTCAAGAGGGAGGAGTGCGGAGTTTTCCGGTTGAACGCAGAGGGAGGATGACGTGACAGGTGAAGGGAAAGATCACGTGGGTTCGGACGAGCAGCGGCAGGGGCAAGAAGAGAGGAGATGGAGGCGCAAGATGAGCGACTTTCACGTCAGCAGTAGCGCTTCGATGCTGTGTTGTGATCTCGCCCAAAGCCGACGAGCAGTCGGGGTTCCCCCGTTCAGGCCTGGATGCATCGGCAGCGTTTTGTGACCCCAGAAAGGGAAGATAATAAGAGAAGGATGATGATGATGATGATGATGATGATGATGATGATGATGATGATGATGATGATGATGATGATGATGATGATGATGATGATGATGATGATGATGATGATGATGATGATGATGCTGATGATGATGATGATGATGATGATGCTGATGATGATGCTGATGGTGGTGGTGATGGTGATGATGATGATGATGATGATGATGATGATGATGATGATGATGATGATGATGATGCTGCTGCGCTGCTGCTGCTGCTGATGATGATGATGATGCTGCTGCTGCTGCTGCTGCTGCTGAGGAGGAGGAGGAGGAGAGGAGGATGACGATGAGGAGGAGGAGGAGAGGAGGAGGAGGAGGAGGAGGAGGAAGAGGAGGAGGGGAGGAGGAGGGGAGGAGGAGGAGGAGGAGGAGGGAGGGAGGGAGGGAGGGAGGGAGGAGGAGGAGCAGGCGGAGGAGGAGCAGGAGGAGGAGGAGGAGGAGGAGGCGGAGGAGGAGGAGGAGGGGGCATCGACCACATGTTCGTTGCCATTGGGCGTGATGCAGGTACCTCCATGGTTTCTGCTGCGTTCTGGACTCGGCTTTTTGGAGCGCGCCACATGCTCACTCTCTGCTAGCGCGTGCGCATCTCCCCAGTACACAGGACGGCGACGGGAAGAACAGCGACCTGGTGTTGACCCCAGAGGAGGAGGTGAACCTCTTGCTGAAAGCCGACGGGTACCGTGACGGCGCCAGCGCGACGTTCCCCAAACGGGAGCGGGGGAGGGCAGTGAGCTTGGAGAGAGGTGGTCGAGACGGCGTTGTTGGCTCGGGAGCCATATGGAACCCGTTAGCCATGAAGGCAAGGGGTCAGGCCATCGACCCCAGGGTTTTACCGAAGGAGGAGGAGGAGGAGGAGGAGGAGGAGGAGGAGGAGGAGGAGGAGGAGGAGGAGGAGGAGGAGGAGGAGGAGGAGAGAGGAGGGGACAAGAGGGGGGGCAGGATGGGCGGCAGCAGGGACTTTTACAGACACGCCATGTTTGGTTTTCGGAGCCGAGGCCATTGCCCTAGATGAGACTTTGCAGGGAGTCCGCGTCCTTTTCGCTTCTTGCAGCAGTGCTAACAGCTGAAAAGGAGGGGGGAGCGCTCCATGGCATCCGCCGATGTGATTTTCCCGGAAAGGGCGTGGGCCCAGGGATCTCTTTCAGGGGTTTTCCCCCGCGGCCTCAACTTGCTTCGACTTGCGTAGGGCTGGCGTGTTTATTCTGCGGTAAATAACGAGGTCGCGCAGGGCTGGCGGAATTGAATTTTGATGATGTCCCTAGTGAAACGCTTTTTTTATGCATGTGTTGAGGATGTCTCAGGCGAAACGCTGATTTTGCAGAGTCGGGGAATGTCTCGAGCGGGGGCCTCGTGGGGTGCCAGAATTCGAAGGATGTCTCAGGCGAAATGCTTGTTTTCACATGCCCAGGTCGCCCAGGGGGGTGTCGAACATGGTTGTCCCTCGATGGAACCACGTGCTTTCGCGTGTCCAGGCCACGCAGAGGAGTGTCTAACTTTGTGGCCCCGAGCTGGAACCATGTGTCTTCATGTGTCCGGGCCACCCGGGGGGGGGACCTAACATGGTGGTCCCGCGCTGGTGGAACCATGTGTTTTCACGCTTGTTCCGCTCTTGCGCGAAAGGCACCCACGTGTTTTCACGCTTGTTCCGCTCAGGGGCGAAAGAGACCCATGTGTTTTCACGCTTGTTCCGCTCAGGGGCGGAAGGACCTACGTTTTTTCAAGCTTATTTTCGAGGGACCGTGGCCTTGAGAGCGTGACCCCCGCGTGATTTACGAGGGATCTCGGCGCTGAGAGCGCGGACGCCGCGTGATTTACGATGGATCGTTGTCTTGGGAGCGCGGACGCAGCGCTCCCTGGCACGTCCCCTGGCACGTCCGCTGGCACGTTCCGTGGCGCGTTCCCCTGGCACGTCCCGTGCCGCTTCCCCCTGGCTCATCGCGCGGCGAGTCCCCTGGCACGTCCCCTGGCACGTCCACTGGCACGTGACGTGGCGCGTCCCCTGGCATGTCACTGCGCGGCGCGGCACAGCGCAGAGAAGCACAACACAGCCCCTGGCATAGCAGCATCACCCTTGATACCTGGCACGTTCCCTAGCGCCTTCCCTGGGCACGTTGCGCGACGCGTCCCCTGGCACGTCCCCTGGCACGTCCGCTGGCACGTCCGCTGGCACGTTCCGTGGCGCGTCCCCCTGTCCCTTGGCACGTCCCCTGGCACGTCCACTGGCACGTTACGTGGCGCGTCCCCCGGCGCGCCACTGTGCGGCGCGGCACAGCGCAGAGCTGTACACCACAGCCCCTGGCACAGCGTCATCACCATTGATATCTTCAGCATTGCCACTGCCCATCGGCTAATTGAGGTGCTTGGACACGTTTCCATTCCTCGCAGTTCTAACTCCCTTTCTGGGTTCGTGGGTCGATCATGTTTCAATCCGCGGCTCCAGAGATCCCGTCCGCTTCTTCCAGGTTAGCTTTGCGATGCTGAGCCGTTTTTCCCGGAACGGGGCTCGGGCCCAGGCTTCTCTTTTAGAGGTTTACCTTCGGCCTCGACTTGCGTAGGGCCGGCGAATTGGTTTGCGATGAGTAACGAGATGGCGTAGGGCTGGCGAATTAAAATCTCGAGGATATCTCAGGGGAAACGCCTGTTTTATTCAAGTTTGTCGAGGATGTCTCAGGCGAAACGCTGGTTTTGCAGAGTTGGGGGATGTCTCGAGCGGGGGTCAGAATTCGGGGGAGCCACGTGATCTTCAACACTGCCAATGCCTATCACCCAACCGAGGTCCTTCGAAACGTTTCCATGCGTCGCAGTTCTAAATCCCTTTCTGGGTTCGTGGGTCGATAATGTTTTCACACCTGGCGTCTTCGCTCAATTTCTGGCCCAGAGGCCATCACACAGGTTGATGCGGCTCGAAGCGTTCCGCAGAGAGATAGGGTCTGGTGCTCCGGTCGTGATCCTTCGCGATGCTGCAACTTTTCGCAATGTCAGATCCCAAGGAAGTCCAGCCCTCTTGCCCCCCAGCAGCATCAGTATCGTAATGATTTGGGCGGATGCGTAACAAATGGCATGAGGAGGGAGGAACGATACACGAGGAGGAGGAGGAGGAGGAGGAGGAGGAGGAGGAGGAGGAGGAGGAGGAGGAGGAGGAGGAGGAGGAGAGGGGTGGTGCACGAGGGTAGCGATGAGGACAAGAAGAAGGACGATGAGGAGGAGGATGAGGAGACATGATGAGGATTCGAAGGAGGAGGAGGAGGAATTGGAGGAGGAGGAGGACCAGCAGCGTTCGTGTTGGGGACGAGGGAGGAGGAGGGGTTTGATGACGAAGCGGAGTAGCGCGACGGCGACGACCGCGGCGGGCAGGCGGGGGGAGGGGGGGCAGGACGAAGAGGAGGGCGAATGCCTCGATCACGGTCACTGCGAGGTGGGAGAGCGAGGGGCCACGGCGACCAAAAGGACGACCATGGCGGCTGCGACGACCACGACGACGACGAGGACGACCACTCGGTGGCGAGCCCAGGGGCGAAGTGAGAAGGGGCGGGCCTTCTCAGAAGGCTCGGAAGCCCCCCCAACCTTCCGAGAAGTTTCCAAGGCGCGGGGGCTTCCGAGAAGCCCCGCCGCCTTCCGAGAATGCCCTCTCCTTCTCACGTCCCTCCCCTCGCTCGCCGCCGAGAACTGGGAGCGCGAGAGGCCATGGCGACTAAAAGGATGACCACGGCGGCGACGACCACGACGACGACGAGGACGACCACTAGGTGGTCGCCAGGGAGCTCGAGCTAAATGGTGTTTCGGTGATTTCGTGGACCGTTTTCGTTTCGAGTTCGTTTTGCAGCAGAAGGCGGAGCGAAGACAGAATGGAGGAACGCCGAAACAAAACGATAACCAAAAACGCTGGTTAGCTCGAGCCCTGAGGACGACCACGACGAGGTGGTCGCGTGGCCCGCCCCCGGGGGGAGGCGTCGCAGAAGAAGTTCCGGGTCATCCAGAACATCTACCTCAACATCCGCAAGGAGCGCGGGGGGGCCGCCCCTCCGAGGCGCCCCGCGCCCGCCCCGCCAGGAGGAGCAGGATGACGATGATGAGGAGGAACACAACTACTAATAATGATAATACTTCGATTAATGGTAGTAGTGGTAATAGTAGAAATAGTCGTAGTAGTAGTAGTAGTAGTAGTAGTAGTAGTAGTAGTAGTCGTAGTAGTAGTAGTAGTAGTAGTAGTAGTAGTAGTAGTAGTAGTGGTGGTAGTAGTAGTAGTAGTAGTAGTAGTAGGAGTAGTAGTAGGAGTAGTAGTAGTCGTAGTAGTAGTAGTAGTAGTAGTAGTAGTAGTAGTAGTAGTACGACTATTTCTACTACTGTTACTAGCAAGACTAGTCCTACTTATAAGACTAGTACTGGTACTGCTGGTAATATTAGTAATACTATTACATGTAGTGCTAATAGTCGTAGTGAGCGTAATACTAGCATTACTAACGACATAAACACTATTCGCAATACGACTGACACTTATGATACCACTACGAATCGTAGGTATAATACTTCTAAAAGTTGTGGTAGTGCGTGTACTAACAATGGCATTACTATTAGCCTTACTAGCACTACTACTACTACGACTACTGCTACGAATGGTAATTCTAGTAAATAATAGTACACATATTTAGCAGGAGTGCGCATAATACGTATACTAGTGAAAATGCGATTGCGAATACTTAAATCACTAATATTAGTAGTATTGACAATATTAGCAACCATATTACCAATACTACCATTACTAACACTACGCATAATTATATTGCTATTCCCCACATCCTAAGTGGGGTGCTTGTTTTCTCTGCGCACCCTCCGCGCAGGATCTCCTCCTCCTCCTCCCTCTCCTCTGCTCCTCTTTGCTTTCTCCTCCGTTCCTCCTCCGCATCATCATCACCATCACCATCATTCCCCACTCATCATCATCATCACCATCAGCATCACCATCACCATCGCACGATCACTCACCATCATCGACACCGAACGATCATCATCATCATCATCATCATCATCATCATCATCATCATCATCATCATCATCATCACTACTCGCTGACTTGAGGCCTGAATATGGAGGAAGTATCAGGCGGGAGCCTCGTCTGTGAGTGAATTGTGAGGAAGTCTCAGGCGGGAGCCCCCTTCCTATGGGGCCCGCATTTCATGTTGGTAATCCGAGCGGGTCATCCTGAAACCTGTAACTGTCGTCACTTTTGCGCTCCTGAGGTTTGATTACTGAGGAAGTATCAGGCGGGAGCCTCGTCTGTGAGTGAATTGCGAGGAAGTCTCAGGCGGGAGCCCCCTCCCTATGGGGCCCGCACTTCATGTTGGTAATCCGAGCGGGTCATCCGCAACGTGCAACTGTCGTCACTTTTGGGCTCTTGAGGCCTGAATATGGAGGAAGTCTCGAGCGGGAGCCCCGTCTGTGAGTGAATTGCGAGGAAGTCTCAGGCGGGAGCCCCCTCCCTATGGGGCCCGCGCTTCATGTTGGTAATCCGAGCGGGTCATCCGCAACGTGTAACTGTCGTCACTTTTGGGCTCTTGAGGCCTGAATATGGAGGAAGTCTCGAGCGGGAGCCTCGTCTGTGAGTGAATTGCGAGGAAGTCTCAGGCGGGAGCCCCCTCCCTATGGGGCCCGCGCTTCCTGTTGGTAATCCGAGCGGGTCATCCGAAACGTGTATCTGTCATCACTTTTGGGCTCTTGAGGCCTGAATATGGAGGAAGTCTCGAGCGGGAGCCTCGTATGTGAGTGAATTGCGAGGAAGTCGCAGGCGGGAGCCCCCTCCCTATGGGGCCCGCGCTTCATGTTCGAATCCGAGCGGGTCATCCGAAACGTGTAACTGTCATCACTTTTGGGCTCTTGGGGCCTGAATATGGAGGAAGTCTCGAGCGGGAGCCTCGTCTGTGAGTGAATTGCGAGGAAGTCTCAGGCGGGATCCCCCTCCCTATGGGGCCCGCACTCCATGTTCGAATCCGAGCGGGTCATCCGAAACGTGTAACTGTCGTCACTTTTGGGCTCTTGGGGCCTGAATATGGGGGAAGTCTCGAGCGGGAGCCTCGTCTGTGAGTGAATTGCAAGGAAGTCTCAGGCGGGAGCCCCCTCCCCATGGGGCCCGCTTTCCGGGGCGCTGGCCGAGGCGGCGACGGCGCTGAGGAAAATGGGTTTGCTTGCCCCGACGAGGGGGAAGGGGAGGTGCACATGGAGAAAAAGGCAGGGGGATGAGGAGGGAAGGGGCATGGGGGAGGCCGACGACGAGGAGGAGGTGGCGCGAGAGGAGGAGGTCAGCATCACCATCTTCATCGCACGATCACTCACCATCATCGGCACCGAACGATCATCATCATCATCATCATCATCATCATCATCATCATCATCATCACTACTCGGTGACTTGAGGCCTGAATATGGAGGCGGGGGCCTCGTCTGTGAGTGAATTGTGAGGAAGGAAGTCTCAGGCGGGAGCCCCCTCCCCATGGGGCCCGCACTTCATGTTGGTAATCCGAGCGGGTCATCCTGGAATTTGTAGCTGTCGTCACTTTTGCGCTCGTGAGGTTTGATTACTGAGGAAGTATCAGGCGGGAGCCTCGTCTGTGAGTGAATTGCGAGGAAGTCTCAGGCGGGAGCCCCCTCCCTATGGGGCCCGCGTTTCATGTTGGTAATCCGAGCGGGTCATCCGAAACGTGTAGCTGTCGTCATTTTTGGGCTCTTGAGGCCTGAATATGGAGGAAGTCTCGAGCGGGAGCCTCGTCTGTGAGTGAATTGCGAGGAAGTCTCAGGCGGGAACCCCCTTCCTATGGGGCCCGCATTTCATGTTGGTAATCCGAGCGGGTCATCCGAAACGTGTAATTGTCGTAACTTTTGGGCTCTTGAGGCCTGAATGCGGAGGAAGTCTCGAGCGGGAGCCTCGTTTGTGAGTGAATTGCGGGGAAGTCTCAGGCGGGAGCCCTCCCTATGGGGCCCGCGCTTCATGTTCGAATCCGAGCGGGTCATCCGAAACGTGTAACCGTCGTCACTTTTGGGCTTTTGAGGCCTGAGTATGGAGGAAGTCTCGAGCGGGAGCCTCGTCTGTGAGTGAATTGCGAGGAAGTCTCAGGCGGGAGCCCCCTCCCTATGGGGCCCGCTTCATGTTCGAATCCGAGCGGGTCATCCGCAACGTGTAACTGTCGCCACTTTTGGGCTGTTGAGGCCTGAATATGGAGGAAGTCTCGAGCGGGAGCCTCGTCTGTGAGTGAATTGCGAGGAAGTCTCAGGCGGGATCCCCCTCCCTATGGGGCCCGCATTTCATGTTCGAATCCGAGCGGGTCATCCGCAACGTGCAACTGTCGTCAATTTTGGGCTCTTGAGACCTGAATATGGAGGAAGTCTCGAGCGGGAACCTCGTCTGTGAGTGAATTGCGAGGAAGTCTCAGGCGGGAGCCCCCTCCCTATGGGGCCCGCTTCCCGAGGCGCTGGCCGAGGCGGCGACGGCGCTGAGGAAAATGGATTTGCTTGCCCCGACGAGGGGGAAGGGGAGGTGCACATGGAGAAAAAGGCAGGGGGATGAGGAGGGAAGGGGCATGGGGGAGGCCGACGACGAGGAGGAGGTGGCGCGAGGAGGAGGAGGAGGAGGAGGAGGAAGGAGGAGGAGGAGGCAGGAGGAGGAGGAGGAGGAGGAGGAGGAGGAGGAGGAGGAGGAGGGAGGAGGAGGAGGAGGAGGAGGAGGGGGGGAGGAGGAGGAGGAGGAGGAGGAGGAGGAGGAGGAGGAGGAGGAGGAGGAGGAGGAGGAGGAGGAGGAGAAGAGAAGAGGGAAGAGAAGATGGGGTGGGGCGAGAGGAGAGGGTGTCCGCCAGGGGGAGGAGGAAAGGGCAAAGGGTAAGCTAAACATATTATCATGTGGGGTCCTACCGTCGGAGTAATTGTTAGGAATAAGCATCATCATACCAACACTGACATCAGCATAGTAGTAACAATACGGATGCACACGGTAACAATAATACGGATCAGAATAATAATGCGACGTCTACCAATACTAATACGAATCGTGATAACAATACTCGAAGTAGTACTAATAGTAATAATATTAACAGGAGGAGGAGGAGGAGGAGGAGGAGGAGGAGGAGGAGGAGGAGGAGGAGGAGGAGGAGGAGGAGGAGGAGGCGCGCGCGGACCGCACGCCACCAGCAAGAGGCAAGCCTCGAGCTGGTGGTCCGGTACAATCAGCACTCAGCACACGCCAGGGCGTGGGCCGAGCGGGCGGGCCGCCCCGCCTGCCTGGCCACGTCGCACGCCATCCTCCCCAGCGCCGAGAGCACCAGGAAGAGGTACACGTATGCGGCGGGGGAGGGGGAGACGACGGGCGACAGACTACAAGGGCGGCCCAAGAAAAACAAAACGAGTTTAATCAGACCCTGAGCTCGCTCCATCGGGAGCGGGTTCGGGAACACTGGCCGCTTCCAGCGGCCTCGAATCATCAGCACTGCGGGGCTCCGCGCGGTCATCGCCGCGCTCGGTGGCCCCAGCTATCTTCACGCCCGTTCTAGGGTGACAACCGCGCTCCAGCCGTCTAATCGACATTCTCTGGTTGGCGGCAGTGCTCGGGACCTTGGACCTCCCTTTACATTGCTGCGTGAGGTTTCGCAGCGAGCCAAGAGATCCGTGAGCCCCGCACAACTTACAACAGTAAACATGCAGATGACGGAAAACGTCGTGCCCAAGGTCCCGAAACACAGAAAACTCATCCGACGGCTCAGGCGCAGCCACAGGAGTCGGGGGACCTTGGACTTCATCGTTGCACACACGCTGAGCTTCGTCAGCGGCAGCCAGAGCAACCCTCACTGCTTCAAGCTGCACGGGCCTAAAAGCCGCCCCAAACTCGCGAAACCACTGGTCGCACACGTGTCGCTGGATCGAAGACGGAGAACAATCACGATAGTCCCTGCTCGTGAGCAGGCTCTTAAGCGACTCAAGAGTGCGAGCCACGCGGCCACAGCTCCTGCACTTGTAAGTGCTGGTGGCCTCGCAGCGAAATAACACATGGCTGGTGACCGTGACCTTAGGAGGGGCAGGGGCTCTCAAGAGGCGGAGGGGACGATCAGGGTCAACATGTGTCCATGTGCCTGACTCGAGCAAACGCTGAGCAGCCCACGCAATGAACCGCACCGTGGACTTGTGATATTTTAATTCACCTGAAACCGCCGCACAGAAACCTTCAGCTAGCGTGTGAGAGCTAGCCCCTAGTTTGGCGAAAAAATCAGCCCACAGGTTCCCAGCCCAACTTTTGATACACAGCCCACGCTCCAAAACGTCGTCAAAACTCAGATGGGCAGGGAACCACGAGAACTGGGGGTGACTAGACTTCAAGTCAAAAATGGACCTCCAGATCGATGCATGCTTGGACATGCCTTGGGAAAGATGCAGGCTCCAAGAGTTGCCTTCACGCACTACTGCCTGGAGGTCCGACACAATACTCTGATGCTGTGGGTGATAAGCCAGACCCTGCCGCACTGCCCACCGTTCAGCGCGACCTATGGTCTGACGCTCACCTGGAAGCGCTCCATATACTGCCCTCAAAGGAAGCAGGCAATCAAATAACTGTACCACGCTCCAACCAGCTCTGGAGACCTCTGGGACCCCCGAGTGAAAGCAACTACCGTCAGTGAAAGACTGTGGGCCCCAGGGCCCAGAGACGTCCCCAAACTCAAAAACAGGCGGGTTGGCAAGCGGAGCGGGAATATTAGTGGGCAGAGGAGGGATGCCATAAGTTAAATAATTAGAGTGCACATCGGGCTCCCCAGTGATAGAGGCCCGAGACTCAATCAGAACGCGCCTATGCTTAGCTAGGGCCTCAGGAACCTCGTCACCCAAAGCGTCAATCCCGTCGTCGGTGATGAACTTAGAGCAGGCATACCACACATGTCCGTACGTACCTTGAGGAGCGGAGCAGGCAAGGCACACGGGTGGTGCGTCATATTGTAGAGCAGAAAGTGCAGCAGGTAGCGGAACCACATTCCCCCAGACGGCCGCCAGGGCCCCAAGAGCCCGCTGGTCTTTTACAGCACGTATGCCATTACGTAGCGCTCGAAACCAAGGCTCCCCTTCTGGAGGGTCAGTGTTATAGAGATGCTGCTGCAACCGACGTATCCGCCACCGCTGCACACCTTCAATAATCGCAATACGCACGTCACTAGGACACACCGCCAGCAGCGAAATATCTGTACCAAGATCGCTGCGAAAGGTGTGGGCATTGACCATCGTCCAGCCGATGCGAAGCAGGCTGAGCCACACCGCCGACAGCGGACCTCGAGCCTGCTGCCAAGTAGGGTTGTCGGACATGATGTCTCTCAGACGGGTCCAAGCACGTTGAAGTCTCGATAACTGAATCCTTCCGTCCCAGACGAACGTGGCGAACTTAACACACACACAAGTAGTGGAGTCGTAGATCGGGTCGTATTGCGGATCGGCCTGCGTCAGCAGATACGAGGTAATGCCACCGTGCTGCTTGGCCCCTGCGATCGTAGCCGCAAGCTGCCTCAAATACTTCAGCGCAGTGTCTGAGATGCCCGACACGGAGCCCCCGTGTCCAGCTGCTGGGAGAGCTCCAGTCCTCCACAGTCGGGTTGCACGCTTGCCAGTTGCATGTTTCAGCGCAACGAACTTGTCACGACGACGTTTGAGAGCCTGTAACCTTTTCTTCTCCTGCGTGCGAACAACCCGACCAGCAGCTAATTCATGCCCGAGATTTCTCATCCATTTACGAACAGGTAGATGCAGCCGAATAGCCATCCTCGAAAACACCTTCCGAGCCACTTTGTTCCCAGCAATGAGCCCCGACTTCTTGACATGGGAGTGGAGCCCCAGGACCTTGGCATCTTCAGTGAACACTTTCACCGCGCGCTCCAGGAAACGGACGTCCCGAGGATCCGAAGTGACGAGCTGAATCGAGATGTCGTCGACTAGGGCTCTCGGTGTTATACAGGGCGAAATGTCATTGAGCCTACGCACAGCGCGCAGCGTGAGGAGGAAAAGCATGCCTGTCGCATGATTGCACCCAGCAAGGATGCCTTGATGCGAGCAGAACTGCACAGACAGACTGCCGAAAGCTCGAAGACGTCGTGGCTGCCTGTACAGATCCACCAACATCCAAGCTAGCCGCATAGGAAAGTGCAAAGCTTCAGCTTCTTTCAGCAGCTGCTCCGAGTGTACCATCTCGAAGCATTTGATCATATCTAAGAGGACAGAAATGGAAATATCACCGACTAGCGCCGCCATCTCGGCAGCAATGTTATGAGCAAAAGCACTGTCTGAGGAGCTATGGCCCCGACGAGTCCCCCAAACAGCGTGGCAGTCATTGCGCTCTTGCCAGTCGAAGGTGATGGGCTTGCGAACTTTGCCCCAGACACGGCAAAGCAAAGAGACGAGCGCGATCAGTCGAGTCCCACCATCTGGTTTGGCAAGACGACACATCTCATTACAGACACGCTCTCTAGGCCAGGCCAGGTGCAGCTCGCAAAGGTTAAAGAGTTCTGCAATCGCCGAGAAAGCCTGTCTAGGTAGGTGTATTAAAGCTCTCGGATGAATCCCCATCATGCCTCCAGCAGTGCGAGTGGGGTAAGTGTGAACAGCATCCTCCACCTGAGCGGCCGTGATGCGCGGCAGACTGGGCCAGCTGGTGGACCCACGCGGAACCTCGAGAACGGAACAACCGTGGGACAACCAAACCTCCTTCCAGGGAACGAGTTCCGCATCGGCCTGCTGGTGGGGAGCCTCACGCGCCTGGTTGCTTAAAACCTCTTGGATGGCCTTCACCTTTGAGAACCTGTGAGCCTTCGAGGCGCCAGCAGAGAAAGCGTCCCTAGCCCATTGCCTCCAAGCCTGGGACGCCGCGTTCTCCGCACGAGCGATTGCAGACTTCGCCCGAATGTAGATAGTAGTAAGCATTCTGGCAACATCGGGACGTGCAAGGACGGCGAAGCCGCCATTGAAGAAATCACGCACATCAGAGTCAAGGCAACCAAGAACTTTTTTACAGCGGGCAATGTTGGCCATGAAACGATTGAACTCCTCAAAAGCCGAAATAAGCTTGCGACATTGGCGAGGCGCAGCAGCACACGGAGCATCGTTTACTTGCAACAGCCTAATTTGCTCACTGAGATGTTCTCTGGCCTTGCCAAGGTGTTTGGCCCACCCAAGAGCGACGGCCCAGGCTCGTGCCTGTGGATCCTTATAAGTCCTTCTTCTGGGGGGAGTCCAGACAAGCTTTTTGAAGTGGACCTCAAGAGGCCCACTGCGGCCCACGTAGGCCTCGGCGGCAACGCCAACACGGTCCCACCTGGCGGCCAGCTCTCTTTCCACCCCTTCGAGGACAAGATCCCAAAAATCAGCAACTTTGGCTACAGAATCCACCTGCGGGGCAGCGGTCGTCAGAACCGCGTGCCACGGGTATATAGGAGGTCTAGCACAGCCAATGGGAGGGGTCGACGGGAAAGCTTTCGGGACCTTGGCCACCCGAGCCCAAACAGGCGTCTCCCGAGCCCTCAGCGTAAGCTGGACGGGGAGGTGAGGGTAGGTGGTGGCAGCCTCCAACACGCACGTGCGGGGGTCGAGCTTGGGCGCCAGCCAGCTGCTGCAAATGAAATAATCAAGGTGCGTGCCTGGTGAAACCTGCCTGCAAGTGGGCGCCTCAGAAACGAAAGCCAGTCCTCCAGCCGCCGCAATCCAGTCGGACTGGTCCAGGGCGGTGAGCGGCATGTTGAAATCGGCGCCGATGATCCACGGGATCTGCATGCCATTGAGCACTGACAGGTACTCGATGATCTCCCACACCAGCTCGGCGTTGCACGGTCCGTACCCTTCGCCGTCCTTGAGATAGGCCGACAGGAAGACAACTCCTCCAGGCAGAAATGACATGACGTGCGCAGCCACCAGCCTGCCAGGAACAAGTACATGACTAGCACGGCCAGGAGGCGCCTTGATGGGAATGTGTGATCTGACCAATACTGCAACTCCGCCTGTAGTGCCAGGCCCTCCATCCTGGTTGGGCACAGCAGGGCCCCAGAGCCCTCTCCAGCCAGTGTCTTCAACTTGCGACTGGCGCTCACCAAGCTTGGTATCAGGCACATGGTGCTCTTGCGCCAGCACCACGTGAGCGGTGCTGTCCACCAGGAATTCGCACAGTGGACCCAGCGAACTCGAGTTGAACGTCACGATTTGTGAGTCGCTTTTGCCCTTCACCTGGCCAGCAACCTTGACATCAGGTCGACGAACCCCTGGACAGTCGGTACCCTCTGCCACGCGATGCCCATCGGGCGAGCGTGGTGAGCAGTGCGTGCTGCCAGGGTCTAAAGGATGCATGCCATCGGGTCGCCCAGTAGAGCCATCAACTCTCGTCGAGCGAGGGGCCGAGCTCGTCAACGCAATCGGTGCACATGTGGCGCTCTCTGCCTGCCCCCTAGTGACAGGTGAGTGTAGCGACCGAGACGATGGCGTAGCACCCGTAGTCGCAGTAGCTGCCCTTGCAGAAGACGCAGTAGGGGCAAACTGAGCACATGACTCAGGCAGATCAGGCTGACTGTCAGCTGCTTGATCAAATTGAAAGGGGTCAACGTCAGGATCGTCCATAAGAGAACGCCTGGGAGCTGAGGTCAGCTCTTCTTGGGCAGTAGGCGTCGTCATTGCAACAAAAGGAGAGCATAAACATAACAACACCACAGCAAGCCGCCCGATCACATTACGCAGCGGTCGCACCACTGGTCTTGAACTTCTTGGTAAGCGAGTGAACTTGGGCCAAATGACGCTTGAGCTTGTCACGAAGCTCACGCTCCTTAGTGTCATCAATCTCGTCATCATCCCCGCCCACGTCGACGTCGATACCACATTCTTTGAGATGTTCACGGCATGTGCGACCGTCCAGGCCATCAACGTGAGCATTAGCCCGATCCTGATCTTCGTCTTCGTCGATATCCATGGATTCTCGAGCCTCAGGAGGAGTGGACTGAGTCTCGTGCTGAGGCGGCTCAGGTGCGGCTGCAACCTCTGGGGCTTCCTTGAGCTTCTGCACCAGTGCGCGCATGGCGATGAGGTCTGTACTGAACCGCTCCGAGCCGCCCAGCGCACGGACCACGGCGTCGAACTGCTCGACCGTGGCCTCCATGCCTGGCAAGAATGTGGACAGAGATGGTGACTTGTCATCGAACTGCACCGCGGGACCAACCACGTGGCGCAACCTCTCCTCAAGCTCCACGATATGTTTGTTAGCAACTTGTTCGTCCTGCTCGACCTGCGCCAGGGCCAGCTTGGCCTTCTCCAGCGTCGCACGAGCAGCCTCTTTTTTGACAGCGATGCTGGACAGCTTCGTGCGAGCGGTCTTGAGCTGACTGGTGAGCCCCTGCAGATTGGCCTCGATAGGTTTGTCGGCCTGTAGCTCGGCCTGCAAGCGCTGCTTCTCGGCTTCATACACCGCACGCTGCTCGGCATCCTCAGGCCCCGAAAGAAGCTTGAGCAGGCTGCCAAGCTTGGCGAGGCGCTCACGCTTGACCGCCACTCCAGTGCCTTTAGCCCAGGGAGGAATGGCGGGCTCCTTGGACTCCAACTCCGTACCATTGTGACTGCCAACCAGCTTCTGCATGCGCAGCTGCATCTCTTCCAACTGCTTGGCGAGGAGCTTCTCACGCTTCGTGGCCAATTCATGAGAGCGCTGCACTGGGACCTTGGGCGGGGGCACCCCGTAGAAGGCGGAGCCTTTCGGAATGCCACACTTGCCACACCACTTCTGATCACCACGGTTGATCCAGCTCGTACCCGTAGGCTCATGCTTGCACCATTTGCAATACCATGGGCCAGCCTCCGTGCTGCGTGACCTGGGCGCCATACCGACGGGCGGATGGTCAGGTCGGGTGCGCACACGACGAGGAACCACGCGAGGCAGGACAAGCGGGCCGTGGTGGGGCTGGGCCGTGCGGGGCGGACCGCACGGCGCTCTGCCTGGGGCGAACCAGGCGAAAGACGAAAGCTGGCCGCGGACTAGCGGTATCCACTTTGTTCCCAGGGGAAACCAAAACCTTGAGCCAAAATGGCTACGGAGAGGAGGAGGAGAGGAGGAGGAGGAGGAGGAGGAGGAGGAGGAGGAGGAGGAGGGAACGAGGAGGAGGCGGAGGCGGAGGTGGAGAGATGGAGGATGGGTAGGAGGAGGAGGAGGAGGAGAGGAGGAGGAGGAGGAGGAGGAGGAGGAGGGAGGATGAGGAGGAGGAGGAGGAGGAGGAGGAGGAGGACACAGGCTTGGAATTCCGGTTCTGGGGGTGGGAAGTTCTTGGTTTGGTGTTTCCTGGGGTTCTGTGTTTCGCCTCCCAGCAATTCCGGGTTTAGCCTGGCGGTTCCCGGTTTCGCCTGGGTCGATATTGGGTTTCGCCTCCCGGTTTCGCCTTGAAGAAATCCGGGGTTCGCCCGCTGACCCTTCCGGCCGATCCGTCCCTCGTCTCCTCCGTCCTCCAGCAACATCCTCTTCCCTAGAGCATCCGATGTACGCAGAATCCCACCACAGGGGCGACAAGATGGATTTCCCCCCTCCTCCTCTCTAGGCCTCCCAGATGGGGTCCGAGCAGATGGTGTCGGAGGATCGCGCCGCATTGCCCATGCGTCACCTATACGGCTCGATGTGGAGCTCGTTTTTCCTTACGTCGACATCGCCGATGCATCGCCGAAGTCGACGTTGCATCGCCGTTTCATCGGCGATGCGGCGCTATCTTCTGACCCCATTCCTCAAGGGCTTGATGGCTTTTCTTCAGTCGACTTGTGATGTTCAAGCTGGATACATCCAGGCAAATGTAGATAAGTCGACAGGTAAATCCAGAGATCCCCAGAGAAATGTGGAGCAAACCGTGGCCGCTCCTGCGCCAGTCGAGGGACGGCAGAAGTGGTCAAGCCCCTGACGACCCGTCCACTTGGAGGGCCCCCCTTGGGGGGACCTCTCTCCTCGAGCTCCTCCTCGCGCCTTCTCTCCGTGGCCACCTCTTGCCTCCGGGGCCGCGCTGGCCGCGGCGCTGACAGCCGCCATGGCCGCGGCAAGGGCCGCCGCGCGGCCCGTGCGGCCTGCCGTGGCGCGCTGCTGCGCAGGGGCGCCGCTGCCCGCGGGGCCCGCGGCGGCCCCGGGGGGCCCCGAGGGCGGGGGCCTGCCGCCAGAGGCGTGGCTGGCCGAGCTCGGTCGGCGGCTCCCCGCGCTGCGCGTGCGCGCGGTGCCGCGGGCGGCGCAAGAGGGCCCCGCGCTGGTGCTGCTGGGCGTGCGGCACGACTGCGGGGAGTGCGCGCGCCAGGTTCGCGACTTGCTGGGCCACCCCAGCCCAACCCCCGAAAGTCCCACGCCACTCCGGATTTCGTGTTGGAGGGTGGGTGCACGGGTTCCAACTCGGCGATTCCTCGATGCTCGCGAAGGTCTTCCCACCGAGCTGCGCTGTCTCGATGTTCCCGAACGTCCCCCCACTGGAAGGTGGCAGGCCCAGCGGAGACTTTGGGTCAGGCTGGGGTGGCTTGGTGGGCAGGGCTGCATCCAAACACTGTTTTGTTGTTGTCCCAATCATCCTGTGGTGTTGGGTCCTCGTTTGGAAGAGAGAGCGCCCCGCGTCTCCTCCTCCTCCTCCTCCTCCTCCTCCTCCTCCTCTCCTCTCCTCTCCTCTCCTCTCCTCTCCTCGCCTCGCCTCGCCTCGCCTCGCCTCGCCTCGCCTCGCCTCGCCTCGCCTCGCCTCGCCTCGCTCTCGCCCGCCTCTCCTCTCACTCTCCTCTCCTCTGCTCTCGCTTCTCCTCTCCTCTCCTCTCCTCTCCTCTCCTCTCCTCTCCTCTCCTCTCCTCTCCTCTCCTCTCCTCTCCTCTCCTCTCCTCTCCTCTCCTCCTCCTGCTCCTTCCTCATCCTATCCGTGCCTCCGCCCTCCACACCAGCCAACCATTTCGGCACACCTCTCAAACGTTTCGTGGCCCCATAGGGAGCTCCACCGAAGGCCCAAATTCCAGCGCTCGCATGTGCCCAGCGCACCCACTGCGGCACGGCACACCTTTTCACACGTACCTCTCCTACATGCGCTCACCACACCCATTGTGGCACACATCTCACACGTTTCGTGGCCCCATAGGGAGCTCCACCGAAGGCCCAGGTGACAGCGCTCGCATGCGGCTGCCGCACCCATTTTGGAACATCCCTCACACGTTTCGTGGTCCCAAACTGAGGCTCCACCGAAGGCCCAGGTGCCAGCGCTCGCATGCGCCCACCGCGCCCATTTTGGCACACCCCTCACACGTTTCGTGGCCCCATATTGGGGCTCCACCGAAGGCCCAAATGCCAGCGCTGGCATGCGCCCACGGCGCCCATTTTGGCACACCTGTCACACGTTTTGTGGCCCCACAGAGAGCCCCACCGAAGGCCCAAATGCCAGCGCTCGAATGCGCCCACCGCACTCGTTTTGGCACACTCTTCTCACGCTTCATGGCCCCATAGGGAGCTCCACCGAAGGCCCAAATGCCAGCGCTCGCATACACCCACCGCGCCCATGTTATCCAATCATGGCACACACATCACATGATTCGAGGCCCCATGGGGAACTTCACCGAAGGCCCAGGTGACAGCGCTCGCGTGCGCCCACCGCACCCATTTTGGCAAACCCCTCACACGTTTCGTGGCCCCATAGGGAGTTCCGCCGAAAGCCCAAATGCCAGCGCTCGCAGGCGCCCACAGCACCCATGTAGGCACCCCCCTCGCACACGTTTCGTGGTCCCATGGGGAGCTTCACCGAAGGCCCAGGTACCAGCACTCGCATGCGCCCACCGCGCCCATTTTGGAACATCCCTCACACGTTTCGTGGCCCCAAGCTGAGAGGCTCCACCGAAGGCCCAAATGCCAGCGCTCGCATGCGCCCACGGCGCCCATTTTGGCACAACCCTCACACGTTTCGTGGCCCCACAGAAAGCCCCACCGAAGGCCCAAATGTCAGCGCTCGCATGCGCCCACCGCGCTCATTTTGGCACACTCTTCTCACGCTTCATGGCCCCATAGAGAGCTCCACCGAATGCGGTACACATAACGACGGTATCCAGAACTGCTTATGGCTGGGTCCTTCGTCAGGCTAATTTTGTGTTGTTTTCGTTTTCTTCCTTCTTTACGTTCTGAGCGCGTTCGGGCGTTCGGGAACACGCTTTGCGCGAAGTTTGAACGCCAGTCGCTTGCCCGTCCCGAGTGTTTCAGACCGACCTGCGCGACGCCGGCCAGCATCTTCGCTCATACTTCGTTTTGGAACAAAGCAGAACGCATGTAAACATGAAGCGCTGTTCGGCCACGCGCAGAGGGGGGTTTGGGCAGGGGGGGAGGCTTCCTAGAAGCGCCCCTGCTTCTTGGATGGCGCGGGCCTTGTCTGTAGATGTAAGGCCGGCGCCTTCTAAGGAGCAGCCTCCTTCTGAGAAGCCCTCCCCCTCCCCCTGCCCCCTTGTGCGCGCCGCCGACTGCTGGTGGGCAGCCACAGGTGCCCGTGGCGGTGGCGGCGCTGCGGCCCGACCGCGTGGGCCTCGAGCTCTGCGACCGCCGGCTCCGGCGGCTGCTCCCGCGGGGCCTGGCGGCCTGCGCGGCCCTGCCGCCCGCGGAGCAGCACTCGCTGCAGGAGCTTCCCGTGTAGCAGGCCACGGGAGGCTCGTGTGCCCCCGGAGTTCCGTTTGCAGTCGCCAGCTCAAAACACAGGCGCCCCATCCCGAAGAAACGCGAGGGCCAGACCAGAGCGCAGGCTCCTCGAGACTTCGGGGAGGGAGCTGTCGGGGTAGGTTTTTCCCAGGGGGGCAGCGACGAACGCATGCCACACCATGAAATCTTTGGCCGATTTTCGAGTCCTCGGTGAATTCGCGATTTTGAGATTGGGAGTGTGTTTCTTCTTGGCCAGTCAGAGTGCCTGAGCGAGCGCTAGCGCCTGGTAGTCGATGGGACAGCACCGATTCGGCGTCGATCAACGCGGGTTCAGCGCCGATTGGCGTCGATGGGCGCCGGTCAGCGCCGACTTGCGAGAGCCAGCAAGATGGCACGGAAGGCTCCCATGCGTTGCCACAGAAGGAGCGGCTGTCCCACGGCGCCGAGCAGCTGGCCGCCGCGCTCGCCGCAGCCCGACTCGGGGTGCCCGCCGCGCCCTGCGACCGCGACGTGCGGGAGACGGAGGACAGGCTGCTGGCGCGCCTGGAGCCGGAGGCCCCCCCAGTCCCTAACTCGTCGGGGGCGCGCAAGACGGGGGTGGTGACCAAGGGGGGGGATATCATGGCCAGGACTATGGTACAGTGCCGTTTTTAATACATGCTCCGCGTGCGGATCATGTATTAGAAATGCAGGGATTTAAAATTAAAAACAACATTAAATTTATGCATAAATCCATGCACACATTAATCATGTATTATCAATCCTATATATTTGTTTTAAACATCCTATGTATCAAAAACTGCCTTGTACCTTCTAGGATTTCTTGGCACCCCCTCTGCTCATTCCAACGCATTCCCAGGTCCGCCCTCCGTCTGCGCACATGCCTCGGGCCACGATGCGCACCCCCCCCTCTTGGGCGCCCCCCCCTCCTTGGGCGACCCCCAGCTCGGGATCCGCCGTGCTCTGGGCGATTGGGGCCGACATTTCCGCCTTATCTTTCAGACCGTTTTTTTATGCGATTTCCGCTCGCTTTGCCGTCGCTGTGTCCGCCACATTTTGGAGGAAGTATCCGCCCGATTTGCTTCACACGTTTGGGGTGCATGTTCGATGTATTCTTAACCGGGAGAATCAGCCAAAGTACAGCGGAGCCAGAGTCAGGGCCTTCTCGCTGCGAGCAGAATCACGGCGGACGGTCTTTTGGCGGTTCTCGGCGTCCGAAACCGGTACAAGAACGGCCCAGGACGAAGAGTTGGCCCTGCGGGAGGGGTCGAGTCCTCCGGGCGTCGACGGTTGCTGGGGCGCCTGGAGCCAGAGGCGTTTGTTAGAGTGCTTCCCACGGGCTGCTAAAATGTAATTCAGTTCTGGCAAGCGCATGCCGTCCAGACCCTTACGGCGTGGCTGTGAAGCTCGCTCTGTGGCTTCTCATTTTCCTTGCCACAAAATAACAACTCAGTTCCGGTCTTTTCCGGCCTTTAGCGTGCCGATGTCGCTCGATGGCGTTCCCGCGAGGCCTCGCGTCTCCACAGTGTTGACAATATTTCAGTCGTTTTCAAGACTGTCGTTGCCCCAGTATGCCAGAACGAGCATCGCTGAGTCAAACTCCTGGGCCAGATCGACCCTAGGCAAACGTACCCCCGCGGAGAGCGGAGCAGACGGAACGGTATCGGACGCTGTGGGACGTCATTGAAAGTTGTCGAAACATTAACAGTCGAGAAAAGATGTTATCCGCACTATTCTGGAATTAACTTGGATTCCACCCGAAAGCTCTACTGATAGCGTCCGGCAGCGTCAGGCAGCGTCACGATGACGTCGAATATCATCGGCTAGCTCATCATCATCATCATCATCATCATCATCATCATCATCATCATCATCATCATCATCATCATCATCATCATCATCATCATCACCATCACCATCACCATCACCTCACCAGCACCATCACCATCACCACACAATGGTTCAATCACCATCACCATCACCATCACCATCACCATCACCATCACCATCATCAGCATCAGCATCAGCATCAGCATCAGCATCATCATCATCATCGTCATCATCATCATTATCATCATCGTCATCGTCATCGTCATCGTCATCAGCATCAGCATCACCATCATCAGCATCATCATCGTCATCATCAGCATCACCATCATGACCATCAGCATCATCACCATCATCATCATCATCATCATCAACATCATCATCATCATCGTCACCATCGTCACCATCATAATCATCATCATCATCATCATCATCATCATCATCATCATCATCATCATCATCATCATCATCATCATCATGTCTGTTTCTGCAAAGGTCTGGGCGGCCAACGCTTATCAATCAATTGAAGAGCCAAGCGTTCAAAATTGTCCTCTGGCACCGATGCGGGGCGCTACGGGGAACGCCCGTGTTGCTTGGATCGCTGCAGCCGCTGGGAGCGCAGCCTCGGTCTGCGAATGCGTCAGTGCTGCGATCCTGGCCACCGCGTCTGCAGCAACCATGCGCGTGCCGCACCCACGAACGTGAGCGCGACAACGATGGATGCAACGCCCGCGGGCACCACTACGACCGCGGCCACAACCGTCGGCCTGGCGTGCTCTACATCCAAAGCGATGCAGAAAATCCAATAAGGTCCTCGGTTTTCAATCTGGCAGGGCCAGCCAAGGACGCCTCGCCAAGGCTCCTCTCGGTTGTTTCAGGCTGTCTCGACGCTGAGCATCTCGATGTCGGATGAGCACCCGGCCCCCGCTGCCGAGGCCAGAGAGCGCGTCCTTCTCCAGGGGCGGCGCGAGGGCGAACGTGTGAAGTTCGTTTCTCGGGGGCCATTGGGCCCCAGGACCATTAAAAAACGGATCCAGGACGAAGAATTACCCCCAGGGTTATGGTGTTCCAACTTATTTCAGCCTTGAGCACCGGAAAGAATTTCGAGCACCAGGAAAGTACCGACATTGGAGGGTTTGCATGTGTCGGGCCCTGGGAGGCGATGCTCGCTCGACACTGTTCCGACACTTTTCTGGGCGCTCGAAGCTATTTCTGGGATGTGGTCCTTAAGTACGATGGGAGCAGCATAACCCCAGGGAAGCGGTCGGGACTTCAGGGGCTGCGGAGAAAACAAATCACATCGGCGGATGTCGGGGGTTGTCGCCGTCGCCGCCGTTTGCTCTGAAGGGGGACAGATACCGATGCCGCTGGTCGTCCTGGAGGGCCCTCGTCACCACGGCCAGATTCTCGTCGAATTTCTTGCCGTCGCCGCCGCCGCCGCCCACCTCTCCACCGCGGCGGTGCCGACCACCGCTGTAGGCTGAGGAGGCCTACGGCCGCGGCTCGTCTCCGTACGTCCTCCAGCGGAGTTGCACATATTTTTCGGCCAGCTTTCGGCCACGGCTCGGGTGCCAGACCTTGGTCGCCGTTCGTCCCTCGCCGCCGCTTTCGCCGCAGCCGCCGGGCCCCCAGTCGGCGGCGAGCCTGGGGGGAGGTGAGAAGGGGCGGTCCTTGTCGGAAGGCTCGGCAGTCCCCCGGCCTTCTGGGAAGTTTCCCGAGCCTCCCCCGAAGACGCAGAAAACGTCTCGGAAGGCCAGATGGCCTCTGAGAAGCCCCGCCGCCTCCGAGCAGGCCTTCGCCTTCTCGCCCGCCGCCGAGAGGTGCTCGTCGCCGAGAGGTGCTTCTCGCCCGCCGCCGAGAGGTGCTTCTCGCCTTCTCGCCCGCCGCCGAGAGGTGCTTCTCGCCCGCCGCCGAGAGGTGCTTCTCGCTTCCCTCCCCTCGCCCGCCGCCGAGAGGTGCTCGTGGCAGGCGCCTGCGCCGCGCTGGGAGTGCCGAGGGTGGGGACCGCGGCCGCCTGGCTGGCAACGGCGTGGCAGCTGCGCCGCCTCTGCCGCGGCGGCGCCGCCTCCGCCGAGGCTCGGGCGGGAGAAGGAGCAGATGAAGGAGGAATAGGAGGAAGAGGAGGAGCAGGAGGAGGAGGAGGACGAGGAGGAGGACGAGGAGGAGGAGCAGGAGGAGGAGGAGGAGGAGGAGGAGGAGGAGGGAAGAGGAGAAAGAAGAAGAAGAAGGAGAAGGAGGGGGAGGGGACCCAAAGGCAGAGCACCCTTCAGGGTCCTCTCCTTCGCCCCCCCATGCAGGCCCTCCGCCCCTTGCGCCCCGCCCCACCCCCCTCACCACCCGCCCGATAGGCGCCCCGGCTCGGGGCGCTGCCGGCGGCCCTGCGGGAGGAGCTGGTGGGCTTGGCGCGCGCGCTCGCGTGCGACGCGCGGCTCCCGCCGGCGGAGAGGCGGCGGCGGCGAGTCGGGGCTCGGCGCTCACGGGGGTCAGCGCTGCGGTCGGACCGAGGCATAGGGTCGAGATCGGTTCGGGGAGGGTACCCTCGTGTTCTTCGTGTTTGCCGGATGTTCCTGTGCTTCCTGGGGAGGGTTCCTTTGGGGTGTTCTGTGTGTGTGTGTGTGTGGCCAGCGGAGGGGTTCCTGTTCCTGAAGGATGTTTTTCTGTCTTAAGTCCGACCGTAATGGGGGTCAGCCAATCCCCTTTGGCTGACCCGGGCTTGGGAGCCACGCAGGGACGATTCCCCCTGTCTGCCCCTCCGCCGACCCGGGCGTGGGAGCTCCTGAGCGGCTGGCCTGGCCTCGCGACAGGGCCCTGGCTGACCCAGGTTGGTGCCGACCTGGGTAAGTGCGTCCCCGAGCGAAGTCCGAACCGTACCCTCGCCGATCAAAGATTCCGCAAGTCGATGGGCGATGCAGGTAGGGCCCGGGATTCGTCGAGCGCGTGGCGAGATCGGAGCCTCGCTCCCGCCTCCCATCGATTCAGGGGGATCGATGGTTGGTGGGGGCGGCGTTCGGATGCCGCCGCTCGGAGGTGGCGGCGGCTCCGAGCGGCGCTGGACCAGGCGGCGGCGGGGCCCACAAGGGGGTGGCGTGAGGGGGGCAGATTTCCGAGAAGGCGGGCGAGCCTTGTCGAAGGCAGAGGCCTCCTCAGGAGGGCCTGGCTGCTTCCGAGAAGGCTTCCCCGCCCGCCTGGGCTAGGCTCCACCGCCAGGATGTCTCCATATCCACCGCTGCGGAGTCGTGCCCTGGGATCTCGAGGAGGGGTGGGTATGAGTATCTGCCCGCCCGCGTGGGCGGGCCGATATCCATACCTATCGCTCCCCTCGCCCCCAGGGCAAGACCCCGCAGCAGTGTGTATGGACATATCCAGGCGGCGCAAGGCGGCGGCGGGGGGCGCGCTGGCCGGCGTGGTGGCGGCCGTGGAGGACTCGTAGAACGAGAACGCTAGAGACATCAACTTTGGAAGTTCCGCGCGCATTTTTGGGATCGGCGTTGGCCCCCCCGCGCGCCAGAGAGGGGGTCCCAGCACCGACTCAAGAAGTCCGCGCGGACCTCCAGAAGTTTCTTCTTCTGGAGGACGCGCTGGAGGTCGCCGCGCGCGCGTGCCTGGTCGAGGACCCTGCCGCTGGCCTAGTTTCGGAGGAGGGGCAGTCTGAGAGCCGATCGGCGGCCCTCCTGCCTGGTCCAGATCCTCTCAAGATGGGTCACCAGGCCCCTCCCGGGGCCATCCTTCGGACAGGGGATAGGGGATCGACTACAACATTGAATTACCCCAACTTGATTCGCCCGTGCATCTGCGAACATTCTACGTCTCTCTCTCTCTCTCTCTTCCGTCGAGTCGATGGGGATTCCATCTCTTGGGGCAAATCAATTCTGCAATCGACCCCCTGCTCGAATCCCGACCCGTTCTTCGACGGCTCCAGAGCCCCTCCCGGAGCCCCCGGGAGGCCCAGGGCGCACGAGCACGCACGGAACGCCCGGGAGGGCCGCAGTTGCCTCGCCCGGCCCTCCTC
>CAUYUJ010020742.1:129019-151101 GCA_963575745.1 Prorocentrum cordatum | reverse complement strand
ACTACTACTACTACCACGCTTGCCCGTACTCCGCTCTGTTCCCTCCTCCTCCTCTCCTCCTCCTCCTCCTCCTACTGCTCCTCCTCCTCCAGCTCTTCGTCTTGTCAACGCGGGTTCTTTGCGTTTCCCGTCTGGCGGCCTGCCGGCCGAACACGACGAGGTCGAGCAGCGAGTTCGCACCCAGGCGGTTCGCGCCTCGGGCGGCCCCCGGCTGCGCGGGCCCTCAACCCTCCCGCCCCCTCCTCCTACTCCTCCTCCTCCTCCTCCTCCTCCTCCTCCTCCTCCTCGAACTCCTCCTCCTCCTCCTCTCCTCCTTCTCCTCCTCCTCCTCCTCCTCCTCCTCCTCTTCCTCCTCCTCCTCCTCCCCCCCTCGTCCTCCTCCTCGACCCCCTCCTCCTCGACCCCCCTCCTCCTCCTCTCCCCCTCCTCCTCCTCCTACTCCTCCTCCTCCTCGACCCCCTCTCCTCGACCCCCTCCTCCTCGCGCCCCCTCCTCCTACTCCTACGCCTCCTCCTCCTCCTCCACCTCCTCGAACCTTTCCCCCACAGCAAATCCGCTCCCGCTCCTGGGCGGGGCGAGCCACCGGGCCCCTGCGGGCGATCCGTTGGCGGTCGGGGGTCGCCGCGTTCCCCCCCCTGGCCTGGCTCCTGGCAGCCCCTCCTGGGCCCGCCAGGGGCGGCGAAAGGAGCTCGCCGCGAGGCCCCGAGGGCCGCGACCCTCCCTCCTCCTCCTCCTTCTTTTTCCTCCTCCTCCTCCTCCTCCTCCTCCTCCTCCTCCTCCTCCTCCTCCTCCTCCTCCTCCTCCTCCTCCTCCTCCTCCTCTTGGTGGTCCCACCCCGTCCTTCCCACGCCGTACCTGTGGATGGGAGGATAGCTTTCACAAGATGCAGTATGTCACAGTAAATCGCGTCCGTGGTTGTTGTTATCCGATGTGGCTGCTGCTGCTGCTGCTGCTGCTGCTGCTGCTGCTGGCGCCCAGTTGCGTGAGCTCGGCAAGTTGTGCACTGCTGAGGTCACTCCAACTCGTGCAGAATACCTAGACAGGATTTCCCGAGGTCTGCGGCCCAAGGTTCAAGTGCCAATGAGAAGCTTGTGCGTGGCCGTCCAGTGGAAATCAGCACGAAAATGGAAGGCTCCATTCATCTAACATCGGCGGTGGACAAACCTCCCTTTAGTAAACCTCCCCTTAGTGGAAACGGCCTGAGACCGAAACCGACGGACCTGGACCCGCAAAAAGACGGCCGCGACGCCCTCTGAACACGGCCAACTCCTTCATCGACGTGTCAGGGCAGGAGGTCTATCCACCTCCGATTAAACATCGTCTTGTAGCCAGAACTCCAGAACTCGCCCATGTCGATTGGTCCTGGGTACCCTGAGGGCAGCCGGCCTAGCAAGTTTGGGCAGCGGGCGGGGTCCCGCCGTCCGCGGGCCCGCGAGCACGTCCTGGACACCTTGGGCCTCGGGAGGGCGGACCTTGACTGGGTGCGAACCCGCCGCGACGCCACGACTCGTCCGCCCAAGACCCTCGAAGAGGACTCGGGTTCGGACGCCTTCGGTTATGTTTGCTCGCGCGGTGTTGGTCTTGGGCCCGTCCCCGACAAGCCTTCCCCCCGCTCACCCCTTCCGAAAAAAACCGCGACCACCACCCCGCTGGTCCTCGCTTCGTCCCCCGCGTACACACGCTTCCTCCTCCACCCTCCCTCTCCCTTGCCTCGCCCTCCTGCTTCATCCCTCTCCCTCTAGGTGATTCCACCCCCGCTGGTCGCACCCCCACACCCGCTGGGCCGGGCAATGGCGAGCCGAGCGCTTCGCCAAGAGAGCCCTCGCGGTCGAGGAGTTACAAAACTCGAGTGGTGCAACACTTGTGCTGGTGGAGGAGGGCGTCTCTTCAAAAGAAAGCTCTCGCCTTGAAGCCCCTGACGTTCGTCGTCGGCAGCAGCAGCCGCCGCCACGGCGAGCCGCCCGTCACACCCAGGGGGGGGCAGCCGGCACTGGCGCGAGCCGCGCGCCTCCGGCTGGCGAGGAGGGCGCCCCCCCCCCCAACGCACGCACGTGTTGGCACGCCCCTCGAGCGCTCTGTGGCCCCACAGGGAGCCTCACCAGAGGCCCCAGCGGCGGCAGCGGCCACACGCGCCCCCCCCCCCACCACTCGTGTCGGCACGCCCCTCACACGCTCCGTGGCCCCACAGGGAGCTCCACCGAAGGGCCCAGCGGCGGCAGCGGCCACATGCGCCCCCCCCACGCATATATACACACACACTCATGCCGGCACACACACACACACAGACGCACCGCGCGCCGTGGCCCCATAGGGAGCTCTTCCGCAGGCCCCAGCGGCAGTTGCCACAACCACCACCTCTTCGGGGCACCCCTCACGCGCTTCGTGGCCCCATACGGAGCTCCACCGAAGGCCCTGGCGGCAGCGCCCACATGAGCTCGCCCCCACGCCACTCCCCCGAATGCCCTGGCGGCAATGCGGCTCATTTCTGCGCGATCTTCACGTCCCCCCTCCCCGCTCGCTTCTGCGCGCCACTACCACCACTTATCCTTCGCCACCTCCTCCATCTCCTCCGCCTCCTCCTTCTCCTCCTCCTCCCTCTCCCCAACCTCCTCGTCCTCCCATTCCGTTTCTTCCTCATCGACATCCCTCTCCTCCTCATCATCCTTGTCCCCCCTTCCTTAACCTCATGCTCACGAGACTAAACACTAGGGGATAATAAAGTTCGGGGTTCAGGGGGAGATAATCAAAGTAGCCCACCAGACCTCAGCATAATCTCGAAGTAAGAGATTATCAAGAGGAGACCAAACCGAGCACGTTTTGAGACATCCTTGGCGTTTAGTCTTCATAGAAATATCCTCAACAACGGCTTATCTCGCTGGAGACATCCTCGACAAATCCCTCGATAATAAATGAAAAGGATAAAGATAAGAGGAAAGGAGGATAAAACAACAAATCTGAAGATTCAAATGTATTAAATTTTATTTACAAGCGCTTTATGAAAATTAATTGTTTTAAGTGCTCGTGTAGGGTAGCTCACGTGCCTCGTTTTCCCTGGATAATCAACCCCAGCGATAAACAAGTTCAGGGCGCCAGGGGGAGGAGGAGGAGAAAGAGATAGAGAGACAGAGAGAGAGAGACAGAGAGGCCAGGAAGGAGAAAGAGATAGAGAGACAGAGAGAGAGAGAGAAAGAGAGACAGAGAAAGAAAGAAAGAGAGACAGAAAGAACTACAAAGAGACAGAAGGACATTGGTTTCGCTTGGGACATCCTGAAACAACGTGTTCGCTTCGCTTGATGTTGTTATCTCAACATAAGCAGGAAGTAACTTCGATGGCGAACTTTTCCCGTGATAATGAAGTTCGGCCTCCGCGCCCCCGCGCCCCCGACCAAACTCTTATTGGTCGACGATAAAAAACTCTAACGACTTAAGGGGGGGGTACATTATTATCGTGGGCATGGGGTTATCATGCCTCTTTCCCTCATGCCTCCTCCTCCTCCTCCTCCTCCACCTCCTAGGTTTCCTTCTCGTCCGTCTTGCCTTTCTTCTTATAGTATCAAGGCCACCTTGATGGAGCCAGGGTAGATGGGGTCGGAGGATCGCGCCGAATCGGCAAAGCATCGGCGACGTCGGGATGAAACATATCTTGCTCCAGATCGCACCGCATCTCCGATACATCGGCGGTGCGGCGCGATCTTATGACCACATCAACTCCACCCCGATTGAGGGCCTGGGTGATACCCCCTCATCCTCTTCCACCTCCCTCTCCTTCTCCTCCTGCCCCTCACCTGCCCCTCGCTGCCTATCAACCAGCATGCTGACAGAATCTGTCCATGGCCCCTACTGGAGCCCACCCAGGCCAGCCCCCCTTCACCCTGGATCGTTTTCCGGCGGCCCATGGGCCCGAAACGGGTCTCCGGGGGCCGAAGCCAAGAAGATCCCCCTCAACCACCCCCCCTCGATCCCTGGTCCTCGACCCTCTACAGTAGGAGCCCGACCACAAGAACCCTTCCCCGAGAAGCTCAGCCCTGAGACCCCAGGAAGCCCATGGATGCTTGGCGCGGGAACGCAAGCGCTCTCCACGGCAAGACCCTCGAAACCCAAGAAGAGCCAGGACACCCTGGAGGCAAGCAGGGCACTTCTTGACAAGGCCCCCCCCTGTGCTTAGGTCGGGCCTGTCCCCCCTCCTGCTCCTCCTCCTCCTCCTCCTCCTCCTCCTCTCCTCCTCCTCCTCCTCCTCCTCCTCCTCCTCCTCCTCCTCTCCTCCTCCCCCCCCTCCTCCTCCTCCTCCTCCTCCTCCTCCTCCTCCTCCTCCTCCTCCTCCTCCTTCTCCTCGTCCTCCTCCTCCTCCTCCTCCTCCTCCTCCTCCCTGAATGCATGAAGTGCTCTCCCCTGGGCTATTCGCCCCTATCGTCGCCTCTGAGAGTTTAGAGGCCCCCCCGGTTCATGCTGTTCCCATCGCACTTGAGGACCACAGCCCGGAGACAACGTCGAGCAACCGGACGAAATATTGAATCAGGGTCGAGAACGAGTGTCGCCTCCCAGGGCCCGACACGTGAAAACCCTCCAGCTTCGGTGCTTCCTTGGTGCTTGCAATTCCTTCTGGTGATCAAAGCTGACGTACGTTGGAACATCGGTGGGGTACAAGCAGGTGGGGTCCGAGCAGGTGGGGTCGGAGGAACGCGCCGCATCGCCAACGCATCGGCGATGCATCGCCGATGCATCGCCGTCGCCGGCGGTGCATCGGCGACGCTGGCGTCGGGAAAATCGGGCTCCGCATCGAGCCGCATCGCCAATGCGTCGGCGATGCGGCGCGATCCTCCGACCCCATCTGCTCCAACCCCATCTGGGAGGCCTAGAGTTAAGTCGGGCCTGTCCCCCTACAGGGGGATTGTGGACGAAACATTTAGGACAAATCCAAAAATACCATTACATATTCAAAAATGGTCCAAAAACCCTCCCCGTACTATTCTTTGACTATTTGGGAATATTCCTCCTTTCGAGGGACAGGCCCGACGGAAGCCTAGAGCGTTGACAAGAGCATCGCAGGGAGGCCCAGCCGTGTCCAGAGAAGCCCCCCAGTGGGCCCGGCCCGAATAGGGCGAGGGACGCCCACACGGGCTTCGGCCGCCGAAGCCCGAGCCAGGACGCGGCCGCGCGCGGCCCAACCCCCCCCCCTTGGCCAGCATCAGGTCGGGCATGTCCTCCTACAGGGGGATTTTGGGCGACAAATTAAGAATACTCCAAAAACGCCCCAACAGAGTCAAACAATCATGTAGACCAGAAAATACTCCCAAAACGCCCCCAAACACGCCCAACGACAAAACGAATACTTCAAAAACGCTCCCAAACACTCCAAAAACGCCGCAAGATAGTCAAACAGTCATGTAGAAAATAGTCCCCAGACTATGTTTGACTACTTCTGCAGACTCCTCCTGCAGAGGGACAGGCCCGACTTCAGGCCGGCAGGGGCCGTCCGAGCGCGCAGGATCGGGATAGAAGGACAGCTGGGCGAACCGGGGATCGCTGAGATCTTGCGGCCCTGGGAGATGTACAGTACTCGGCCTGACCTCAAGAACGATGAGTAAGGAACGGAGCCCCTCTTTTTCTCCCCAGTAACCCGAGGAGGTCCGAAGGAACACCGGGGGGGCTCGCCGCCAAAAAGGCAGCGGAACGCACGCAAGCCAAAGGAACGACCGAACCCCTTTGGAAAAGGAGGCGTTCCCGATTCAAGCCGGCTCCTCCAGGGGGCGCCGCGGCGGTTCCTGCCTGGAGCGCCCTGGGAGCGTTCTGGAACGCTCTGGAGCGATTCACCCCGCTCCTAGGCCTGAATGACGCGCGCTGAGGGGGGGAACGTTAGGTTGGGACCGGCTCAGGAGGGAAACATCGATCGGCGATACATCGCCGATAGATCGGCGATGGGCTCCCCATAGCGAACCCGCACGCTCCTAGGCCTGATGGGCCATCAGGCCCCTGTCGGCGACGAATGGGCGATTGGGTCTCGCTGCGCTCCCTTCTGGACGCCCCCCCCTACTGAAGTTGCCCCTGTAGCCCTGCAGTCCCACAGAAGGCTTTCGGGTCATAACTCTGGCATCCAGCGACATTAGGCAGGAAAGCATGTAGGAACTTCCGAAGATGCCCGAAAACTCAAGCGTTAGGTCGGGCGTGTCCCCCTACAGGGGGGCCTGGGACCCCCCAAAAAAACACTCAAACCATACCCCTAAATTATCAAACATAGTATTAAAACAAACAAGAAATCTCGTCCCCCGACTATTTCTCGCTATTTTCTGATCTTCCTCCTGTAGAGGGACACGCCCGACTTCACTCAAGCGACCCCCGGGCGCCTGCCCCGCAGACACAGACACTCCCGCGCAAGGGCACCACCTATAGGCCTATAGGGTGCTGCGGGTGCGGCGCCAGGGCGCCAGGAATCCGCCGACCCTTCTGCGCGAAGACGCTGTGGTCCTCGTCGTCGTCGTCGTCGTCCTCCTCCTCCTCCTCCTTCTCCTCCTCCTCCTCGTCCTCGTCGTCGCCGTCGAAGCCGTCGTCGCCGCCGCCAGTCCAGAGGAGTTGGAGGAACGGGGACATCGAGAAGCGTCGTGAATCAGGGAGGCCGAAGGGGGCGGGGGGGCCAAGAGGGGGGGGGGGGGGTCCCGGGTCAGGATGCCGCCCCGGGGGTCCGGGGGGGGGAGGTCGCCACAAAGGAGTTCCCCCGGGGAGGTGCCGCCCTGCAGGGTGTCGGCGGCACCGGCCGCAAGGGGCCTTCGCAGCCCGCTCCGCTCGGCGCGGCGTGCGCTCGCGCGCGCGGTGCGGCTCAGCTCACCGAGCGCGCGCCACGACTCGCAGGAGTGCCTACTCGCAAACGTGCGAGAAAAGAACACATGTATGCATGGATGTAGTGTATCGTTGATCCCCAATGGCTGATCCAGGCCATTTGCGAGTATAGCTACTGTGCGACTAGTGGAAGGCTCTTCTCCAGCAACCGTGGATCCGACATCATGCCAACGCTGCCCCTGAGCCCGAACGCTACCCCTGGTCCCTGCGCCTACCCCCCCTGGCTTCGCGGCGCGCACAAGGGGGCTAGGTAGGGGGGGAAGCATTCTTAGCAGGAGGCCACTTCTTGCGACACTCCTCGAAATCAAGCGCAAGTTTTTCATGTTGGCCGATGCGCGTTACGCCGCCCACGGGGTAAGATTTGTTTGTGTGTGTGTGTGTTGCAGTCGTCATTGTCGGCGCGAGCATTGAAATTTGGTGGCCCTGGTGCGCCGCCAGGTCGCGGGAAAAACTTGCGTTTGATTTCGAGGAGGCATGTAGAGGGCGCCGCCTCACATCTAGAGACGAGGCCCGCGCCTTCTAGGAAGCAAGGGTGCTTCTCCCCCTGCCCCGTGGCCCCCTGCGCGCGTGGCTGACAAATGCTTTGGTGGCAGCTCATGGGAGCTTCCCATACCATCTTGCCGGCTCGTGCGAATTGACGCTAGTCGACGCTGAATCGACGCTATTCGACGCTAAGTCGACGCCAATCGACGCTAACCGACGCTGACTCGGCGCGACCTCCTCCCAGACGCTACGCGACGCAGGTCGACGCGAAAGACAGAATGAAAGAAGGTGCACCCGGCTCCCATGATCTGCTGCCGAGGCATGCCGCCCCCCGGGCCCTCGCAGGGCCAACGCTGCAGACGAAGTCGAGAGGGCATATATCGGGAGCGGCCAAGAGGGGGGTGTCCAAGAGGGGGGGGTGCAAATCATGACCGGCGGCATGTGCGCGGCCCAGCGGCGGGGGCCAGGGGCGTAAGGAAATCAGAAGAGGCGCCATGAAATCTGGGGAGACATCCTGGCCCCCGCCATGAGATCCACCCCCCCCGTAGTCACCACCCCCCTCCTTGCCGCCCCCGAATGCACCCTCCAGGCCCCCGTGGCCTGCTGCCCATGGAGCTCCCACGCACCCCCCGGCGCGCGCGCAGAGACCGAGGCCGCGGCCGTGCACGGAGGCGCTGCCGGCCTCCCCGGCCGCCAGCAGGCCGGGCCTCGGCGCACGGCGCGGGCGCCCGGCCGGGCCGCCGCCGCCGCCGGCCGCCGCCGGGCCCTCGGGCGCCTGGCGCGCGGCGAGCGGGCGCGCCGAGCGGCGGGCCGCCCGGCGCGGCGCGGCAGGCCGTCGCCCGCGGAGCGGCCCGGCAGGCCGAGCGGCCGCCGAGCGGCGCGGTCGATCGGCGCACATAGGCGCCGCTCGCCGCTCGCCGCCGCCGCCGTGGGCCGACGCAGGTCGCCGCTCGGGGAACGTCGTCGTCGTCGTCGGCGCCCGCAGTCGCCATCGTCGTCGTCGATCGCCGTCGTCATCGATCGACCGTAGTCGTCGCCGTCGGTGGTAGTTGATGATCCTGGATGATCGCCGTCGCCGTCGACCTCGTCCATCGTCGTCGTCGTCCGAAGTCGTCTTTGTCGTCGTCGCCGCCGTCGTCGTCGTCCGTCGTCCGTCGCCAGCGTCCGTGGTCCGTGGTCCGTCATCCGTCTTCCGTCGTCTGTCGCCCATCGTCGTCGTTCTCGTCGTCGCCCGTCGTCCGACGGCCGTCGCCCGTCGTCGCCAGTGTCGTCGTCGTAGATCAGTGCAGTCCCCGCTCGTCGATCGCTGTCGTCGTCGATCGCCGTCGTCGTTATTGCCGTCGTCGTCCATAGTCGTCATCGTCCGTAGATGTCGCCATCCGTAGTCGTCGACTATCGTCGTCGTCACCGTCTGTCGTCGTCGTCGTTCGTCTTCTTTCAACCGTCATCAGTCGTCCGTCGTCTGTAGTCAACGTAGTGATCGTCGTCGTCATCGTCGTCCATCGTCGTCGTCTGTCGTCGCTCGTCGTCCTCCGACGTCCGTCGTCCGTCGTTAGTCGCCCGTCGTCGTCGCCGTCCGTCGTCGTCGTCGTCCTTCCCTTCAGCGTCATCATCATCGTCGTCTTCGTCGTCGTCCGCAGTCGTCGTGATCGTCCGCCTCCTTTCGTCCGTCGTCCGTCGTCCGTCGTCTGTCGTCTGCCGTCCGCCGTTCACCGCCGTCGTCCATCGTCGTGGTCGTCGACATCCTCGTGGTCCTCTTCGTCGTCCGGTGGTCCGCAGTCGTCCTCAGTCGTCCGTGCCGAGGTCGCCGACGGACCATCCTCAGATGTGGCTCTCGGAAGCCAGGCTCGCACCCGAAACCGTGCGGGGGCCGCGCTCCCCTCTGCCCCGTTCGAGATCGAGCGCGCCCGGATCCAGAGAGAGCACCACTGGCGATTGAGCAGCCCAAGGCCCACTGCTGCGGGCCAAGCCCCGCTAGGGGCCAAGCACGATGGTGTTGCACTCGCCCCGCAAGACCTGGTCGGGAAAGAGAAGGGAGAGAGAAAGAGAGAGAGAGAGATAAGAAAAGAAATGTACACGCATAAAAGGACAGCAAGAGAGAGAGAGAGAGAGAGAGAAAAAAAAAAAAAAACAAAAAAAAAAGAAATAAAGAAATATAGCAAAGAACAAAAAGAACAAACAAGAGGGGGAGAAAGAGAGAGAGAGAGAGAGGCATAGACAGGCAGACAAACAGGCAGAGAGGCAAAGAGAGAGAGTCGCTCAACCTGCACTGAACCACTGCGACACTACGGCGGCAGTGGCGCGCAAACATGGCGCTTGGCCCGACCGTGCTTCATCATACCAATATTGGAAAGCTTCGCTGCGCTCGAGGGAGCTATAACCATGATACACAGCAGCCGAGGCAAGCCTACTTGCCCAGATAAAGAATAAGCACGTGAACACAAGGAACCATACTGCACACTTAATCAAAGCTGGCACCACAAAGCCCGGAACCCGACCGAGCTGCTCAACGTCAAATCAACGCCTCATTGTAATTAAATACCTCACACTGTAACGCTCTCAAGCGCTGCGGCCTTAACACGACCGCAAGTGAACGTAACCGCAAGCTGACGTTTCACACCCTGGCCTCCAAGCGCACGACCCTCAATTGAACACAAAATGGCCTGACCCCGTAAAGCATTGAGCTCGAAGCCCCAACCGCTAAAATCCGAGAGCACTTACACACGATAAGAAACCTGCTCCAGGAGCTCCGTCGAACTTCAGAATCGCACGGTGCCCCTGCGACCCCCAGGGCCCATCTGGAGGCAGGTGGTCGGTGGCAACTCATGGGAGCATCCCATACCATCTGGTCGGCTCTTGCGAATCGACGCTAATCGACGTTGAATCGACGCTAGTCGACGCTCGATCGACGCCAAATCGATGCTAAATCGACGCTAATCGGCGTTAGCCGATGCAAATCGGCGCTGTCTCATCGACTCTCCCAGACACTAATCGATGCGAATCGACGCTAAAGACAGACTTAAGAGGGCAGACAAGGCTCCCATGAACTGCTACCGAACCAACTGGAGACAACAAACCATCGTGGGGAGCCAGCATGCGGTCAAGTGCCTTGTCTTGTACGCCTATTGCAGAGCTCATCGCGGCGGCGCGCCCGGGGGGAAGTGAGAAGGAGACGGCCTTCTCAGAAGGCTCGGAGGTCTCCCGGTCTTCTGAGAAGTTTCCTGAGCCTTCCTGGGTAGTCGAAGCCAATCTGGCGCCAATCTGGCAGGCCCAATCTGGCAAACGGGGGCAATCTGGCGAGGGAGCCAACGCGAATCCAGTCTGGCGAATAACCCAAATCATCCAGTTTGGCCGGGCCAGATTGGCCCTTGGGGCCCAATCCAATCTGACAGTCTGGCCTTCGACTACCCAGCCTTCCCTGCAGGCACAGACAACTTCAAAGGCGCGAGGGGCTTCTAAGAAGTCCCGCTGCCTTCTGAGAGGGCCTTCTCCTTCTCACTTCCCCCCCACGCGCGCCGCCGAATGTCGCTTTTGGGTTCATAACTCGGGTCTCTGGCGGCCGTTCGGGACGATCCGGGCACCCCCGGAACGCCCTCGGCGAAGCGCAACCGCGGGAACGCATCTGGAGGGCGGAAAACCGCCCAGAGACTACGAAAACGCCCGAAGACCTAGAACCTCGAACCTCGAACCCGAAACTCCCTTCCTGACAAGGCCGTCTCCTTCTCACTCCCCCCCCCTGGCTCGCCGCCGATGTACGCCCACTGCAGAGCTCATCAGTCTCACTTGAGCAGGGGCAGGGACCGACCGTCCGGGCATTCCTACAGGCCTACCACGACATGTTCTTCGAACCCCAAAACTGCTCTCAGAACCAAAGCAGTAAACAATGTTCTCAGAACATGAACACGCCGTGCTGAAACGAGACAGTCCCCGCCAGAAATTGTCTAAAGACACTTTCGTGCAGAACGCAACACGGTTCTCAGAACATTACTTTGTGCGCCCCTGGGCGAGCCAGGACGCTTCGCTGCTGCTTGACTCACGCCCTGAGACCACGTTGCCCTGCGGGCGGCACGCGGCCGAGGCCAGCGGACGCGCCGGCTGCCGTGGACAGCAGGCCCTGGCGGGCAGCCCCGAGGCACGAGGCCCTGCCCTGGGGGAGACCGAAAGGCACCAATGCCGCTGAATTTCAACCCGTCTCACAAGGATGCGCGGTAAGGATGCGAGGGCCTCGGATCAGGTGGGGCCTGTCCTCCTACAGGCGGATTGTGGAGGAACAAATTAAAATAGTCACAAACAAAACTAGTCGAAAACTACTTTAAACAAAAACCGTCCCCGACAATTCGGTTTAGTATGATTGTATATTCCTCCTGTAGAGGGACACGCCCGATGTGAGTCTTGGACGCCCATTTCGAAGAGCTTTTCGAGCGGGGCGCGGCCAACGAGAGTGGCCAAGGATAGACCCGGGGGGCCAGGATGCAAGGGCACTTATTGGAGGCCTGGAAAGTGGCACCAACACCAGCACAGGGGGTTGCCTCCACATGGGGAAGATGATCCTAGACTTCGGTGTTGGTGGTAGTATAGTTCGGTCACCTTGGAAACCAGAATATCACCACCATCACCGAGATCGGGATCGTCTTCCCTCCGTGGAGGTACACCGTCGATCTTGGTGTTGGTGTCAACCTCTAGGCCTTGTTGACACCAACACCAATACCGGCGGCGTGCCTCCACCGAGGGAAGGAGATCCCGATCTCGATGCTGGTGGTGATATTCTGGCTTCCAAGGTGGCCGTAATATTACCACCAACACCGAAATCTAGGATCATCTTCCCCATGTGGAGGCAACCCCCTGTGCTGGTGTTGGTGCCAATTTCCAGGCCTCGACTGTGCTCCCCAGAGACCTCTCCAGGGGTGCGCTCTGACCAGGATCTCGAGAGGCGAACCCAGCGGTGGCGACGAGGGCCTCCCAGGAAGCTCCAGAGGAGAACGCTGCAGGAGCAGCGGTGCGGGTACCTTTTTCCCTCCTCTGATGACTCCCGAGCACCCCGAGGTACATGTCGTTAATTTCTAATCGTGCTCGTCTCTAATTGTGCTCGTCTCTAATCAGGAAGAGGCCCAGGATAGAACAAGTAGAAATGAAAGGATCTTGGCCCCCAAAAAAATCAAAGAACTCTCGAAGAATTAGACATGAACAATGTGTACCTTTTTTCCTCCTCCGATGACTCCCGAGCACCCCGAGACGCCAACACTTGGCACCCGGGTGGCACTAGGCCCGACACGTCGACAGCTACACACACACAACGCATCACCCCTTCGTACCTCCAAGCACCCGAGCGACCCCCCGCTCCGGCGCACCACCACCTAGACCCCAAGCGCCTTGGCACGCTCACGCGCTGACCCCCCTCATGGCCCAGCGCGCGTACGCCCAGACACGCGAGCGGTCCATCACCCCGAGTGCCCTGAAACCCTCATGCCCAGACGATGAAACCCGTGCACCCGACACCACGCTGCCTGACAACCAGACACCCCTAACACCATGACGACGCACTCCCCCGACGCGCCTCGGCCCAAAGAGCGGAGGCGCAGACCCCGGAACCCGAGCGCAGCCCACCAGTGCACACCTCGAGGAGGCACCGCTGCTCGTTCCACTGCGTGGCCCTCTCCCCAGGGCACGTTTGTGACCCTGATCCCGAGGCGAATCCAAAATGTCCAGCCGCGGCGACGCGGGCCTCCGAGAGGAGGCCCAAACGGAAGAAAACGAGGGATGGGCATCTCGACGGCGCGCCGGGGGGGCGGGGGGGGGGAGTGAGAGGGAGCAGGCCGCCTCAGAAGGCGGTGGGGCTCCTCGGAAGCCCTCCAGCCTCGGGAGAAGCTTCCCGCCTCTTCGGGGGGGAGGCTCGAGAACTCCTCAGCTGGCCCGAGGTCTTCCGAGCCTTCTGAGAAGGCCCGCCCATTTCGGGCGGGTGGCAGGGAGGAGGAGGAGGAGGAGGAGGAGGAGGAGGAGGAGGAGGAGGAGGAGGAGAAGGAGGAGGAGGAGGAGGAGGAGGAGGAGGAGGAGGAGGAGGGGGTGACCCGCAGGGGGGGTGAAGAAAGGGCCCTATAAAGCGGCACTCTGGGGCCCCTCTTTGGGGGCGCCTGCTGGCTCCGACAGGGGCCCTATAAAGTGCCCCTTTTGAGGGCCCTCTTCTTCACCCCCCACTCGGGCCACCCCCCTCACCAACATCAGGTCGGGCACGTCCCCCATCCAGGCGGATTTGGGACGAAAAAGAGAGCGTAGTCAAAGCATACCCCAAGATGCTCCAACATGCTCCGCAGATCTTCCCCAAACTGTGTTGTCTACTATCTTGGAAGACTGCCCCTGTAGAGGGGCAGGCCCGACTTAACACCACCACCCGCCCGATCCTTCTCGCGTTCCCCCTCTGGGCTCGCCGCCGAGCGTCGGTGACTCGGGCGCTGCCCCTGGCCAGAAGGTGCCCCCTGCTCTTCGCCTCCTTCTGGGAGGCCCTGGGGCCGCCCGGGCCCCGTGAGGTGTGCTCTGGAGGCCGTGGGGGGGCTTCCCTGGGAATCCAGGGGGGCGCCTTGGGCCAGGGGCAACGCTCTGGCGACACCCGAGCAGCCCCAGGTGTCCGACGGTGCGGTACCTCCAGAGGGCGCGGCCCCGCGAGCGCAGGAACGAGAGAAAGACCGACGGGAGTCAAGAACATCGGGGATCTGCTGCCACGGGTCAGTGCAAATAGGACGAAGCCAGGACGAGGACAAGATCGGGTGAGAGATCGAGAATCTCTGAGAACCAGCGGTTCTGGAGGGTGTCTCCGGCGCCGCGGCCTTCTCAGAGCGTTCCAGAACGCTCTGAAAGCGTTCCAGAACGCTCTGGAACGAGTTGTCCTCGTCTTAGCCTCGCCCGACCGAACCCAGGCCAGTCAGGCTTCGAGGGATCCTCCAAGATCCCGCACGATCCTGCAAGATCTTGCACGTTGGTCAGGGTCCATGCAGCCCTGGCGCTGCAGGATCCTGCAGGATCCAGCGCTCTGGCTGACCCCTGTTTGCATTGCCCCCCGTCTAGAATGATTAACCCAAAAAAAGACCCCTAACCCTTTGAGAGGGGACCAAAGTTAGGAAGGCCAAAACATTAGGGATGGGGGTCTCTTCTGCAGATGTACCAGACCAAACCACCCAGAAGCATCATCCCCAATGCGGAAACGAGGGGCCTCCCTGAGGCCACGCCCTCCTCTTGTCATCAGGGTTCGGGGGGGACTATTTTGTGCTCGATGCTCGAGGCTCCCAGCTCTCGTCGGGGATCTGGCCGCCAGGCTTTCCGGCAACTCGTCGTCTGCAGCGCTCGCGGTCGCCCGCTTATATGCGGACAAGATCATGTCCATATCCAGTGCCTTTTGGACTTTTTTGGAAGCGGCGCCACAAGGCCGAGGCGCACTGGATATGGATAAAAATCGAGCCTGTAGGGGGCAAATTTATCCATATCCAGTGCGCCTGGGGTTTCTTGGGAAGGGAGCCCGAAACTCCATACTGCAGTGGATATAGACGAAAGTTTTGCCCGCATTATGAGCGCGTCCGAGAGAGCCGCTGAAGGGGCGCGCCGCGCTGTACGGGCAGGCCGCGTTGCGGGCACACGCCGGCGCGGGCGGAGACGAGCGCGAGGGCGGCCGCGGAGGCGGGGCGTGCGGGCGAGGCCCCGGCCGCAGACGGTCTGCGACGGGAGGGAGCGCGCGGGCGGACTCCAGCGCCGTGCTTTTTTGTGTCTTCTCCAAGGAGGAACCAGCACACACACACACACACACACACGCATGCGCACACACACACACACACACGCGCTGGAAGACGGCATCACTGTCCAGCGGCAAGACGAACAACACACAAACAAACAACAACTACAACAACAACAACGGCAGCATCAGCAACAACAACAACAACAACAACAACAACACAAACACGAAAACAAACACACACACACACAATCAACAAAGGAACAAACAAACAAACAAAAAACAAACAAAACATCAACAAAGTCGTCGGAAATCTGAGCCTTCCTCCTCTGACAAAGGCCGCGCCGCGCGGCGCGGCGCCTGCGTCTTCCAATTCGTGGGGATGCCGCCCATGTTGTAATGGACCGTGGGCAACACCGGCGCCGGCTCCTGAGCGGCCCTGCCCACCCCCCTGACCTTCCAGGACCCCTTCGCGTCGTGAAGAAGCACAACGGAAGGTTTGTCGCTGTTTTCAGCCTCAACGGGCCCTTTTTCCGGGCCTCAACGCAACAGAACAACTCGGGATGAAAAGCCAGTCCCCGGGAAGGTGTCCAGACCTTCTGGCGTCCGCGTCATGGAAGAGTCACGACGTCGGGGGGGAAGCTAAGACATAGCAACTTGACCTTTCAATGTACAGTGCGGATACGGCCGCCGGAAACCCTCGCAAGAAGGCCCGCCCTGACAACCTGCGCGCGAGATGCACACGGGGAGGACCCAGAGCACCATGAACGCAGCAGTTTCTTCAGCGGCTGCGGGAAGTCACCGCGCAACCGCGAACAAACAACAGGGCCCCCTCATGAAAGGCGTTTGTTTTTTATTGACTCGCTCCCCCACTGCAAACCCCCAGTCGAAGCATTTTCGTTTGTACAGCAGCCCAGACATGGCCTTAGGTCTGGAGGGCAACTATGCCTGCACTCTGGGCGGTCTCGTAGCCCGCCGATCCCCGCCCACTCCGACCGCCCCGCCTGCAGATGCCCTTCCTCCTCCTCCTCCTCCTCCTCCTCCTCCTCCTCCTCCTTCTCCTCCTCCTCCTCCTCCTCTTTCTCTTCCTCCTCCTCCTCCTTCTTCTCCTCCTCCTCCTCCCCCTCATCCTCCTCCTCCCGATCATCACCTATCATCACCACCACCATGATCAGCATCATCACCACTATCACCAGCAACAGCAACAACAACCAAAGCAACATACATACAAACAATAGGAAAACAGCACAACAACAGCAAGAACAACAACAGCAACAACAACAACAGCAGCAACAACAACAATCATTATAAGACTGTTCGCTGTTACTTGCCCGTGTGTCATTCAAAACGAATGCCCCACAGTCTCGGTACCCGTCCTTTTCGTCTTCGATCACACTCCCTTTGAGGGATTATTTCTCTTTGCGGAGGGCGGCGGGCTTAGACATGCGGGCTAACCTGAACGGGCGGACAATCCGTCGTGGGCGTACATGTGCCCGCCATTGGAATTGGTGTGGGCCCTGCAAAGAAAGGAGGGGGAGAACGAGGGAGAGTGGGAGGAAGGGAGGGGGACGGACGAAGGAAGAGGGAAAGCGCCAGGAGAGAAGGAGCGAAGAGGGGGGCGATTGATTAGAGGCAGAGAAAGAGAGAAAGAGAGAGAGAGAGAGAAACAAAAAAAAAAAAAAAACATATAAGAGAGGTAGAGACAAAGAGGGAGAGAGAGGGAAGAGAGAGAGAGAGGGGAGGGCGAAGGGAGGAGGAAGAGGAGGGAGAGGGGATAGGGCAGAGAGGCATAAGGATGAGGGAAGAGAGGAGGGAGAGAGAAGGGAGGAGAGGAGGGAGGAGGGAGGAGGGAGAGGGAGGAGGAGCAGGAAGGTAAGAGCGTGAACGTTCGAGGAAATCCGAGGCGAAAGCGCCGTTCCTGAAGAAAGTCTCGGGCGGGAGCCCACGACGGGCGGGCGATCCCCTGACGGGCGGGTCGGGCGGGTGGGACATTCAAGCGGGATGTCTGAGTATGGCGATAGCGCGATTACTAAATAAATTGTAACGGCGTCGTTGGCGCAGCGTGTTTCCTGAGCGTCAAAAGCGCAATTTCTGAATAAATTGCATGGGGGTCACAAGCGAAAGCGCAATTCCTGCATCAAATGTGAGGGGTTCTCTGGCGGGAGCGGGGATCTTGATTAAATTGCAAGGAAAGCTTGATTCAATTGCGACGAAGTCTCAAGCGGGAGAACCGTTCCTGAGTAAATTATGGGGAAGTCTCAAATGAGAGCTGGGGTCCTGACTAAATTGCAAAGAAGTCTCCAGCGGGAGCGCCGTTCCTGAGTAAATTGTGAGGAAGTCTCAGGTGGGAGCGGGGGTCCTGACTAAATTGCAAGGAAGTAACGCGCGGGAGCACGGATCCTGACTAAATTGTGAGGAAGTCTCAGAAGCGGGGGTCAATTAAATTTGGAACAAGTCTCAGACGGGAACCGTTGTTGTTGTAATCCGGGGTTCAGGGGCCCCGTTTGAGCATCGAGCGGCGTCAACATGAACAGCGCGTCGAGGGCCACACTTTGATTGAGAACACCAGTGTGCACCGGCGGGGGGGATCAACAATAACTATTGTTCAGAAATGAAAGGTCAACATGAACAGCACAGCAACAGCAACAACAACAACAACAACAACAACAACAACAACAACAGCAGCAATCATCTTACGACTGTTCGCTCTTAGATGCTCACTCAACACGTATTTCCCAAACCCTCGATACCCGCCCTCTACGTCCTCGATTAGCCCCCTGGCAACCGGCGGGGCGGACGCGGACCGTCGGCCTGGCCAGCGGCATCGCTGATCGGCGGCAGCCCAACCCCAAGAGGGACGAACAGGGGACCGACCAAGACGACGACGACGACGACGACGACGACGACGACGACGACGAGAACGACCATGACGACGATGACGACGACGACTACGACGAGCGAAAACGAAAGCGAGAGCGAGAGCGAGGCCACGAAGGACAGGAAAGGGGCCACAAAGGGCGACAGCGGGGCCACGAAGGGCATGCGTATGGGGCCACGACGGGCGCGAACGAGCGAGGGCCACGAAAGGCATACGTATACTGGGCCGCAGAGGGCAAGGACGGGGCCACTGAAGGCAGCAGCGGGGCCACGAACGGCAGCGAGGGGGCCACGAAACGCGACAGCTGGGCCACGAAACCCATGCATATGGGGCCACGACGGGCGCGAACGAGCGGGGGCCACGAAGGAGTGCAACCAGTCCACGAAGGGGGCCACGAAGGGCTGCAACGGGGCCACGAAGGGCAGCGAGGGGGCCACGAAGGGCTGCAACGGGGCCACGAAAAGCAGCGAGGGGGGCCACGAGGGGCTGCGACAGGTCCATGGAAGGCATCGAGGGGGCCACGAGGGGCTGCAACGGGGCCACGAAAGGCAGCGAAGGGGCCACGAAGGGCTGCAACGGGGCCACGAAGGGCATCGAGGGGGCCACGAAGGGTTGCAACGGGGCCAAGAACGGCAGCGAAGGGGCCACGAGGGGCTGCAACGGGTCCACGACGGGCACCAACGGGGCCACTGAGGGTAGCAACGGGGCCACGTAAAACAGCGAAAAATCCACAAAGGGCGACAGCGGGAACACGAAGGGCATGCACATGGAACCACGACGGGCGCGAACGAGCGAGGGCCACGAAGGGCAGGGAGTCCTTTGCGTGAGCGCGACCCCTGTGCGTCTGAGTGTCGGGAGTTCGGCGCTTGAGCAAATTGCTGGGAAGTCCAACGCTAGATTACGATTCTGGAATGAGTCGCAAGCAAATCTCGAGCGAGAGCGCGACTCCAGAGCGCCGAGAAAGCGATTCCTGAATACGTTGCGAAGAAGTCCCCAGCGAGAGCGCGATCCCTTAGTAAAATGCGAGGAAGTCTCAGGCGGGAGCGGGGGTCCTGGCTAAAGTGTGAGGAAATCTCAAGCGGGAGCCGTTGCTGTTGTAATCCAAGGGCCAACAACGCAGTTTGAGCCTGGTGATTCCCCATACTACAAAACAGGACGCGAGCCCCGGGGGAAACACTTCAGTTGAAAACACAATGATCACCGGCGGGGGTGATCTACAATAATGATTTTTCTGTAGTGGGAGCTCAATAACAACAATAACAACAACAACGACAACAACAACAACAACAATCATTTCAAGACTGGTCGCCCCTATCTGCTCGAATGTCCAATAACGCGTATTTCGAAAACCCTCGATACCCGCCCTCTTCGTCTTCGATCGAACCCCTTTGGGGAGGTAGACCTTTCTTCCCTGCAGGCCAGGCCCGGGCAAGCGGCGGGGCGGCCGTGGACCGTCAGCCTGGCCAGCACGCAGCGCTGATCGGCGGGGCGGCCGCGGACCGTCGACCCGACCCCAAGAGGGACGGACAGGGGACCGACCACGACGACGACGACGACGACGACGACGACGACGACGACGACGACGACGACGACGACGACGACGACGACATCGACGACGACGGCGACGACGACGACGGCGACGACGAGCGAAAGCGAAAGCGAGAGAGAACGACAGCAGGGCCACGAAGGACACGAAGTAGGCCACGAAGGGCGACAGCGGGGACACGAAGGGAATGCGTATGGGGCCATGAAGGGCGCAAACGAGCGGGGGCCACGAAGGGCAGATAATGCGGGGCCACAGAAGGCAACGATGGGGCCACTGAGGATAGCAACTGGGCCACGTAGGACAGTGAGGGGTCCACAAACGGCGACAGCGGGGCCAAAAAGGGCATGCACATGGGGCCACAACGGGCGCGAGTCCTTGGTGCCTGGGTGTCGGGAGCGCGGCGCTTGAGCAAATTGCGAAGACTTCCAACGCAAGGGCGCTATTCTTCAGTAAATTGCAAGCAAGTCTCCAGCGAGGTCGCGACTCCAGAACGCCAGGAGCGCGATTCTACATTGTAAGGACGTCCCAAGCGAGAGCGCGATTCCTGAATAAAATGCGAGGAAATATCGGGCGGGAGCGGGGGTCCTGGCTGAATTGTGAGGAGGTTTCACGCGGGAGCCGTTGTTGTAACCCGGGGGCCATGAGCGCAGTTGAGCATCAAGACTTTCCCTGTCAAAAAACAAGGTGCGAGCGTCGAGGGGCGCACATCTATTAGAAAAAATAGTATGCACCGGTGGAGGGATCAACAATAAGTATTGGGGAAGTGCTAACCACAGCGAACCAGCCTGCCAAAGTTCATGGAACGGGGGGGCTCGGAGGAGGGCTGAAGGAGCAGCGGAGGGGGGTCGCGGGGGGCAGGGGGGCGACGGGAGGAGGCCACTGAACCAGCGCTGGAGGAGGAGGAGGAGGAGGAGGAGGAGGAAGAGAAGACGAGGAGGACAGGAAAGGGTGGGAGGAGGAGGAGGATGAAAGGAGGATGAGAAACCGAGGGAAGGAAAAGGGAGACGAGGTGATGAGGTGAGATGATGAACGGCGATGAGATGATGATGATGATGATGATGATGGTGGTGATGATGATGATGATGATGATGATGACGATCGGCGAAAAGAGCAATGTTCGGTGGTCGGTCCTTAGGCGCCGCCGCCCGCCAGCACGCCCTCCTCCATGAGCCGCGCGTGCCACACGTACCTGGGGGGCTGGGGGTTGGGGAGAAGGGCCCCTCGCGGGGGCTCGGGCTCGGCGAACCCAGGGGGGTTCGGCGAACCCCGCGGTGCGTGGGCGGGCGCTCGGAAACCCAGGGTCGCTCGACGCCGTCGGGCCCGCGCCACACCATCGCGATGGCGCACGGGTCCGCGGCGCCGCGGCCCGGCGCGGGGGCGGGGGCCCAGGCGGGGAGGAACCACACCTCGGGCGACCCCGAACCCCCGCGCCCCCCGCGCTGCTGGCGGTCCGCGTCCGAGCGGAACCACCAGCAGTCGGTGGGCTGCAGGTGGGGCAGCGGCAGCTCGAGCCACGCGGGGGCCCAGGCCGGCCACGCCGCTGGCGGCCTGGGCGGCAGCAGCGGCGCCTCGGGCTGGCGCTCCGCCAGCGCGCGGCCTTGAGAGACCAGCTGGCGCCCCTCCTGCCGACCAGGGCGGTCGGGGAGCTCGAGGCCGACCAGGGCCCCCCTGGCCCCGCTGCGGGCCCCCACCTCCGCGGGGTGGTACGCGATGGGCGCCCGCGCGCCCCTCCCGTACGCGGCCCGGACATCGTCCAGGGACGGGGCCGCCATGGCAGCCGCGGGGCCAGGGGGGCAGGGGGCTGACAGAGCGCCCGTGCTCGATCGCGGCGGGCGTTGCGGCATTGGTCGCGAGAGGCGACGATGGTGACGGTGTTGCTGCTGATGGATGGTGGCGGCGATGATGATGCCGATGGAAGGCTTGGCGATGATGGTGATGATGAGGGCGACGGCGATGATGATAACGATTGCGATGATGGTGATGGTGAGGATGATGATGATGATGATGGTGATGATGATGATTCTGATGTTGTTGTTGGTGATGATGATGATGATGATCATCCGAGGGACGGCCATGATCTTGCTCATGGGTGGATGGCACATGCGTCCATCTGGCCTGTCCCGGGAGGCGATGCATCAATCATGTGCCCAGGATGGGCCTCGCCAGGATCGGTGAGGTGATCAGTTTCAGAATCCAAGTGAAGACTGACACGCCCGTGGCTGCTAAATCAGAGCTCCGGGGAATTTCTTTTGTCTTCCAGGAAGCAGCCCGTCTGATTTGTGCGTTCCAGCCGCCGCGGTCTGGCGGTCTGGCGGTCCAGCCGCCGCGGTGCTCCGCGCGGCGCTGGAGATGGGGCGACCCCCCGCGCCCTCGGCACCGCCCTCCGTTTCTTGCACCTTCCTACTCCTCTGACCCTTCGCCCGCGAATCTCCCGCCCCCATCCCCGACTACAGCCCGGGGCCCGCGCCCCTGACCTCTCCGCCCCCCTCCCGCCCCCTCTCCTCCGCCCAAGTCATCCCCGCCGCGGGGCCGGGGCACGCGGGGCGCCCCAGTCGCGCGGGCGCGCGGCGGCGCGGCCGCGCCCATGGGCAGGGCGCGCGGCGGCGCGGCAGCGTCGCCGGCAGCGTCGC
>CAUYUJ010020742.1:106519-124019 GCA_963575745.1 Prorocentrum cordatum | reverse complement strand
ACAGCGAGAGCCGATGGGGCTACCGCGGGAACAGGGGGCGACACGCAGGCGAGAAGCGATGTGCCCTTGGCGCGCCCCGTCGAAGCCATCTGTCTGATCTCGCCCACGCCGCGCTGCCCCCCCCGCCGCCCCCCCGCCCGCCGCTCCCTTTTGCCAGGCCCCTTTCCCCTAACGACTGCTCCATCAATGGCACCTCCCCTTCACGCCCGCCTCTCGTCCCCTTGTCTCCTGGCTCTGCCTACTACGCCCCAACCTGCCTCCTTCTGGTAAATGATGGGAAGTTCGCCCGTCTCCTCGGCCTCTGCGTCGCAGACGCCTTTCATCCACTCGCCCACGGTCATGATCTTGGGAGCCCTCGGGTCCAAGGCGCTGGACTCCTTGTCCTTGAGAAGCTCGGGCGCGCCGATGACGTCCTCCCGCCGCCCCCCGCGCGCTCTGGCGCTGCTGCTCTGACCGCTACCCCCTCCGACCCCACCCCACCCTCGACCCTGCCGATGGGCCGATGGCTCAAAAAGCCACCGTCGGCGATGTCGAGTCTGGCCCCACGCGGAGACGGGACATCGGCGCCTGCGCGCGCGCCCGCAATCCCCCCCCAGGCCCCGCGCCCCCTGGCCGTGCGCCAAGTATTTCGGCGCCGCAACGTCTCTCGGATCCGAGCCACGCACCCCCGCCACCCTACCTACCAGCCAGCCCGCGCCATTTTCTCCACCTTTCCGATATTCTCAGCCACGTGCCTCTGCCCCCGAACCCCAGCTTTCCGCAGACGCCCCGCAGGCTGGCAGCCCCCCCCCCCCCCGATCCGCGATAGGGCGCGGCGGAGGGTACTCGATGGCCAACTTGGATCGAACCGCCTCCCACGGGTTGGCGCGGTAAAAGTCCGCGGCGATCGCGCCGCCCTGCTTCTTGGACCAAATATCGATGCATACAGCGATCTTTCTCGAGCAGTCGGCCTTGTGCAAGCTGTCCCATCCGGAGAACGCGGCAGGGGTGTCGTCGCCGAGGATGTCGTGCTCCGAGCGCACCTCCCATCGGCCCATCTGCGAAACCACTGGCAGGAGCGCCTCTCGACCTGCTGCCCACCCCCGCCCCCTGCCCTGCCCCGCCCTTCTGCCCAATGCCCGCTGCCCTTCCCACCTCAACGCGCTGGAGGACGTTCCCGGCCAGGCGGCAGGTGGCCAGCGTTAAGAGTGTCAACCCAAACGAACACGCCGTACCTGGGGGGCAGGGCTGGGAATTGGATTGGCCCCTGACGCAATATAGGCCCAAGGAGGCCACGGCGGCATTGGCCGCCCGCGGGGGAAAGGGCCCCCTCCACACGGTTTTCATGCCTGGGCGCCCGCGCTCGCTCTCGCGACGCGCCGCCTCGGATAGGATGGCCAACAGCTCCCCCGGGCGACGACCAAGCTCCGGCCGCGGCAACAGCGGGCTCGTCGACAGATAGTAGTTCCAGTGGTCAGGCCATGACAGATTCCAACGCCACGGCGGCGGGGGAATCGGGAGCTCCGAGGACGCATCGCGAGGTTGATCCCGAGGCGCGATGCGAGGTTGGGAGCGGGGCCGCCCCTCGCTGAGACGATGCTCCATCCTGAGCCCGACTGCTGCACGGCACTGCCCGCCTTCAGAATGGCCCCTGACCTCGCCCTCTCAGCGCGCGCTAAGCCCCCTCAGCTCACTGGTTTGCCCCCTGCCCGCGGTCTGGAGATGACAGCGCCGTTCTCATTGCTGCTGCTGGGTTATGCCTGGTCGTTTGCTCTATCTCTCTCTCTCTCTCTCTCTCTCGCTCTCTCTCCTCTCTCACTGTATCTCTCACTCTCTCTGTCTATATATGTCACGCGCTTGCTTGTTTGTTCTCCCTCCCTCTCTCTCTCTCTCTCTCTCTCTCGCTTTCTCGCTCTATATTTCTGTATCGTGTTTATCTCTCTCTCTCTCTCTCTCTCTCTTTCTCTCTTCTTCTCACGCTCTCTCTCTCTCTCTCTCTCTCTCGCGCGGGATGCCCTGCGAGACCTCCTCGTTTCCCTCGTCTGACCCCCCCTCCTCCTCGCGGCCGTCTGTTCCCAACTCGGAGCGTCTCCAAGGCGGCGGCCCTCTGCCAGTCTATCGCGGACCCCGCTGGGGCCCAAGCAAAAATGGGCTCGAATGGAAACAAAAACTTGTTTTTGCCTTTCGAGCCCGCGCGTCGTTACTGGGCCCCTAGGGGCCGCGTCGCGCCTGGTGAACGGCGCGCCCGGGTGCCAGGCGCGCTTGGAACGACACCATGGCAGCACGCATCCGCGTTGACATCGAGAAAGTTTCACGGATTCCCATGGCCAGCAAATCAAGATGCTCGGAGGAGAGGGGAAGGAGGGGAGGGGAGTGGATGGGAGGGGTTCCACAGCTTCAAGAGTTTCAGCAATGCTGGGAGGAGGGGGATGGCGGATCCGAGGCGCGATGCGATGTGCCCCTCTCCGATCCCCCCCCCTGTCCCCAGCGCCGCAGCGCCCCCGATCGCCCTCCTGGTTTAACTGTTCGGCGCCGTGAGCATTCCGAAACTTCTCTTCTAACTTCGCCAGGTCGGCCCTAAACCGGACCGCTGTCTCAAGGGCGTGCTGCCCGTCCAACTCTTCCAAGACAGCGAATATCTTGTGCGCGATGCCATTGAAGTCCATGGAGTGCGGGCGCTCCTGCCCTCCCCCACCACCCTTGCAGCAACGGCGCGCGCTGCGGTTTTCGGCGCGCGCTCTAGCCACAACTGGGCCCCCCCCGATTTTCCTAGACATCATCTTGTGTTTCCGCCCTCCTCCGGCCACATTGCTTCGCCCCTGCCCTCGCCCCCCTCGCGGTCCATCATGCGCAGGATCTCGGGCGGCAGCTCGACGGCGCCCTCGGGCGCCACCTTGACGCAGTTGGACATGGACTCGATGCACTTGGACTGGCGGGGAGGGGGGCGCGCGGGAGGGGGAAGCGCGGGGGCAGCAAATCAAAGACATCGCGGAACAGAAGGGGGGGGGCAGGGCGAAGACGCGGGGCGACTGGGCCCCAGCGCCAAGATCAGCTATAATGGGCGCCGCCGTTTTAAACGCCTCATCGAGCTCGGGCCGCGCGAGAGGGCCGGGCCACTGAGCGCCGCCGACACTATAGGCGACGGCGAGGGCCCCGAGGGCCAACCAGAGATCCCCCCGCCATAATGCCCCCGACGCATGCAAGCATTGTTGAACGGGCGCCTTGGGTGCGGTGGGAGTGATTCGGTGATATTCAAGCCCAAGCGCTGGCCATGGTACTGGACAGATACGTGGCCGCTCGAGGAACGCCATTCTCTTGGACGCAGAACCCGCACGGCCCGTGCATCCTGCACAGCTCCGCCAGCAGGCGCAAGCGGGCAGCCTGGAGCATGGCACGCGACGCCTTTTTCTCAATCAGTCCTTGAAACGCCGTGCCAATAGTTGAAGTGACCGACTCGCCATTGGGGCCGCCAGAAACGAGCGTCTCGACGACGGTGCATGCTTGGTCATAGGACGCGGGCAACTCCTCAACAACTGCCTCAATGCATACGTCAACGAAAGTACGCAAGCCCTCTGCACTAGTATCGTAAAACCCACCTTCTGTGCAAGTCCCATCATCAGGTTCCGCATCATGCTCCCCAGCGTCATGGCCGTGGTGGGCAGCTCCTCTCCCCGCCCGCCATCTCCGCACGCCCATTTCCGAGGAACCTTCAGGCGGCCCCCGCGGGCCCTCGCTCACAGGATTTGGCGGGGCCCCGGCCCTCCAGGGGCCCATCGCGAGGGCCCGTCAAAACAGCGAGCATGTCAACGCAACGCGGGCCGAATCGGGCGCAGCCAGGGCGCGGGAGCGCCAGCGGTGACAGGCATGGGCCAGGCACGGGGGCCAATCCAAAGCTCGGGGTCAGATGCGAGCGCGGGAGACACGCTGGGAGGGGCAGGGGCAAGGCTGGGGCGGAAAGGGCACGGCAAACTCTGGAAGTTCGAGTTAAGAAACAAGAGCGAGGAAGAGAGATTGGGAGGGGGCGGGGAGAGAGGGGCCATACTGTCGGAATGATGGCTGCAAGGGGCAAGCGAGGGTAGACTGGCGGGGCGCCTGCCTACGCGGGGAATGGCAATGGGCGAACGCAGAAGAGGAAGCGGACGCACATGGAGTAAGGCGGGCGGCGAGGCGGGGCCAGCTCAGGAGAGCGGGGGGGGAAGCGGACGTGGATGTGGGAACTGGCACCTTTCGGGAACTCAACGCCCTCCTCTCTGCTCATCCGGCTCATCCGACCGAGCCCCCCCCGATCCACTCCCCCACCCCCGTGTTCGTGCTCGTCCTCGCGCGCCGCCGATTGGGCGAGGCCGCCCCCGAGCTGCCCGCGAGACCCGCCCCCCCCCCCAACCCCCCGCAACCGGCCGCGTGAATGCAGCGGTCTGGCTGATGGTCAACAGCAGCGACTGCGCTGCAGGCGCGGACTCCTCCATGATCTGCTGGCAGTAGCCATCGGACAAGACGGGCTTCGCATCCGTGGCTGGCTCCGCCTCCTGGGCCTTCACCAGGTTGAGGACTTCGAAGGCGTCGGGGTCGCTGTCCCTGCAGGCGGGCCAGGGGGGGGGGCGCGACGGATGGGCGCGTAATCTGCGTTTCGGTCAGTGGGCCAGCGACGATCGGTCGGGCAGCATGTCCAGACCGCCCGAGCCCCCGCGAGCACCCAGCCACACCGTGCCCAGACCCGCCACTCTCAACACGGCGGCGCAATTTACTATCCAAGGGGATGACCGCGCACACCCCTGCCTGAGACAGGCCACTCGAGCACGTCTAGGCGCTGGGTCGATGATGAAAAGCACGGCACATACATCAACAATTCACCAAGCACATGGATGCTCAAGAGATGGCCTGGGTTTCAGCTTGGTCTCGGCATACAAGAATTCTTTGAAAGCGCACTTCAGCCCCGTCCACCCCTTGATGTCCCGGTCCTTGCCCCTGATGCACAGGCGGATGGAGTTTGACCTGCCCCGCCCGCATGCGCTGGGGCCATTGCGCGGCAGAGGGTCGGGGATCGAGCAGGGGGGGGGGGCGAGGCCGACTAGCCACAGAGACCAGGATCGAAAAACAGGAGGAGGGACGGGAAGGGAGGACGAGGAGAAGCAGCAGCACGATGCGCAAGGAAGCAATGGATTGGGCAAAGAGATGGAGCGGGAAGGAAGACCCGCCCCCTTGCGTCACTCATCAGTGCCTCTCCTTCGACCGCCCTCCCCCGCCCACCGCCCACCCCCTGCCCCCCCCCTCCCCCCTCCCCCGCCCCGCGCCCTCGGCCCCCCCCCCCCCCCTCCTCCCAATCATCATTTACCTCGCCCCCCATCGCTTGACTGGACAACCCCGGACCCCATTCAAAGAAGCACGCAACACCGTGCCGCAACACCCACCGCGACATCTGCTCCGGGGCCGCCAGGCACGCCTACGAAGTGCAGCGCCGACACGATTTCGGACGGCAGCGACGAGACGCGGATGCGGCCGAATGGCTGTCCCCGCGGGAGGGGCAGAGAGTACCTTGCGAGACAACAATCCCCTCCTCCTTCCCCACCTTCACTTCCCCTCAGCCCTCGCCCCACCCAGAAACTGCCATGCACTCGGCGATCAGGCGAAACGACTGGATGCAATCGGCATGGCGGCCCCTGGCAATCTTCTCCATATAACTGCACGCCGCCTCCAAGTGCTGGAAAAAATGTCCAGTCTCCCCCGCGTGATCGTCGGAGATCAGGGCCAGTGGGAGACGCTGCGCCTTGAGCGCGGGGACTTTCGTCGCCTTCTGTTTGGCAGCAGCTTTGACGCCACCTGCGTGCCCAGACTCCTGTTTGTCCTTCTGGGCTTTCTTGCGCTGCCTGACGACTTTCCTCAAATGCGCAGCAAACTTGTCTTGCAATCTCGTTGTGGCTCTCTGTTCTTTCAGCGCCCTCTTCGCAGCCGCCTCGGCCCGCTCCTGATGGGGTTCGAGCATGTTCTTGAAGTTCTCCTCGGGCGCCGCCTTCAAGATCGGCAGCCCACCTGCGGGCGGGCCGCGAGGCCCGCGGAGGAGGCAACTACCACGAGCGAGTGCTGACACGCAACCAAGGCGAGCTGGGGCCACGCGCGCTGGAGGTCGGGGCGATGCTACACCGCACGGCTATATCAAACATAGGATGTGCTGCATGCATGACTGCATGTGACCCGCGAAAACCGCGCGCCTGGCAATAGAGCACACGCCCCCCAGCCAACGGGCCCCAGCTTCAGGAATGCGAGCAACATGATGGGCACCGCGTACTCCGCGTAGTCCGTCTTCAGCATCTGCGGACATGGCTGAGCCATGCCAGAGCAGCAGCGGCACATGCCAGAGCAGCAACCGCATTTGGGAGCAGTAGCGGCGCCAAAGCAAGCAGCATGCGCAGGAGCAGCAACAACTGCAGCAGTGGGCAGCGGCGCAAACATGACATGTCAGAGCAGCGGCGCCGAAACAATCAGGACAGATGCGCGCTGGACAGGTTGGCCCGACACCGCCCATTGCGGCAGTTCGCATGGTGTGACCGAGACCTCGACATCGAGTCACGCACTGAGAGAATGCACCAACAACTGAAGCAACAAGCATGCACGGCGCTGCAACGAAAGAGGTTGAGAAAGCAAGTGGCCTTCAACGTATTCGCCATTGCCTTGAACACGCGCTCGTGCGTACTAGCGTCCATCTTTGGGAAATCTACCTCGGCCACGCAAGCGCACTCTAAGTGCTCGAAGACAGTGCGCCCATCATTGAGCTTGATCTGCACCGCAGAAGTCCGGAATACTTGCGTGCAGTCGTAGCTAAAAGGGCTCGACCACCAGCCTGGCTTCTGCGCCTTCCCTGCCCGCGCGCGCACTCCCCTCCCTTCCTCGGAGCCCCGCCCTCCTCGCTGCCTGGCCCCCCCCCTGCCTTCTGCCCAGCCCCGTTCCCCCCCTCCCTCTCCCACCCCCTATCGCGGCCCCCCCTCGTCGTCGCCCCCCACTCGCCCCCCCGTCACCCCCCCACGCCACCCCAGGGGGGGGGCCGCTGAGGGGCGGGCGCGCGCGCGACGCGAGCGCGCGCAGCTCCAGCAGGCAATGCGGCAATGCGCAAGCAGCGCCCTGTGCACACGGCGCGCACCTCCTTGACCTTCTAGTCTAGTTGATTGTGCGATCGCAGTGCTGCCCCGCCCCCTGGGCCCCTCCCCTCCTCTACGAAGTCGTGCCTCTTCTTAATGTAGACAGTCTGCCCCAGCCCATTCCAGGTCCAACCGGGCCTGCTGCCGGCGAAATCTTTCCACCCAATTTGGAGTTGATCAACTGCCCGAAGTTTTTCCAGCACGGTAGTTACTGTCATCCTCTCGTTCAGCTTATTCCCTAACTCTTTCAAGAATATCCCACATCCCTTTGGCAACGTCCTGTTGTAAATCTTGCAGTGGGGCCAGCCGTCGGCGATGGCCCTGCCCGCCCACCCCTCGGCACGCCGCGGGCAGATGCGCGCGCGCCACTCTCGCCCTGCATCACGTCGCACGGAGCGGCGCGCCCGAGGCAAGGGGGGGGGGGGCCTGGCGCGATGGGCAAGGATAAGAATAGGTGATGATGGCTGATCCGAATTCGGTTTGGACGCATCTATCTCGAAGCCGCGCCCCCCCATCTCTTTGGGCGGGCCCGCCAGGGCCCCAAGAGAGCCCCAAGATGTTCAATGAACGTGGAGATAGTGCGCGGATGGACAGATCAGATTGGGCACCTTCCAACGGACGCCGACTGCATATGCATATGTGCATTGGGCCCCACACGGTTCGCAAGTCAGTGGACTGTCCCGCAGCCTGACTGCGTCCAGAAAGCTCATTGGTCGGGGGCCATATGGAGGGGAGGGGCGACGGGGCGCGGAGAGGAGTCATCGAGATTGGAAAACAACATGAGATAAATGGCCAACGTAGACGGCGCTCGGACAGACTGGACAGATGATGCGCCCCCCCCCCTCTTCGTGACGTTCTTGTTCTTCTGGTTGCTGGCCTTCTCCCACGCGCGCTTCAGCCCCTGCGCCAAGGTGGCGCCGTGCAGCGCGAGATAGTGGTCCTCCACTTCCCGCCGCGCGCAGGCCCGCTCCGATTTCGGCGCGGGCAGCGGCCGGGGATGGCATGGGGCGGCATGGCAAGAGCGGGCGGGAATGGGAGGATTGCCGACTTGGAATTGAAGATGCGACAGGTGCCCAGACTGCCCCACTGTCTCGGCGGCAAGGGCGAAGCTGGGCAAAAGGTGCAATTGGGCAGCGGATAAGATAGGCGCGCGACGCCCCCCCCCCATCAGAATCAGGGGGGGGAACCGTCTGCCAAGGAGGTGCAAATAGAAAGCGCCAAACGCATCCTGCCATACCGAGCACAGGCGCAGCAGCCGCCCCCGCGGACCCCCCCCCCAGGGGTCCTCCTTCTTGGGGTCTGGGTCCTTCACCAGCCAGGCGCCGCCTTTGTTCTCCCACAAAAAGCCGATACTCTCAATGCTCTTCACGCGGTCCTCGATGCTGGCCTCGTCGCCGCGGTCGTTCCACTCGTGCCGGTCCTCCGCTGCCCCAGCCCCGGGCCGCGCGCGCGACCCCGCCCGACGACGAGTCGCGACGACGAGCGCACCGTTGCTAGGCCATATCGCGGCCCTCGCGGGGTTGCCTCGGCGCAATCTCGGAACCACCTTAGGGGCCGCGAGCGGCGCGCAATTGTGCGCCCATCGCGGGGCCATATTGCAACCCCCCTGGTCATGTCGCGGGGCCCTCTCAGTGCCTCGGGCGAACGAAACCCCATGGGGCCCTAAGTGGCTCACGAGGGCCCCGAGATGGCCCCGCATGCGGCGTGCAATTACACGCTCGTATTGCAGCATCATTGGAGCCCTCGCGGGGCCGTCTCAAGGGCTCAAGGGCCTCTCGGGGCCCACCCGCTCCGGACGCCCGCGCCCATCTGATCGCGCGGGATGCGCATATTCTGAACAAAGCCGATGGCGGACAAGTGTTTCTTTGACATGTCATTCCCTCTAACGACTCAATATACACCCCCCCGCCCCCCCCGCCCCACGATGTTGAATTCGCCATTCGTCACGAAGCGCACGTGCTTGTCGGGAGTGTCCAAGTAGTCCGCATCGATGCGTTGCTGGTACTCCAGGTTGGAGAGCCCCACGCCATACTTCGCCTGCCGCGCAAAAAAAAACACAGATGACGAAACAAGCGCATGATGCATCGATGAGCAGGCAACATGTCGACCGAAGAGACGGAATAACCACGATCGGGCGGACGGGAGAGCACCACGTATAATGCACGCATGGCAGGGGGCTGCTCAAGGCACAAGGGACAAGCAACGGACCGCAAAAGAGGAAGGGGACGCGACGGAGAAGCGGCGGAACGCAAGGTTGATACATCGGACCGTGGGCGCTCGCAAGGGAGGGCGTGGCAAAGATAGACCACAAAGCCGACTGCTGGCAATGAATAGGTCGAAGGTCAGCGCGATATTCTCGCAGCCGCCCAATGCCCCCTCTCCGCGCGACAGGATCGCCGCACGTCAGCGCGTCGCAACGCGCGTCGCCTTTGAAAACGCGCAACGCCCGAATATCCACAGCGAGCGAACGCGAAAGAAAGCACAGGGAACACAATGGTGCCAGAGTGCGTTGAGCAAAATTCTTCACCATCGATCGAGCAACACGCAACCACATCTGGACAATGTCAACACCCGCCCACTGAAAGAAAATGAAAAAACACATGCGACAGCGAATCAAAGACAACAAAAAAACGATGGTGGAAACAAAATAAAACGCAAACTTTTCGCGCGATGATGATGGCAAAAACTCTGATCCATGGAGCTGGCTCCATGAAATCAGGGCGCCTCATGGAGCCGACTCCATGAGACCAGGGATCTCATGGAGCCGACTCCATGGGACCCCCTGATCTCATGGAGCCGACTCCATGAGACCCCCCCGATCCCATGGAGTCGGCTCCATGAGATCCCCCTGGGCTCATGGAGCCGACTCCATGAGACCCCCTGATGGCTCCATGAGACGCCCCTCAATTTCATGGAGTCGGCTCCATGGGATTCCCCAGGACTCGTTGACCCGACCCCATGAGGCCCTGATCTCATGGAGCTGAGTCCATGAGATGATTGATCTCATGGACTCGGCCCCATGAGACCTTGTAGCATCATGGCCGCATGACGCGCGACGCGATTGCTTCTCGCGCCGCCGTGCCCGCGCAGGTGGCATGCGTTCATGGACTCAACTCCATGGGGCAGCAAGGTTTCCTGGACCCAGGTCTGCGAGACGCGCGGTCGCATCGGCGCAGCCCCACCAGATATCCATGGACTCAGCTGCATGAGACCTGCCATGCGACGCGTAATCTCGCGGCGTCGGTTCCATGAATGCACGGACGCGGCCCCGCCCCCCCCCCCCTGCATTGCGCGCGCAAGCCTGTCCGACGCGGCCGCGCGCGCGCGCGCGGGCGGCCGCTGGCGCCATAAAACTCAGCCTGCTGGGCCAGGAGAGCGAACCCACTCGTGGACCCACGGGCGCAGCGCCGAGAGTTCCATCAGGGGCAGGGCGCGATGACTAGAGGCGCCCTGGGCGCAGAGGATAGTTGTGCAGTTGGGCCCGCCAGGGCGCGACAGACGTTTTTCGCGCGGCCGCGGGCCTGGAACGGCTCGCCTCATCGCTCGGGGGACGCATTTGCGCGCCGCGGGTGCTCGCGCGCCCGCCGCCCTGATGCAGCGCCTCGCGCGGCGCTCGCGCATGCGCGCATTGACCAATGAGCTGCGTTCTCTACCCGCGCCGCGCCCCGAGCGCGCGCGCGCTGCTTGGATCGGGGGCGCGCGTAGCGCTGCTAGTGCGTGCTGCTGGCCATGCAAAGGGTTGGGGGGTTGGGGGGCTAGGACGAGGAACACCGGTTTGGGTGCGGGCCGCGCGCCTCCACCGTCTCGTAGGCATCCTCGTCGACAAGTGGCAACATGATGCACGAGCCGAACGTGACCACCTCCGCGGGGCGCAGCGGCGGCAGCGGCCAGGGAGGGGGGGGCGGCATCAGGGGCAGGGACAGCGGGGAGAGATGCGCGGCCCCCCTACTGGCCTGGACAATAAGGATAGGATTGGTCGAGCTAGGAGGGAGGAGGAGGAAGGGGCTGCCAATGGGAGTGAACTGCCACTACCTCAGCAGGAAGAGCGAGGGATATGATGGCGGCGCGGACAACGGCGCCGCTCAGCAGACAGCACCGCTGACAGGCTAGAAGCAACCCAGCAACCACTGCGCATGATTTGGGCGGCGCCGATTGAGTGGCTGCGGCTGCCGGAGGGAAGAGCCCCATCAAACATGCCAATGCACACATGAGACAATAGCAATGAGTAGTGTCGACCTTCTGGGGGGTGGTCCATCCACGCTTGGTGGCGCACGTCAACGCGATCCCGATCGATGTGGGGAGGCCCTTGTCAGGCCTGTGAAGGGCGTGGGGTATGTAATCGCCTCCTGGCCTCCGACTTCAGGACCCCGCTGCAGAATCCCCAGACGATGCGGCCTCTTGCAGGCCGACGCGAAACAACTGTGAAGACGCCCCCACGCGTTGCTCGCGTAAACGAGATGCGACCCTACATGCGACCCTCGGCTACGCTTGTTCTACTCTGCCTTCCCAGCCCTCCCCCCCCCGTGGCGAGAATGAGAGAGGCAGCGAGGCAGAGGAGAACACGGGGAGGGCGGACCACCAGGAGGCAAAATACTACATCATCCCACATATACAATAAGCCAGTCCAAGTACAAATCAGCATGCCTAAGTAGTAGTCCGTCATCAATGTCAGCGCAGTGAGGCAGATACAAATACATGAGCAATGCGGTGATCTGCCACCTGATCCAAAGTGGAACAATAGGAGCCATGCATGCCCCCGCGCTCTTCAGCTCAGCCAAGGCACGCAGGGCAGACAAAGTCGTCAAAGTTGCAGTGCGCGTGGCAGCGGTTCGAGCACGCGTTGTGCCACAGGAGCAGGCAAATCTTGCAGCGGTAATAAAAGAGGTCGTGGAGCGTCGGGTCTGGGGCAAGAGCAGGGGACACCTTGCACGCCACGCACTCTTCGCCAGCCTTGGGCACGATCGGGCCCTGACAAAACTGCGTGTTCTCGCGAAGCCTCAATAACAATAGCCACTCGTCAACGTGCGGCCGCTCTGGCTTGGGGGCCCTGCCCTGGTACAGACCAGTCACGTGCACAACCAATTCCTTGATGTCATCCTGCTTGCATACGGGCTGAAGGAAGGGCGCCAGGGCGATGATGCGATCCCTCTCGTCCAAGCGCATGACCCTGCCCATCTGGGTAGCAGGATGGGTCCACACGATGAACAAAGCACGGCCGTCGCTCTTGGTGACGAGGCTGACGGTACCCTTTTCAATCGGCTTACCCTTGCTCTTATTCGCCTTCCTCAGCGCAGAATCCATCTTCCTGACGCTCTCCCGCACGCAGGCCAGCACGTCTGGATGAATAAGACCAACTGGGGTCGACGAGCCTTCTGCCAGCTCCTCGACATCGCCTGGCGGCTCCTCGCCCTCTCCCTCCGCGATGCCGCCTATGCCGGAAGGTCCGCCCTCCTCCACCTCCGCCCCATCCGCGCAGAGTTCCACGTCCTCTGGGTGGGCAGCCAAGTGCGCCTCGTCCACGCCGCCGTCGTACTCCCCCTCCTTCTCCATCACTCCACCCAGAAGCTCCTCCATCAGCTCATCCAAGTCTACATCGGCAGCTGCGGCTGCTGGGTCACCCTCGTGGGCGTCGCCTGGCTCGTAGTCGTCTGGCCCCGCGGCGCCCTCGTCGGCTCCAGCTTTCAGCTTCCGCGGCAGAACGGCGTGCTCCTCCTCCTCGTCATACTTGGCAACGTTCAAGGACTGCCACGCAAGGGCGCCATGCCAGATCTGCATGGGACCTGCTCCGTGGACGGCGTCGGCCTCCCGGCGCTCGGCGACCAAATCCAAGAGGGCGATGAGGCAGATCGGCACATCCAAATGAAAACGTACATGGCCGGCCACTCGCCTCAACACGCCAGTAGCCGCCGTCACACGCGAGTAGTAGGACCAGCACATGAGGAAAGCGGGGCGTTCGACATCACCAGGCCCGCGGAGAGAGAAAGCCCTGCTCGCATGCACCGGCATCATGGCCGTCATCGGGGGGGTGAACCTCGCGGCCGTCCGCATCATGAATGAAGACGCCTTCTTCGGCAACTTCCTCTTCATGACACCCCTGGCATCTGCGAGCAGCAGGCCTGCTCCCTCCGCGTCGGGCACGGGGATGAACCTCTGCTCGTGTTCAGCGGTGCCCATGTGCTGCACGACGGCCTCGTGCATGTCCGCGCAGGCGCTCGCAGAAATCGGCGTCCCCAGCTTCACGCGCAGCCTGTCCGAGGCCAGCGGGATCTGCATCCTCGGCGCCGCGGCGGCCATGCGCTGCAGCACACTGTTTGCACCCTCGATGTCTTGTGTATCATGTGGGAGCTGGTGGCGGAACATCAACAGCCACGCGTAAAGCCTCGGCGAGCAGAACCCATCATATTCCATATGTTTCCAATCATCTATGAACTGATCACGAAGTTTGAGTGCCACGTCGCTGGTAGAGAGGTCGAGGTCTGCGGGCTCCGCGCTCAAGAGCATGGCAGCCACGTCCTGCCTCTCGTCCGATCGATCGCCCTGCGGCGCAGAAAGGACGCGAAGAAGGCACAGCGGGAAGGACTCGATTTTGCCCATGACGCGCTCCTTCCATCCAGCCAGCCCACGGATAACCAAGGTAACAATGAGCAGCCTGGCTGAAGGGAACAGCTCCATCGGCACAACGTGCCACACCTGCGCCCACATGCCTGCGTCGAGGTCCGCCCCCAGCGCCAGGAGCGCCTGCAGGTCGCTGTAGACTGCGGCGCCCTTCGCGGTGACCAGTTGGTAAAGAGGGGTAGGTCCAAGATAGGGGTCTGGAGCAGAAAGCCGGGCGCTCTGGTCAAACTCCTTCTTGCGTTTTTGAACCCACAACAAGTATTGCGTAAGTGGCCCCTTGGCAGTCAAAGAGATCAACACTGTGGCGCGCCATAGGGCGTCGCCCGTGCAAAGCACTGAGGTGCGACGGTAGTTCTTTTGTTGTCGTCTGTATTCTTCGTCGTCGTCGCCCCCCATCGTGACTTTCTTCTTGGCCTTCTTCAGTACGCCTGCAGCGGGGACAGGGACGTCCTTCTCCTCCTTCTCCTTCTCCTCCTCCTCGGCCTCCTCGCGGGCAATCCCGATGGCCTTCTCAAACACAAGGCCGACGTACGCAGATGCATTGACAATGATCGCCTCCACCGCAGAGATCGTGCCCCAGCGGCCACGCATCGGTCTGCCCGGTATTTTCTTGACATGGGTAGTGGCTACACCAGGGTCATCGGGCCACAAGTCGCGGGCCGCCTGGAAAAGCTTCATCGGCATACCTGTCGACCTCCACGTGTTAGCCACAGTGGCCACGGTGGGCCAGTATCTGCGGTCACTCGTCAGAACCCCCCAAGTGAACGACTCAGTGCATGCCAACACGTCCTTGATGACAAGGTGAAGTTGATGACAAAAGCAAAATACCCCGATGAAAGCAACATGCGACACATGTTCCAGATCGCGACTGACTCTCTTCAGTGCCCCCTGGTTGTCTGGGCCTGCGTCCATGCCGAAGACGAAAGGAGTGAGCGGAGGGCTCACGTCTGGGGGCTGCGCAGCACAATCAAGCCAGGTGGGGCAACCGATACATGCATAATGCTGGATGCAATGGTTGTACGTCTCCAAGGCGTTGTTCGACACGACTGCAGCCAAGTCCCCCGTCGTCGCCAGCGACTCGGAATGTCTGGCGCACCCTGCCGACGTGACGGGGAGAGATAAAGAAGAAGACAGCATTTTCACGACATTGCAGATGATGGAATGGACGACCGCTACATGGACCTTGGCCTTGCCAATGGCCTCTTGATTAGTAGCATCGCATTTTACCAAGTGGCACTCAAATACACCACCCGCGTCGGCACCACCACGTTGTTGGTAGAATTGTTTTGCCCTGACCAGCTTGGCGGCAGCAGCGCGGTGTTCGTACTGCCATACCGACTTGGCTGATTTGAGGGACCCATGCTCGTCCACGCCAGTAATCATGCGCGCAGCTGCCAAGCCGCCAGCGTGTCCCAAGTTGCGACGCAGGGCGAGCGTATACCCTCCGAAAACAGAAAGATTTCGCCCAGGCTTGAAGCAGTTCGTGGCCAGCACATCCTGCAGCTCCAGTTTCATAGCGTCCGCCGCGGCCCTCAGGTCGTCAGCCACTTGCATGTAGTGGTTGCGGCTAGCCTGCGTACGTTTCAATTCTTTTTTCAACTGAGCAATGACTACATCTTGACATTCCGCAATTCGGCACACCGCGCTGTGTTGCATCTGAGCGTAATTCGGACCCGCCACTGGAACAATGGCTGCCGCTGCCGCTGGAACTATGGCTGCCACCGGAGCTAGGGCTGCCACTGCCGCTGGGGGGGCAACTGGCCCGCTGCCAACACTGGGCGCAGAGCCCGTGACATGCTGCCGCGTCCACCGTCTGGTTTTGATCTTTTTCGGAGGAGGCCCAGCCCTTGTGTAGGCCGCGTCGAGCACATCGTCAGAACAATCTAAGCCCGTGAGGTTGGTCAACGCTTCCGCCAACAAGTCTGGGTCGAAAGCGTCGGGGCCCATGCGCAGCATGTGCGCGTCTGGTCTGCTGGCCACCACCTCCGCCAACCAATGTTTCAAACGGTCTCTCATGGCCCGTCTGGCCCTAGCGGCGCCCACATCCTGATCCTGACCAATGAGCGCCACGGCGAGCTCCGCGGCTCTGCATATCCTCACCCGCCCATCGTAAAGTTCAGCCAGCATGCCGTGGCCCGACAAGAACGCAGCGATTGTCTCGATCCTCGCTGCATCGGTAGCCATTGAACCTGGCTTGCAATTTTTTTGCGCAATGCAAGCATGACAGAGCACCATGGAATTGGAGGGGGGGAGGAATTTGAAGGAGGAAGAGGGCGGATGAATGGCAAGTGTTGGGTCAGAGGACAGGACGTGGGAGGGGATCCCTACTCTGACGCTCGCGGCCCCCTACACTCGATGCGGGGGGGCCCTCTAGTCGGGGCGGCGGCCCCGCGGCAGGGCGAAGGGCAATGTCATTGCCTGGCGGGGAGGGGGCCGCGCATCGCGTTTCCCGGGCCGCGTATGGTAGGCTGCGCGCCACCTGACCAAATTGGCAAATTGGTGGGAAGCACTGCAGTCTTACCCCACCCCATCCCCCCCCCTTTCTTCGGCCCCCCGCCCCCCTTTCGGCCGCCGGTCTCAGATGTCTCAGGCCCCCCAGGCCTTTCGCCAAGGGGGCGCACCTCCGCCCCCCTCTCTAGGCCGCGCCGCCCCGCCCCCGCGGCAAATGAGGAGCCTGGCGCGCGATCTCGTCGCGCTCCTGCAGATCCAAGAAGTCGGCCCCTTGCAAGCAGGACCTGCCGCCCCCGAGCTGTGCCGAACGCATCTGGCCCCTCCCCCCCATCCCCCCTCTCTTCGCCCTTCTCCTTCTCCGCCCCCGCGCGCCCCCCCCCCCTCCTCACCCCCCCTTCCCCTTCCCTGCTGCTCCGTCTCGCACTCGCGTCCGCCCACCCCTCGTGCTCCGCGCCTCTGCCCCGCCTGCGCGAGTGCATCGAGGCGCGCGGGGGCGCGCCGGTGCCCTGCGCGGGGAAGTTGCGGGAGATTCGAAGGGCCGCCGTTTGGCTGCCCCTGCCAGCCACCGACGGCCCCGAAAGAAGGCGGCGTCGAGCCGAGAGACTTCGGGCACATGGGCCTTCGACGCCCCCCCCCCGCAAGCCGATGATCCGATGATCAAGGCGATTCACGATCGTGCCATCTTTCCTCCTGCCCCCCCCCGCTGCTCCGTCGCCGCCGCGCGCCCGCCCCCCCACCCCCGCGTAGACCTCGAATAATATCAGGGAGCACTGCTGCAGCAGCGCGTCGAATAATATCAGGGCAGCACTGCCGCGCCACCCGCGGCCCCGCGGCGGCAGCAGCAGATCCTGGGCGCAGCGGGCTGGCAGCGCGTCGGGAAGTAGGGGGCGCCAAACTGAAAGCATCGTCGCATCGCTCCTCATCCTCCGCACCCCCCTTCCACCCTTCCATTTCCCTGCTCGTCTTCGTCGGTCGTCGGGCGTCGCCTCGCGCGCCGTCGCGCCGCCCCGCTGCCTCTCGCCGCCCCGCCTCGCCCTCCTCAGCGACCCCCCCGCCCGCCAATCCCCCGGCACGCCCGCGGCCGACGCTCGTCGACGGGCAGCAGAAGAGGGCGAGGGCGCTCGGAGGCACTGGGGCAAGAGGCACATGCAATAGATTGCAAAATTACACAAAAACAGACAGCACGATAACAGCCGACCATTGAAGCGCAGCACAGCCACTGCAATGAGGGCGATGGCGATGGCGATGACGATGGGCAGTTGGAGCGCGGCCGAGGCCCACGCCCCCTAATCGCGGGGCCGATGTCACGACGGCGACGGCGAGCG
>CAUYUJ010020742.1:47500-102500 GCA_963575745.1 Prorocentrum cordatum | reverse complement strand
TCGGCGCTGGACCCCCCTCCTTGGCGCGCGGAGCGCGCCAAGGGCGGCGCCGGAGGCGCCGCCGGGGGGCCCACGCGCCGGTCCGAGAAATCCGCGTGGACCTCCGAGTTGTTATGTTTATGTCACTTTTTGTTTCCCTACTCCTCCCGCCTCCATGTCCCCCTGCTCCTCCCCCTCCTCCCGCGCCTCCGTCCCCACCTTGCTGCCGGCGTGCTCCTGCCTCCTGCCTCGTGCCTCCTGCCTTGTGCCTCGTGCCTCTGGCCTCCTGCTCCTCCTCTCTCCCTCCCTGCATCCCCTCGCCATCGCTCGGACGTCCACTCCCTGTGTTTTTTTCGGTTTCGTGCGTGGTTTTTCGCCAAATGATCTAGGATGCTCCTCGATGGTCCTCGCCGAAGGAAAAATGCACACGTCCGAGCGATGCCAAGTCCCCCTCCCCCCCATCCATCCTGCTTTTCGGGTGCTGCTGAAAGTGCCCCTGGCCTAAGGTGCCCCCAAGATTTCGAAGGAGGCCGCAACAGAAAATGGTTCCAGATAAAAGCCTGGGGGAAGGGCGGTTCCATGGACCCTCCTCCCATACCCCCCCCCAAGACAGGCCCACCCCCCAGAGCCCGCCCGAGCGCGATGGCGGAATCGAGCGACAGCACAGACGGATAGACGTAACGTGTTCATATGGCCGCAAGCGCACGCCTATGCAGTGCGATGTTCAAGTGTGCGTGTGATTAACTGGCGATATTTGTGACCATGCACACATGCATGCATGCACACGCACACACACATACGTAGATAGGTACCCCCCAAGGACCCTCCACTTTGTTTCACTCATTGATTTTCCATTGTCTCCGCACTGTACCAGCGGCGAACTCTCGCCGCGATGTAAGCTTGAATAGTTTGCGTCGGTGGCCGTTGGAGGTCGCAAATCAACAGCAGAAGCGGAGCGAATATCTCTGTAGTGCTGACTGCTGCTACCTCACAGTAACACTTACGAAATGCATGGCAACTCGTTGTCAACGCATGCTAGCTGATGCGACAGAGTCAAAGTGGTGCAACATCGATGCTTCAATTATCCCCGTTCTCTGGAGCCAAACACTCGTCGATGCGGCAAAGGCGACATTCTGCAAAATGCAAGTTTTCCTGTGCTTCCAATTCTTCGGCGCCGAACCGCCTGCAGCATCGACGAGGCCTCGACGCCAGAGGATTGGAAACGTTTGAAGCATTGGATGTTACCGCATTTCCCGTTTGCCGCAGCGATGCGGGCCGAGTTGCGGTGAGGATGCAGGAGGAGGACCAGGAGGAGGAGGAAGAGGAGGAGGAAAGAGGTTAGGGAGATGGCGGAGAAGACGGTGAGGAGGAGGCGATGCTGCACACGTACGATCCGTCTGGGTCGTGCTTCGGCACGCATCCGCTGGGAGGTCCATAGGGCTGCAGTATACACTGCACAGAGAAAGACCTCAGGAGGCAGCCACGACGAGGGCGATGCGGATCGAAACGAGGCGGCTCTGAGAGCGCCCAAAGGAAGGAAGCCTCGAGAAGGAACGGGGAAAGAGGCCCGAAACCAAAACTTCAAACAAACGGCATTGAATCCTGCTTCAATGACGCGAACAACATGTGGAATACGTTTCGCAGCTTCTCCTCCTCCTCCTCCTCCTCTTCCGCCGCCCCCCTCCTACCTCGAATGGATACGCGCCGAAGCACGACAAAAAATGAATCGCATGTGTGCGTCCCAGTGGATGCGCACCGAAGCACGCCCCAGAGGAATCGCACGTGTGCGTTCCAGTGGATACGCGCCGAAGCACGACCCAGACGAATCGCACGTGTGCGTCCAAGTGGATACGCGCCGAGGCATGATCCAGAGGACTCGCACGTGTGCGTCCCTATGGATTCGTGCCAAAGCACGACCCAGAGAGGTCCCACGTGTGCGTCCCAGTGGATGCGCGCCGAAGCACGACCCAGAGGGATCGCGCGTGTGCAGCATCGCCTCCTCCTCACCGTCTTCCTCCTCCTCCTCCTCCTCTTCCTCCTCCTCCTCTTGGTCCTCCGCCTGGTCCTCCTCCTGTTTCCTCACCGCAACTCGGCCCGCATCGCTGCGGCAAAAGGAGATGCGGTAACATCAATTTCTTCCAATGTTCCCAGGCGAAGCCTCGTCGATGCTGCAGGCGGTTCGGCGTCAAAGAATTAAGACAATTGGAGAATACATGTTACAGCATTCCCCCTCTGCCGCATCGACGAGGATCTGGCTTCAGAAAATTGGAAAAGTCAGAATAGTTGAAGCTTACAGCATTTCCCCTCCTGCCGCATCAACAAAGGGTCGGCTCCAGAAAATTCATAAATTTGAATAAAACATCACTTCCGCTCTGCCACATCAACGAAGGTTCGGCGACTGAGAACTGCCTTGCTTTTCGTAAGTGATGCTCTCGGGTAGCAACAGTCAGCACTAAAGAGATGTCCGCTCCGCTTCTGCGTTTGATGTGCGACCTCAAATGGCCATCGGAGCAAACCATTCAAGCTTACATCCGCCCAGGATGGGGTGTGAGAAAAAGTTGGAGGGACACTGGGGGAAACCCACATATACACATATAGATACTGTACATGTATAGGCCATGGTGTGAACATGTACGGAACGTATAGGTGCATGTACGTATATGCAGAAGCTGCAAAATACGCATGCACGCATATCAACCGTACAACCATATACACGTGTCAATGAATAGTATGAATACAGGTGTGCGCTTGTGCTTAAGCTACACTACACGTACGGCATAGACAATCGCAACAACACTCATCGTGAAGGTATGTGTGTATGTATATGTGTACGTATGTATACGTGTTTAATTGAGTATGTAAGCTCCAGCTGCAAATACACGTATGAGGTAGACAGCAACAACAAAACAGTTGGTTACGTGTGTGCGTGTGCGTGTGCGTGTGTGTGTGAAGATAGAGTGCGCGTTTTCACGTGTATTGGAATAGACAATTTGAACGTGCCGGGAGCGCTCAGAATGGCAGGTGCAGTTGGAGACGAACGAGGAGGGCGCAGGGGCTGCGCAGTGGTGAAGGCAAATTCGTACCACGGTGCAGCCCTATCGTTGGTCCGTCTTGGACCGTCTTGAGGCAGCCTTGGGGTCATCCTGGAGGCCGACTGGGCCCGCCTGGCGACACCTTGGAGGTGCCCTGGGGCTCTCCGGAGTCCTCGGGACTGCACCCTCCCAGGACCCTGCCAGAGCCCCCAGAGTCATCGAAATCTAGCTTACCCGATGGAACTCTGGGAGGGCGCAGGGGCTGCGCAATGGTACGGACTTGAACGCAAAAATCGTGCCACTGTGCAGCCTGCGGGAAACCAGAAGGTACCGATACCGCTACTCTCAAGGCCTCTCCCAGCCAGGGTGCATTCTGACCAGAATTTCGAGGCGAATCCAGCGGTGGCGACGAAGCCCACCTGGGAGGCCTAAAATTGCGAAAACGAGGGAAGGGTAGCGGTATGGGTACCTTCTCCTCCTCTGAGCCTGGAGGTCTTCCCAGCTAGGGCTGCCCCCCCCAAGGAGGGCAAAGTAGCGGAGTCTACGGTCCCTTTCCAAAATCGGCGGAATGCCCCGGAGCAACCTGCTTATCAGAGAGCAGGGAGGTCCAAGAGCAAGTGCAAGGCAGAGACAGATGAATGAGGTAATTAACAAGGAGGAAAAGAGGAAGAGGAGGGGAAGGTATGAGAGAGAAGGGGGAAAGGGAAGGAAGACGGAGGAGGAGGAGGAGGAGGAGGAGGACGGAGAATGGGGGCCTTCCGTCGCGAGCACCAGCAAACGCACAATAACACGCCTTCTCTTTCTCTGTCTCCACTTCCTTCCCGCCTCCTCCTCCTCCTCCTTCTCCTCCTCCTCCTCCTCCTAACCCACTGTGTGCTTCCCTCGGGAATCTCCAGAACCACCCTTCTACTTCTCAACCCACTTACTTTTCTCATTATCCTCCTCCTCCTCCTCATTTCCCTTCTCCATCTGTTCCTACCTCCTCATCCGTTTCCCTGGCCTCAAATTACCAACTTTCACGAACCACAGAAGCCTTCGAATCCATGGATTCCGACAGCAGTTCCCCAAACAGTGAATGCACTTCGAGGTTCGCACTTGTCTCCGAAGGAACTGGGTCTGGGGGTCGGTTGGCGGTTCCGTGGTCGCCGTCGCCGCCCCGTCGTCGCCTCGTCGCCGCCCGTCGCCGCCCGTCGATTCGGCCTGGGCATCGGTTTGGCAGTTCCGTGGTCGCCGTCGCCGCCCCGTCGCCGCCTCGTCGCCGCCCGTCGTCTGGGCCTGGAGGTCGGCCCGGCGGCTCTGTGGTCCCCGTCGCCGGCACCGCCCCGTCGCCGCCCCGTCGCCGCCCGTCGTCTGGGCCTGGGTGTCGGTCTGGCGGTTCCGTGGTCGCCGTCGCCGCCCCGTCGCCGCCGCGTCGCCGCAACAAGGACGGCACCTCATAGATCTCCCTTATCCAACAGAAAATGATACGATCGACCCCCCTCTGGCCATGACGACCCCCCTTTTTCGTAATGCTATGTACCCTTACTTATGCCGCATCGTCCATCCTCATAGTGGATCCGTACCATCCCATGCAAGCTGGTACCGCCCGACCCCTCATCTTCTGAAAATGCACTTTGCGCGTACACTCGTTTATCGTAAAGCATAGATTTTCCTTCGTCTAGCAAACATGGGGACAAAGTGCACACGCGCGCGTTGTCGCGCGTGCATGCCATATGTTTATATACGTTTGTGTTGCCATATCTTGCTTAACAAGGAAATCAAGAGCGAGCGCCCCGAAATCATGTAAAAAAAAAGGTTTCGCAACACGACGGTTCAAGAAAACTTGCGCCCGCAATCTTGCGAATTCTTCAGAAAATCCGGGGGTTTCAACATTCTCATAGAATGCTACCAAACGGGCCTCTCGCGCGCGAATGTCGATGTCGTTCGAACGCCCCTGCGCGCGCACTGTCGCAAGAACCCTCTGCCAGAAAAACAGACATGCCCACGCGCGCGTCGTCGCACGCGCACGTCGGTATCCTTCAATGACCTGAATTTCGTTTGGGATCGAAACCGAATGCCCCGAACACAGATTAAAACACATTGTTTGAAAATGCGTTCGCGCGTTTTTGAATTCGGACGAAAACCACAAACTACCAAAATGTGTATGAAATTCAGCCAGACGGACCTTTCGCGCCGCATATCGAAATCATTCGATGGCCTTTGCGCGCGGGCTGGGGGGGGCGCGATCCGTTTCAAATAACGGCATGCGGGCAACGCTTGTGCGCCGGCCGCGCGCGCATGTCGAACTCCATCCAAGACCAGCATTGCCGGCGCGAGCGTGCCGTCATCGTCGTCGGCGTGATCAACGTCGGCGCCGTCACTGGTCTTGCCGTCGTCCTTGGCATCATCGTCAGCAGCATCGCTAGTATCTCCTCGCGTCCACCTTTGCGTCGACGTTGCCATGATACGCGCCAGCCCAAGTCGCCGACTGGCACTGACGTGTCCGCCCGGAAGTGCACAACGGTCAGCGCCACCGCGGCCGCGTCGGTCGCGCCGATCTAGCTGGCCGCTGCGCGCGCGAGCATGCGCGGGCTAGCGCGGCCGCAGACATGCACCGGCCAACACCAATCACTCATCGTAAGTGCCGCCGCATGGGCTTATTCAAACCAATTTGCGGGTGGGTGGGTGGGATGATTGCGCGACCAGTGTAAATGACAACTCACTGCGAACAGGAGTTAGTTGCACCGCGTAGATTCTCCATTCAAAACAAAAAATAAGATCTACCCCCACCCGGTGTTACCGACCCTCCGTGGGACAGCACGATTACATGTGATCCTGCCCCATCCCAACCAAACCGTTTCACTTTCACTGAAAACTCAAACCATCCCGGCCCAGCCGGTATCGACCCCACCTCCCTCATCCTTGTCGAATCATACTATGCGCGCGCACTCGTTTATCAAAAAAACAATAACTGCCAATAACCCTCTGCAGATGACAAAACAAAGTCCACACGCGGGCGGCCTCGCGCGCGCATGCAACAATTCTTATAATATGGGGCGTAAGCTCCGTGCGGATTTCAAGAATGAGGTTTCATGGAACAAGAGTGGCTGAACAACATAATGACGCAAACAAGTCTGTGCGCGTTTGTGCATTCGCACGAGAACCAAAAGTGTGCAACTTGTACACACAATACGACCACACGGGCCCTTCGCGCGCGCATGTCGAAATCATTCGAACGCCCGTGCGCGCGTGTTGGGGGAGGGGCACGATCCCTGTAAAATCCGCCACCGTGGCCCCTGGCACGCTGAGGCGTGGTAGAATGCCAAGTGCTGCCTGATCGGGACCCGCCATTTCCATGTCGCACCTCGTCGGGCCCACTGGCCCTACTCCCGACGGGTCCCTGGGCGGCCATGGCGCTTCCCTGGGGCTCTACAAGGCTTCCACGACGGCCCAAGCCCCCAAAACGGCCCAAGAGGGCCCCGAGTCTCCGAACGATCGCTCGAAGATGCCCAAGATGGCCTCGAGATGGCGCAAGAGGCTTCCAAGTCGCCCCAGGAGGCCCTCACAAGGCCTCCCACGAGAGCCCCTACAGGCAGAAGTCATTGATTCTCCTTGCGTTGTTGAAAGATTTTGGCGCTCTCGCTTTTTCGGCTTCCCACAGGAAGATCACGAAACGAGGATCCGAGTCTTCCGCCCTAAGGGGCCCCCAGGAGGCCCCAAGAGGCGCCCAAGAGGCCCCAAGAAGCACCCAAGAGGTGCCCAGGAGGCGGCCAAGAGGTCCCCAAGAGGCCCCCAAGAGGCCCCCAAAAAACACCCAAGAGGCCCCAAAACGGCCCCAAAGAGGCTTCAAAACTGCCTCAAGTGAGGCCCCCCGCGAAATTCAAACGAACATCCACTAGGCTTAGAACCCACAGCCCAGGCACGGCGGCGGGACTTGCCGCTGGCGGCTGGATAATACTATGTGGGCCACTTGCGCCCGTCGGCCGCACGGGCATGCCGAAATCCTTTCAAAGCGTTCATCACCAACATGTGGACACCATCACCGTCACCGGCATGATCAGCATCGGCGCCGTCATTGGTCTTGCTACCGTTATTGCCATCATCGCCACAAGCATCGTTACTATCATCATCGCGCCTGCCGTTGTCGAGGTCGCCAGGACACTGCGTCCGCCCGAGTCACCGACTTGCACTGAAGTGCCAGCGCTTCAGCACGGCCTGCCGGACGCGCTGAGAAGTCTCCAGCGGTCAGCGCCACAGCGGCTGCGTCGGTCGCGCGCGCCAGACTAGCTGGCCGCTCTGCGCGCGTGCATGCGCGCACTATCGTGGCCGAAGCGGTGCGCCAGCCAGCGCCAAGCAGTCATCGCAATCGCCGCGGCATGGGCTTTTCAAACCAATTTGCGGGTGGGTGGGTGGATGATTGCGCGAGCAGTGAAGTTGATAACATCAAGTTCAGCAGGGCGGATTGAACCACGAAGATTCCACCACATAGAAGGGACCACCTCGATTGCACAACATAGATTGCACCACATTGATTGCGCAACGTATTGCGCACCAACTAGCTTGCACCACATGGATTGTACGCCGTAAGCTTCATAATACTGATCAGACCATCTAGGTTGCACCACAAAGATTGCACAACATAGATGGCAACACCTAGACTGCACAGCATAAACTGCACCACATATATTACACAACATAGATGGCACCACCTAGATTGCACAGCATGTAGTGCTCCACATTGATTGCACAACATAGATGGCTCCACCTAGAATGCTCCCCCTTTGTTGCTCCGCAGTTATTGCAAAAAACCGGTTGCAACACCTAGACTGCACCACCGATGTTGCTCCGAAGCGATTGCGAAACGAAGATTACACCACATATATTGCATCTCAGTGATTGCCAAACCTCGGTTGCTCCGCATAGGTGGCTCCACCTATATTGCACAACATAGGTTGCACAACATAGATGGCACCGCCTATGTTGCACCACATCTGTTATATTGTAATATATATATATATATATATATATGTGATATGTGTGCACTCATGCTACATGAACAACCTGATAGCATACGAGATCAACATCATGAAACATGGAATAACAAAAAAAACATGAAAATCTATAGCTGTTCAGAGTTTTCATATTGGTTGAAATTCCCAGGGCCCCGGGAGTCCGCAGCCCAGGCGACCAGGAAGACCGAAAACCTCAGAAACCCAAAAATGTCCAAATTTGCTGACCAAAATCCAAGTAAAAAAACCTCTCCACATCTCAAAACGAAATTGCGACAGACCCAGGGCCGATTCCGCAGCCCGGGCAACCAGAACCCCTAGGTCCAGGGCACGAGGACATATGCACCGAAACTGTTTTTACCTAACAGCGAAGACTGATAGGTTTCTAGTGGTGTCAAAAGAGAGCATCCATGACTCCTCAGGGGGGTCGGGGCGGGACCCGGGGCGGCTGCCGCCGAAGCCGAAATCGCTTGGGACATCCTCGCAAAATCGCTCTTGGCGCTCCCAGAACTCCATTCCCGGGCCACATTTTGAATGCCCGGAGCCAACTGTAGGCCACTTCGTGCTCTTCGACTTCCCAGAACTCCATTCCCGGGCCACATTTTGGATGCCCGGAGCCAACTGTAGGCCACTTCGTGGTCTTCGAGTTCCCAGAACTCCATTCCCGGGCCACATTTTGGATGCCCGGAGCCAACTGTAGGCCACTTCGTGGTCTTCGAGTTCCCAGAACTCCATTCCTGGGCATGATTTTGAATGCCCGGAGCCAACTGTAGGCCACTTCGTGTTCTTCGAGTTCCCAGAACTCCATTCCCGGGCCACATTTTGAAATGCTGAGGCAGGCTGATGCTGCTGAGGCTGAGGCTGAGGCTGAGGCTGAGGCTGAGGCAGGCTGAGGCTGAGGCCGAGGCTGAAGGCAGACTGAGGCTGAGGCTGAAGCAGGCTGAGGCTGAGGCTGAGGCAGGCTGAGGCTGAGGCTGAGGCTGAGGCTGAGGCTGAGGCTGAGGCTGAGGCTGATGCAGGCTGAGGCTGAGGCAGGCTGAGGCTGAGGCCGAGGCTGAAGGCAGACTGAGGCTGAGGCTGAAGCAGGCTGAGGCTGAGGCTGAGGCAGGCTGAGGCTGAGGCAGGCTGAGGCTGAGGCTGAGGCAGGCTGAGGCTGAGGCTGTGACTGCGACTGCCGTTGCCACTGCGACTGTCATCGCGAATGCGACTACGACTGCGAGAACAGCAGAATTCTACAACTGGATTCTCATCTGAATCTTAAGGGGAATGCTTCCAGATATGCTCCTACACATCGCTGTTAGGTTGCTTTGCCGGGATAATTCAAGAAGTGCGTCCTTGCGCGCATTGGCCGCCGGGAAAGGGGCATGGGAATCTTGGGGGGCTCGAGCGCCCTCGAGACGAGGCCCGCGGTGCTTGCCAGGAGGAGGAAGACGACGACGAGAGCGAGGGCGAGGACGAGGTCGGCATCCCCCCCCCGGTCGACCGTGCACCGTGTCCCCATCGCCTGTCTTGTATGTGGTTGTGGTCGCCTGCTCACCCCAATTTCCTACTTCGCCCGCCCCCCTCCCACCCTTTCACCGCTCTGGGCCCACGGGGAAGGAGCGAGAAGTGAGACGAGAGGAGGGAGAGGAAAGAGGGAAAAAGATTAGGTCGGGCATGTCCCCCTAAAGGCGGATGTTGGACGGAAAAAAAGATAGTCAACAAATACTCCAAATACTTCACAAATAGTCGAAAAATCGTCCCATGACTATGTTTTACTATTTTCGGATAATCCTCCTGTAGAGGGAGTCACGCCAGACTTTAAGAGTAAGAGTAAGGGCTCCTGGACGGTGTCCAAGCATCCTCTCACCAGGGGAGCCCCTTGGTGGGCTTTCCTGGCCCGATCAACCTTCCGACAGAGACTTCAGGCCACCAAATGCCTCTGAATTCGACCGAGATAATTAACGCAAGGGTAGGGGGGCCTTCTGCAGGCACTCCGACGGTAGGTTCGTGCGGCGTCGGCGCGCGCCAAGGTTTTTGCCACTGCGTCGATCGTTCAACCTTGAGTCGATCGCGGCCCCGATCGTTCAAGGTAAATTCCGTCGAGCCCAGTGGCGTCACCATGTCCCTCGGTGCCCTCGCGTCGCAGAAATTCAGCTTTAAACGCCTTCGCCTGCGTCGCCGGCGCGCCATCGCCGCATGAACCTTTCCGTACCCAGCCCCAACACCTGGGGAGGAGGAGGAGGAGGAGGAGCAGGAGGAGGAGCAGGAGGAGGAGCAGGAGGAGGAGCAGGAGAAAGAGGAGCAGGAGGAGGAACAAAAGGAGGAGGAGGAGGAGGAGGAAGAGAAGGATTTGCGGGCCCCATGGGCCAGCGTCTCGGGGGGCAGGTGGTCCAGGTGGAGGTAGATGTGGTCCTTGTTCGGGCCCACGCCTCCGAGGGGAGTCGGGGGCGGCGGGGCGGCAAGAGGGGGCGAGGCCCACCGCATCCCCTCTATTAGAACTCAATGTTCCTCCTCCTCCTCCTCCTCCTCCTCCTCCTCCTCCTCCTCCTCCTCCTCCTCCTCCTCCTCCTCCTCCTCCCACCTCCTCCTCCTCCTCCTCCTCCCTCCTCCTCCTCCTCCTCCTCCCTCCTCCTCCTCCTCCTCCTCCTCCTCCTCCTCCTCCTCCTCCTCCTCCTCCTCCTGCTCCCTCGTCCTCCTCCTCCTCCTCCTCCCTCTCTCCTCCTCCTCCTCCTCCTCCTCATCCTCCTCCTCCTCCTCCTCCTCTCCTCCTCCTCCTCCTCCTCCTCCTCCTCCTCCTCCTCCTCCTCCTCCTGCTCTCCCTTCTCACCTGGAGCCGTGCGGAAGCCGTCCCGAAATCTCTCTCCGCGCATTCCGTCTCTTACAAGATTTGTCGGGATGTACCGTGCCTGGGGAGCGGGAGGAGCGCTCCCCGGGCGACCTCCCGCGACCAAGCTGGAGCCCATCCTCGGAGGCTGAGCAGCGGACCGCCCTGGCCCGCCGCTGCCAGACCGAGCTCCGCCCCAGGGGCGCCCACGCAGGCCTCGCCCCTCGCGGATCTCAAGGGTCATGGCGCGGCTCACCACGTCGCGGGAGGCCAAGTCCTCCACAGGGCAAGCCCGGGCACGGCGCTCGTCATGAGAGAGGGCGCGACGACGACGACGAAGACCGGAAGGCAGCATCAGAGGCCAGAGGAGCCACCCTCGGGTTGAGCACCCCGACAAGCGCGGAGCCGCCCTTGAAAAAACGCGCCCTGCAGGGGAGGTAGCGGAGGAGGGCGGGGCTGGCCGGTAAACGCCCAGAGCTGATTGTTAGCATTGCCCTGGAAGCACTGACCTGGAAGCGGCTGTGCGTCGTCGATGGGTCGGCGATGGGCCCCCGAAAGCAAGACCGCGCCTTCCTGGGCGGGTGGGGGGCTGTCGGGCCCCTATCGGCGATCCATGGGCGATTGGGGGTCGATGCGTTGCCCCCTATGCCAGCACCCCCCCCCGAACGCTGCCACCGAAGAAGACGCCGATGCCGCTCCTCCCCGGACCTCTCCCCGGGGCGCGCTCTGGCCAGAACCTCGAGGCGAATCCAGCGGTGGCGACGAGGGCCGCCCTGGAGGCCCCCAAAACAAAGGGGAGAACGGCGGAAGGGGCAGCCAGGGACCGACCGTCCCGGCATTCCTCTAGTCCTACCACGACATGTTCATAGAACCCAGAAGTTCTAAGAACAATCACACGTTTCTTCGAGCATAGGCCCGATGTGATAAAACAAGACAGGCTCCGCCAGAGATGTTCGAAGAACAGTTCGTGGACACCACGAAAAGGCTCTCAGAACATTGTTTGGCAGCGCTGCGGGCGAGCCAGGCCGTTTCGCCTCTGCTTGACGTGTTGTTCCTCCTCCGAGGCACGCCCGTCGGCGGGCCAGTCTGTCTCCTTCGGCGTGCCTGCTGTATAGGCTTTCGGATGCACGTCCGCGAGGGCTCTGGGTCGGCGCTCGGCCCCCCCCTTTCCCCTGAGGGGGATCGATCGGGGGGAGGGGGAGGAGGAGGAGGAGGAGGAGGAGGAGGAGGAGGAGGAGGAGGAGGAGGAGGAGAGGAGGAGGAGGAGGAGGAGGAGGAGGAGGAGGAGGAGGAGGAGGAGGAGGAGGAGGAGGGAGGAGGAGGAGGAGGAGGAGGAGGAGGAGGAGGAGGAGGAGGAGGGAGGAGGAGGAGGAGGAGGAGGATAGAAGGAGGATAGAAGGAGCAGCAGCAGCAGGAGGAGGAAGAGCAGGAGGAGGAGGAGGAAGAGCAGGAGGACAATCACTTGGCTTCAGGGGAAGGCTAAGGGTTGGCCAGCCCGTCCCTAACCCGAAACCTTGTGGCGCATGGCCACTCTCTGTTAGTCCACCGCGCCACAGCGCGGAGACAGGCGCTGTGCCTCCGAGGCTCATGAGGCGGAAGATGCCCTTGCAGCAGAGCCTTGGGGTGCTGCCAGGTCCCTGAGGGCCGGGGGAATGGGGGGGGTGAAAACGACGGCATAATTCGTCCCCCCTTTCGGGTGACGCAGAGAGAATGCCTTGGCGAGACGGTCAGCAACACCCAAACTCTGAGGCACTCTCAGGCATTCCGAATTGAGACCCCTGTAGTGCTCCATACAAGAGCCGCAATATTTGCAGAGGATCATGCTACTCGAATTGTCCAAGTATTAAAGCCACAAGAGATTATGGTTTCGAGGGTTCTAAGCTAAGCGAGCCATGGTTTCGCAGTACCTTGGGCATTTCTCGTTGGCACGGGCTATCTGTGTCAGGCTGGACTTGGTAGAAACTCGACAGACCGTGCATATCCACTCAACCCTGATAGATTCCCAGTTATGAGTCGCGTCCGCAACCTCGGGCACAGCCAAAAGAGGCGGAGGAGGCGAAGGGGAGGCGGTCCCAGGGTCCCAGACGTGAGGAGCGGACGCGGCTTCCAGGGGGGGGTTGAAACTCATGGGGGCCTCAAGCCCTTTCTTCCCGCGCTTGGGGGGCAATGCCGGCCACTTGGGAAGGATGTGGGCAACCTAAGTTGGAAATCGTTTTAGCCGCTTAGATTGTTCGGCGTGCGTTTCGAGCTCGAGAGATCTAGGCTTGGCCAGAAGCTGTGCCGCTTGCTTAGCCGCCTCATCGGCAGCGTGGTTGCCAAGGGCATCGAAGCCGCACGTCCTCCTGGCCGGGACTGGGCACCCCGGCCCCGACTGGCGCGGAGTGGGCGAATGGGGGTTGACGCTTCCCCCCATGGCCAAGTCCCCCCCCCCCGGCCTCTGCTCTCGATCCGCCCACCCCTGACGGCGCCTCCCCCGGCGACGCGCACAGCACGCTTCGCGCGCTGGGGATGTGGCAATGGGGAAGGGGGTCCAGCGCTTGGCAAGAGACCGTCCGCGCAGGCCCCCGAGAGCTCGTGCCTGTGTCGTGCCCTGATCTTCGACAGGAGGGCGGGGACCGGGAGGACGAATTGCAGAACGAGGGCGAGGGGAAGGAGAAGCCCAGGCAATTCGCGGTGGACGCATCCTTGGCGACGAGGAGAAAGGCGACAAAGAGGAAGGACTAGGACGACGATGATGACGACGACGAGCACGACGAGGGCCAGGTGGCCAGGTCCTTGGCGGTGGGCGCGTAGCGGGCCATGAATGGCTCGCCCTCGCTGTTGCGGAGGATGCCGCCCTCCCCGCGGCAGCCCTCGGTGAGCAGGCAGCCCGCGGGGAAGATGCCGGTCGGGTGGAACTGCACGAACTCCAGGTCCTGCATGGGCAGCCCAGCGCGCGTGACCATCGCGCTGCCGTCGCCCGTGCACGTGTGGGCGGAGGTGCACGACTGGTAGGCGCGGCCGAAGCCGCCCGTGGCGATGATCGTGGAGTGGGCCCCGAAGCGGTGGATCGAGCCGTCCTCCGCGGGGCTGTTGGTGATCAGTTAGGGGGACGCAGAGGACGGGGAGCAGAGACGGGGACGAAGGAGAGAGGAGGAGGAGGAGGAGGAGGAGGAGGAGGAGGAGGAGGAGGAGGAGGAGGAGGAGGAATGGGCGGAATGGGCGATGAGGCGGGTCAGCAGCGGCAGGCGCACGGAGGAGGAGGAGGAGGAGGAGGAGGAGGAGGAGGAGGAGGAGGAGGAGGAGGAGGAGGAGGAGGAGGAGGAGGAGAGAGGAGAGAGGAGAGAGGAGAGAGGAGGAGGAGGAGGAGGAGGAGGAGGAGGAGGAGGAGGAGGAGGAGGAGGAGGAGGAGGAGGAGGAGGAGGAGGAGGAGGAGGAGGAGGAGGAGGAGGAGGAGGAGGAGGGGGGGGAGGAGAAGGAGGAGGAGGAGGAGGAGAGCAAGGGAGACAGGGAGAACGAGGAGGGCAAAGGGCGAAGAAGGAGGGGGCCGAGAAGGAGCACGAGAACGAGAGGCAGGCGCGGCAGGCGGACGACGAAGAGCAGGAGAAGGAAGAGGGGGAGGTGGGGACAGAAAGGAAGAGAGGCAACGGATGCCCTGGAGGTCTCTGCAAACTGCAAAGGCCTCGCGAGGATAAGACCAAAATACAGACAAACAACACTTAAAACCTTGAATTCTCCATCCTCGACCCTCCTCTGTCTTCCTGCAGAGCAGAAGGACGCGAGAACTGGCCAGGCGCACACCAAGCGATGGGCTGGCACTCGCAGACCCTCCCGGCAACAGTCAGAAAGTTGTGCACGCAAATCGTGGTATGTGGGATCGGCCCGCGATGGGCCTGACAAGCTTTCGTGTACGACGACGACGACGAAGACGGCGGCGGCGGCGGCGGCGGCAGCGGCGGCGACGGCGGCGTCGACGACGACGGGATCGCCGGCAGCGCTCGGTTAGCGGTCCCCCCCAGGTCCTCCATGCAGACCGCGGTGCACCCGAGGCACGTCTTGCCGTCCTCAGCGGGCCGATGACCCGAGGTCCGCCCTCGCCCACCACGACGACGAGGATCGAGGATCGAGGTTCGCCCACAACGGCGGGGATAGAGGATCGAGGACGAGATCGACGTGGTCGACTGCGACATCGACGACGCGGTCCACCACGACGACGACGACGACGGAGACCCGAGAACGACGACGACCACCACAACCACACCACGACGAGAACGTTCACGCCGACGACGACGACGATGACAACGACGACGACAACGTCGACGATGGCGACGACCGAGGATCCAGGTGTTCCACTTTGTTCGCCCCTGCTGATCCCTGGAAGTCGACCCTCGTCCAGCACGGCGATCAACGATCGGGCATTCGGAAAGGCGGGCGGAATCAGAGAGGGGCTTGCGGCGAGCATCGAAGATCGTGGACGGAGCACGACGTCCACGACGACGACGACGACAGCGACGACGACCACCACCACGACGACGACAGCAACGACGACCGCGGTGGACATGTCAACGGCGACGGCGACGGCTAGGATCGATTGCAACGACGAGAACCGAGGATCGACGTGCTTGACGCTGTTCTTATTATTTGAACCCTCCTGGAACTTCCAAAGACTTTCGGAGGATTCGTGGACCCAAACTCACCCTGGATTGAATGTTCAATCCTTGCGATTTCCCCTCGGGATCAAAAGAATAGCCTGGTGTGAAGGACCCAACCATATGCAGTTGTGGGTACCGCATTGCGGGTACCACTTTCGTTGGAGCGTCCTATGAGGCCACGAAACGTCTGAGGGGCGTGCGGACATGAGGCAGCGGGGCCATGCGGACCCTTGCCTTGGGGCCTTAGTTGGAGCTCTCTCTCTCTCTCTCTCTCTCTTTTGTATGGGGTAAGGAGACGTCTGAGGGGTGTGCCGAAATGAGGTGGCAGGTCCATGCGGACTCTGGTATTTCGGCTATAGCGGGAACGCCCTATGGGGCATCGGCCGCGAAACGTGTGAGGGGTGCACAAAAGAAGGCGGCGACGCCACGCGGACTCTGCCATTTGGGCCCTGGCTGGAGCTCCCTATGGGGCCTCGAAACGTGTGAGGGGACGGGCGGGGGGACGCTGTGTGGACGCAGCCTCTGCGTGAAGGGAAAAAGAGCAGCGGGAGGGAGTGGAGCGCGGCGCTGCCTCTCCAAAACGAGGACCCAACAACACAAGATGGTTGGGGGAACAATGTGCAGAACCGTTCCTTGGTACGGGGTCGAGAGGCACCTCCAGCGCCAGGATGGGCCCATACCGTCTGCTTCGGAGTCGTGCCCTGGGGCTCCGCGGATGGATGGATGTGTTGGGGCTCCCGAAACGGCGCAGTGGCAGACCGTAATCCCAAGAAACCTCTCCGCACGGTCCATCGCCGCACAGCTTAGGGGATCTTGGAGCCCCCAGTTGCCCGAGTCCCTCGGAGACGTCCAGAGTCCCAAATCGTCCTCGCAGAACGGCCCAATTCCCGAGACCGTGCCGTCGCCCCAGGATCCCCACTGACACACCACACGGTGTGGTCACCACCGAATGTCGCATGTGGTTGTCCACCGATCCCTACGGACCTGGGGGGGGGGCTCAGGGGGGTAAACATCGAGCTGGGATCGGCGATGCGCTGGCGATAGATGAGCGGTAGGACCCCGATAGCGAATCCGCATGCTCCTGGGCGGAGTAGGCTATCGGGCCTCTATCGCCGATGTAAATCAGGGAATTGGGGGTCGATGCATCCTCCCCTGAGCCTACCCTCCCTTCACGCTGCCACCTGTTTTCGGTCAGGGATCTTCCGACCATGGTCAATCCAGACCTGGGTCAGTCAGACTTTCCAAGGATCTGCAAAATCCTACAACATCCTGCAAAATCCTGAACCCAAACGTGGGCCAACGCGGCCCTGGCCCTGCAGGATCCTGCAAGATCCGGCGCTCTGGCTGACCCCCGTTTGCTGTGCCCCCTGCCTCCAACCCCCCGACGTCGTGATGTTCTCACAACGTCGAACTCCACAGGTCTGGACCCCTTCCCTGAGACTGGTTCTGCATCCTGAGTCACTTTGTTGACGGTCCCGAGGCCCGACGAGGGCCCCCGGACGCCGAAAATAGCGAGAAACCTCCCGTCGCTGGAGCCTCGAGGCGGGTCATAACTCGGCTCTCCGGCGGCTGCCCCGGACGACACAAGGCACCCTCGGCACGCTCTCGGTGAGAAGGGGCAGCTGCTGGACGCCGCCCCGGAGTCCCCGGGAGACTCCGAGAGAGCCGGCGAGAACACCCGCGAGCTCGAACCTGGAACCTCGAAACTGGAACCCGAAACTTCATCTCGAACCTGGAACCTCGAACCTCGAGCCCAAAGCTTCATCTCGAACCTGGAACCCGAAATTTCGCTGGGATGCACAAAGACGTACTAGTACTACATGCCCGCCTCGGAGGCGCGCGTCCGACCCGAGCATATAGTAGAACCCCCTTGTAGCAGATCGTTTCCAGAGCGGCATGGCCAGAAAGCGCCCGCCACGGAGCGAATACTATCAGACTTCTCGGTGCGCGCGTCGCACATATAATATGAGTATGTCGGTGTGACGCCGATTCGTCCCTCGGGACGACCGAATTGGGTACGGAAAGAATGGGCACAAAGACCGACAGCATTACTTCTGCTCATTCTGAACAGGACTCGCTGTTGATGTCGGCCGCGGACGTGGCTTTTGGGAGACAGAAGGCCGCCTGCAAATGGCGGCCGCAATTGGTTTTGGACAACATCTGTTCCTGGGTATTGTGCCCATGTGTTCCACACCTCGAACTCGAATCTTTATCTCGAACCTGGAACCCGAAATAAGACGAAGCTAGGACGAGGATAAAATCGGGTGGGGATAAATCGAGAATCTCTGAGATCTGGCAGCTCTGGAGGAGGTCTCTAGCGCCGCGGTCTTCTCAGAGCGTTCCAGAATGCTCCGAGAGCGTTCTGGAACGGTCTGGGCGGATTTATCCTCGTCCTGGCCACGTCCGACGAATCTTCGTCTCGAAGCTTCCCAAAGCGTTGCCCCGGAGAGGTGGGTGCGGTCATCCTCGGGCTCGACCGAATTGGGGAGGCGGGGGATAAAAGGAACCCGTTCGGGCCCCTGCAGGCCCCCCTTGAGGCCCTGAAGGGGCAGCCTCAGGGGCCCTCACGGGCTCCTTTTCGGCAGCCTTCGCTGCCCCCCCCAATAGATCGCCCCCACATGGCGCGTCTTCGGAGAAACCCTCCCAAAAAAACGTGCCGTTGAGAGGCAGATGCGGTCACCCGCCGATACATTGGGTTGGGTGCTCGACCAAAAGAAACCTCCCACATGAAACCCAACCCTGAGACCCCAGGACGTCCATTGTTTTGTGGTATGGGAACGTCACGCATTCCATCGCCAAGCCATCGAACCCCAAGAAATCCAGGGCACCCTGGAGGTAATCAGAGAGTTTCTTGGCATGGGCTTCCAATGTATCCGCACAGAGCCAGGGCCTCCACAAGGGCTGCAGATGTCCACGTGCTCTCCGCGGCGGTACAAACAAAAAAGGGCGCAGCAGAAGGGTGCCGAACCACGCGTGCCCAGCTGAGGATGCCCCAGGACCTGCGAGGCATGATGGGCCAATTTTCCGAGGGCGCGCCGCTGGATGCCCCGAAAGACGGGGGGAGTCGGACACCCCCCCCTTTCCCCGGTCCGTCGTCGGGCCCCCCCCCCCTTTTCCCGGTCCGCCGTCCGGAACCCCACCCCGTTCCTGGTCCGTCGTCGACGAACCCCACCCCCTTTCTTTGAAAAGGGGGGGGGAACTGGACCCCCCCCGCCCCTCCCTTTGGACTCATAATTCGGACCCCCCCTCCTCCACTTTCGCCACGCCGCCCACTGGCTCCACCAGAACACACCTACCACCCCCATTCCTAATCCTCAAATCTCTCCGCACTCTTAAACCGTATCCCAATCCGATCACGACTCAATACTCACTACTCTATACCCACTGCTAACTACCAACTACTCACCACTCACTGTTCGGTACTCACTAATCAATCCACACTACCCACTACGGACTGCTCAATATTCACTACTCACTACTCCCTACCGTTACTCACTGTTCACTACTCACTACTCTCTACTCACGACTCACATTTCACCACTCAATACTCCCTACCCCTACGTACTACTCACTACTCACTACTCTCTACTCACAACCTCGGAAATAACTTCGCACTCCTCGCAAGTCACTACCCACTACTCACAAGTCACTACTCACAACTCACTACTCTCTACTCATTAGTCAATACTCAATACACACTACCCATTACTCGTTACTGACTACTCACGACGCACTACTACTCACGGCTCTCTATTCAGTACCTACTACTCACTACACACTGCCCACTGATCACTACTCAGTACTCACAACTCACTATTCTGACCCACTCTACTCACTAACCACTACTTACGACCCACTACCCACTACTCACTATTCATTTATCACTAGATCTTTTCTCGCTACTCACTATACTAAGACTATTCACCACCCACTACTCAATACCCACGTCTCACTTCTCACTACTCACTCCGGCCTACTCACCACTCACTACTCATCATTCACTACTCGGTATTCCCTGCTCAGTACTCACTACTCCCTACTACTCACCACTCACTGCTCGCTACAAACTACCCACTACTCACTACTCGCAACTCATTGCCCTGGACTCGCTACTCATTACACAGTTCCAACTCCTCACGACATACTTCTCCATACTCCCTACTCCCTTCTCCATACTCCCTACTCACTACGAACTACTCATTGTTCAGTACTCGATAACCACTACCCACTACTCACTGCTCACTACTCTAGTCACTACTCCCTATTCCCAACTCCTCACTCCGCACACAGTACGCACTACTCACTACTCACTATTCGCTACTCAGTACAGACGACTTACTACTCACGACTCACCACTCACTGCGCACTAAACAATTGTCACTTCTCAGTACTCACTACTCGCTACGCAGTACTGGTTACGAACTACTCATTATCCAATACTCCCTGGACATTACGAACGATTCGCGAATTCTCAATACGCACGACCCAATACTCGTTATTCAGTACCCCCTACCTGTTACGTGCTACTGCCTACTTACTACTCATTATTCAATACACATTAGGCACTATCAACTACTTCCTAATCATTTATCAACACAAACTACTCACTACTCATCACAAACTCAACATTATTCATTACAAACTACAAACAACGCCCTACTCATTACTCACTAGTTGCTGCTCACTAGTTATATCCTCTACTCCCTTCTCGTCAACCACTACCCCCTACTCATTACTCACTACTCACTACTGACTACGACATACCCGCTACCCACTACCCACTACGCACGACTCACTCCTTACTACTCACTATCCACTCCTTACCACTCAATACTCTCTATTCACTACCCACTAATCACTACCAACTACTCAACACTCGCTGCTCGATACTCACTACTCACTACGCAATACTCACTACCAACTATTGGCCACTTACTGCTCGCTACTCGCTATTCCCTACGTTATACTCACTACTCCTTGTTCGCTACTCCATACTTTCTACTCCCTGCTCACTACTCACTACTCACTACAGATCTAGTCGCTACTCACTATTCACTACTCACGAATCACCATTCACTAATCATTAGTCGCTACTCGCTACTCCCAACGCACTACTCACTACGTGCAACTCATTACCCCCTGTACTACTAGCTACTCGCTACTCACTACTCACTACTCACTAACTACTCACTACTCACTAATCCAATATCTAAGCCCAACAACCGATACCGAACACACAAACCCTCACACACTGACCCGACCCTGGCCACCTAACGGTTGAAAATCGGCCTATGGAGGCAGGCAGAAAAAGAGCCGCCCCGAGGCACGCCTCTTGTGGCACTGGGCGCGGCATGTTACGCCCGTGCAGTCGGGCCTAGGACAGAATAATGTCCTTCAAGAACAGCAGACCCTCCGCCGGCCAAAGCACCCCAAACCCCAAGCCTCAAGATCACTCAAGTGTACCCTCCCCCTGGATGCACAAGAACATCCAACAAGCACGGAGAACATCAGGGCACCCTCCCCGGCTCGATCTCGATCTGGCACCTCGGTCGCGCCCGCGCCCGGCGAGGCGTGCGGGAGGCAGGGGAGGGGCGGGCGGCGGCGGCGAAGGTCCTCGCTCATGATCAGGTCCAGGGCGAAGTACTCCACGAAGAAGAGGCAGTCGAACTTCAGCGCCATGCCGTAGAGCGTGTGCAGGATCGCGTGGCCCGTGCGGTCCGCCGCCGCCGCGCAGCGGTAGGCCTCTGCCCCCCGACGCTCCGCGGGAAGAGGAGGAGAAGCGGCTGCGTCTGAAGGCGCTGAAGCCGTTAGGAAACAGGAAACAGGAGGAAGAGGAGGAGGAGAAGGGTACCCGGCCCCCCTGGCGTGGCCTTGGCCCCACTGAAAAAGGGGCCCAAGGGCACACACAAATATAAATAGGCACAACTCCCTGGATCCCCCCCCAGCTTCCCGTACTCTCTGGAGTTCCGTCTTCCCCCCCTCAACTTTCCACATGCTCCCACATTTTCCCTGGGAGCCGACTTTTAGTTGCGTCTATGCGTTATTCCCTCCTGACCACTGGCCGACTTGCCCCCCCGGGTGGCAATATTTTGCGTTTGCTTCGGGCTTCGCGAGACCTATCCCCACTGGGGGGGTGAGATTCCATGGCCGGATAGGGACGGGCATAGGTTAGGCGACGCTGAAAAATCGAGACGGCCAGTCCTTCCCTCGGATTGGGCCCGTTTTCCCTGACATCTTCGAGCCGTGACAGAAGTCACTACAGAAAATGTTTGGGCAGTCTGCGGCCCGTACCAACCCCACCCCCTCCTCCCCCCCTCCTCTCCCTTGGGTGGACGGTTGGGGCCGCCCTGGTTGTTTAGCCGCCAGACAGGGCGGGACACCTGTACTGCCAATACTGCGTCTGAGCTCTCTGCTCCACACTTGTCGAGCCCCCCCGGCAGGGCGGGGGGGGGCAGACAGCGCTGGGGAGTAAGACGTCTCCTCCTTAGAGGCCTCCTAGATGGGGTCCGAGTAGATGGGATCGATGCCTTGGCGATGCATCGGCGACGTCGGCGATGCATCGGCGACGTCGGCGTGGAGAAAATCGGGATCCACATCGAGCCGCATCGCCGATGCATCGCCGATACCTCGGCGATGCCGCGCGATAATCCGACCCCATCTATATCGACCCCATCTGGCAGGCCTAGACTCCTGTCGAGTCGATCCGATCCTCCCTCCTCCCCTCCTCCCCTCCCCACTCCTCGCGGTCCCCTCCCCCCTGCCCCCTCCTCCATCCTCCCCCCTCCCCACCCCTCGCCGCCCCCCGCCGCACTCCCCGACCCCACACAATTACACAATCTCCTCTCTCCTCTGACACACAAGATTCCCGCGACATGGGTTTTCGCTCGGGTTCTTGTGTTCACAATGATGTTCCTGCTGAAGCGCTGGCCTCATTTTCGGGCTTCCGCTCGTCCCGAATCGTGCTCCCGCTGCAGCGCTGGCCTCATTTCCGCGCTTCCTCTCGTTCCGAGTCCTGCTCCCGCTGCAGCGCTAGCCTTCCTTCCAAATAGGCCCCAAACTCTAGAAGATGGCCCCCCCAAAAAACATCGGAAGTGTTTACACATTCGGTGTCGATGCGTTGCTTTCCTCGGCCACAGAAGCCCACCACTTTGGGGCGTCGTCGTTTTCGGGAAGTATCAAGCGGAAGCCCCGTTTTTGCTTTGAGAAGGCGATGTTGAAGGCAGAGCCAACGGGTGCTCTCCATCAGCTCCGCCTTGTGTGGAGCTTTCCGGGGAGCCCAAGGAGTAGACATGGAACCACGACTCCAGACCGGCCCAGACCTCTCGAGGACAATTACTTACCCTCCAAGGAAACTGGCACCATGCCATGACAGGCTGTGCGGTGTTGTGGTCTGTGCAGCTGTGCGATGCCATGATATGCGTTACAATGTTTTGTGATGCAATGCTTCATTGCGCGATGCCACGCAATGCTATGGCATGCTACGCTCTGCCGTCCTCTTCCACGCCATGCCATGCTGTGCTCTACCATGCATCGCGCACCCTCTCGCGATCACTGCCCTTCTCGACATCCGACGGTGCGAATAGCGGGGAGATCTACGCCATGGTAAGAGATGGGAGTGAGGGGGAGGACGTCAGATATGACGCGAGCGCACCTAGTTTGCCTCCTCCCCTCCCCCCTCCCCCCTTCTCGCCCCAGCCCCCTTCCCCTCGGGGCCTGGCCGCCCTTCCCGAACTTCAGGCTCTGGCCCCCGAAGGCGCGCTGGTAGATCTTGCCCTCCGGGGTGCGGGAGAACGGCAGGCCGAAGGACTCGAGCTCCAGGATCACCTCCCGGGGGACGGGGAGGGAGGAAGTGGAGGAGGAGGAGGAGGAGGAGGAGGAGGAAGAGGAGGGGGTTTGGCCTGAGCTCAAGGATTTTGCTCGGCCGAACCCCGTCGCGCACGTCAGAACGTGCCGCGGCTCTCTTGCCCACAATAGCTGCTGCCTGGCGCTTGATGATCACGGCGCGCGCTGGGGAGAAAGCGGCTCATCGCAGAGCGCGGGAGCAGCGCTCCCAGGCGAGGATTCTCGTGAGGCTCCACAGGGCATACCTGGTACTCGCCTCGAACCATTCAGTTCAGCACGCAAGCGACAACAATCTGACTGTGAGTGATCTGGCGATCAAAGGATGGATTGCACCAGTTGTCGGCGATGTGTAAAGCATCATGCACAATATTTCTGTGGCCAGCGGTATCATGCAGGCATGCCTCCATCGGCACAAGAAAGAGGATTCGGCAGAGGCTACGGCAGTCACTCCCGCAAGGGAGCAGGAAGGGATGCTCGACCGCCAAGCCCCGCTCGCTTCACGGACAGAGATGTCAGGCAGTACATACAGAGAGTGCCTCCCATGACCAAAGAGGATGAAGCAACAGAACAATGCTATCGTGCCCCGCCAGGCGGAGCAACATCAGTTCCGCCTGACCGTGAGGCAACAGCTGAGCGACCTAGGTACATTGGCTCTCACCGCAAGAAGGGCCAAGGAGTTCGCGCTGGCGGAATCGCACGGCAGGAATATAGCGACGCACAAGTGCATGATCCAGTCCACCATGCCGCTCCGACAACAGCAGGCAGAGTACCAGGCCAAGTTAGAGGGTATCGAAGAGAGGCTGATGAAAGTACAAACGCGCATCAGAGGCTTGCAGATCGACGAAAATGTCATCAACCGCAAGATCGCCCAGGGGGGTTCAGGAGATGGTGGACGATGAGATGGCGGACATACAAGGAGCACAACAAGGAGGAGCTCATAGAGGTGCAGGCGCGGCGCCTGGTGGCTGTGGTGCTGGGCAGTTGCAGCAACCGGGCAGGGTCGAAAAACACGCAGGTCCCGACACTGCTCCACGGCGGCGCCCAGACCTCATGATTTAGCTGTTGCATCTCCCAGTATCCGAGACAGGGGGCCAGCGGCATGGGGCGAAGCCCTTACGGATAATCATAATAATGAGAATAATACAAACAATAACATCATGCTAATAATTACACTAATAGCAATAATTATAATAATAATAATCATCATCATCATCATCATCATCATCATCATCATCATCATCATCATCAGCATCATCATCATCGTCATCATCAGCAGCAGCAGCATCATCAGCAGCAGCATCATCAGCATAATCATCAGCATCATCATCATCATCAGCATCATCATCATCAGCAACATCCGCATCAGTATCAAGGTTATCGTCACCCATCATCAGCAACATCATCATCAGTATCATCAGCATACGCATCAGAATCATCATTATCATCATCATCGTCGTCATAATCAGCATCATCATCAGCAGCATCATCGTCATCGTCAACTGCATCATGAGCATCATCATCAGCATCATCATCCTCATCCTCAGCATCAGTATCCTCATCATCGTCATTACCATATTCGTCATCCATCATCATCAGCAGCATCGTCGTGATCCTCATTATTATTATTATCATTATCATCATCATCATCATCATCATCATCATCATCATCATCATCAACAGTATCCTCAGCATCATCATCATCAGCATCATCATCAGGTTCAACAGCATCAGCAGCATCATCATCATCAGCATGATCAGCATCATCATCATAATCATCATCATCATCAGCATCAGCATCAGCATCAGCATCAGCATCATCATCATCATCATCATCATCATCATCATCATCATCATCATCATCATCATCATCATCATCATCATCATCGACATCGTCACTGATGTACTCTTCACTTGGAGAGTGTTGTACTGAGGGAGCCTCCGGTGCCAGCCGGCACATGTGCTGGATGGCGTCCTGGTCGCCGAGCCAGTCGGAGCCCTTCACCGTATCGTAGGCGTGCCAGCGCCAGTCGTCCTCGGTCATGTTGGCGAGGGCCCCGTTGATGCCGCCCTCTGGAATGAGCGGCGGAAGGAGGAGGGAGGAGGGCCGGAGGAAGAGGGAAGGGAGGAGAGGAGAGGGAGGAGGGGTGGAAGGAGAAGCAGGAGGAGTCGAAGAGGAGAAGGGGGCGGAGGAGGAGGAGGAGGGGAAGGAGAAGGAGAAGGGAGACGAGGTGGGAGCCAGGAGGAGCGAGGAGCGAGGGAGGAGGAATGAGCGAAGGAGGGAGGAGGGAGGATCGAAGGAGCAAAGCCGAACTCGGAGGGAAGAGGGATGAGCGAGTTGGGGGAAGGGGGAGAAGGAAGAGGAGGAGGAACAGTAAAAACGTAGTGGAATAGAAGATGCTGAGGTCTGCAACTGACTGGAAACGCCACCCCCTCCCTCCACCCCTGCAAGATGCACCAGGCATGCTCGCTTTGCCCACGCCCGCCCGAGGAGGACGCACCGATCCTGGCCGGTATCCAGTGTATGTGGATACTTGGCGCCTTCCCCGGACGTCCAGCGTCATGACTTTGATCACAACGTGACTCCCCAGAGGTCTCGAGCGCTTCCTGGGGACCAGCTCGTCATCCCGAGTCGCTTTTCAACGGCCTCAGGGACCAGCAAGGGCTCCTGGGCGCCGCAAACGGTCAAAATAACGTTCCGCCTTGACTTGTTTCACGACGCGAGGATGTCACGGGTCAAGTCTGAGCGGATGTATGAGATCGGCGCCAGACACCCATCCTCGGAGCGCGCCAGGGGCGACGACGGAGACGCCTTCTAGAAGGGCCCGGCGCCGAGGTAAGAAATCGGCGCAGACCTCCCAAAGCTTACACTCGTGCTTGTGATTCTTCTTCGGGTATTGTCTCTGCGCGCCCAGCATGGGTGCGGAAAACGGGTACGCCTCACAGCAAGCGTTGTTGAAAACCGACAGCGAGCCATGTTTAGGTTGGACAAGGACAGCCACCAGTCTCCGTCCCCATGCTTCACGTGTCCACTCCGACCGTGCCGCTCTGTCGCTCCCCAACGAGCCTGGGCCGCCACCGTGTGCGAGCGCGTGGGGAAGACCTTGGTGATGCACGCGGTCTTCAGGCCGTGGCCCACGAGGCCGGCGGCCGCGCGCAGGCCCGCGCCGCCCGCCCCGATGACGACCGCGTCGTAGCTGTGGTCGAACACCTCTGGGCGGAGGGGCGGCAGCTGCGGCAGGCTGTGGCGGGTTCGTGTCGTGACGGCTTCGGCGTCGGGTTCTCACACTGCGTGGACCTGTCCACCTTGAACGGTCGGCGGTTCTTCGACCGCCAGATCCGACCATGTCGGACGACTCTGGGCCAGCGGCGGCGTTCGACCTGGAACGCCCACGGCGGAGTCGCCGCGTCGACAGGACCGCAAACGGATGCGCGTCCTGGTCCATGCGGCGTGCAGCGGGAAAAATAGCAACAAACACTAAACACCGCGGCGGACGTTGCACGTTTTCGGCCGCTGGGGGGCGACGCCCAGTCCCCAGTTAACTCGCAGCGGTAGCGGGCACTATGGGGGGGAGGCGGGGGGCGGATGGGTGCAGAACGTAACCCCCCCCAGCTGTGTGGGTCCGGCAGTGCAGTTCGTGGTGTCGGATGCACTGCGGCAATGCTGGGGACGTCATGGAGGTCGGGGGAAGGGGGGGGGCCTAACGAGTGTTATGGCCTAGGGAGCACAAACCACTCTCGAAGGAGCATGAAAGGGGCAAGACTGCTCGGACTGCTCTCGGGGGGACACGACGGTGGGGTAGGGGCGAAGGTGGGATTGGAAGAATAATCGCTACGGACTGCCCCTAGAAGAAGGAAACGCGTATCCTTCGGTATGATTAGGAATCCTTCGGAATCCCTCTAGGAAACCTTAGAACTCCTGAGGAATCCTTTGGAATCCTGAGGAGTCCTCGGGAATCCTTAGGAATCCTCAGAACCCTGAGGAATTCCTGAAAATCCTCAGGAATCATCACGAATCCTCCGAATCTTTAGAAAATCCTTAGACAACCGAAGAAATCCCGAGAACTCCTCAGGAGTCCAGAAGGATCCATAGGAATCCTTTGGAATCTCTAGGAATCCTTTGAAATCCGTGGGAATCCTGAGAAACCCTTCGTAATCCACAGGAAGTCTTCGGAATATATAGAAATACATCGGAATCCCTAGAAATCCGGAGGAATCCTCAGGAATCCTTAGGGAGTCCTAGGAACCACTCAGGAATCCGAAGGAATCCTTAGGAATCCGTGGGAATCCTTAGGAGTCCGTTTTGTAATCCCTAGGAATCCTTTGGGATCCCTAGGGATCGTTTTTGCAATCCATAGGAATATTTAGGAGTCCTTTGGATTTTTTGGGGGTTGACCATTCTCTGCTCGGAGAAAGCGCAGGGACTCGGTCAAACAAGTGATAACAGCTTCGCAATGAACGAAACTAGCGAAAGAAGGCTAAGGCCCGCCGCGCACCAACCGCTCCAACTGGGGTGGCGGAACTGCCGCACAATATCGCCCATGAAGCCAAAACTGCAGAGCTGGAAGCCATCGCGCTGATGAGACCATGACGGGTTAAACAGCCATAGATTCACAGGAAATATCTGGTATAACAGGTCCTCATTGGTGGCCAGGAGAGCAGGCGTGTCCACCTCGCGAAGGAGGAGGACACCGTAGCTTCGGAACGCCATGAACTTCTCGAAGTCAAGGTAGTAGTGAGCATAAACAGCAGGCGGCGGCATCATCGAGGGGACCTCCCTGGAGACACTCGCTCCACTCGTGCGTCGAAGCTGCGTCGAACGTCCGTCGATTTGAGCCGACCTTGAGTCGAACCTGAGTCGAACCTGAGTCGAACCTGAGTAGAACCTGAGACAAAGCTGATGTGAACCTGAGTCGAACCTGACTCAAACTGGGGTCGAACCAGAAACAAACAGATCCGTTAGGTGGGCCCCAGGAAGGCCCCAAAAACGAGCATCTAGGGAGGGGCCTGGGGCGCCTCATAGCCGCATTGGCGATACATTGCCAATACATCGGCGATGCATCGGCGACACTGGCGACGCATCGGCGCCGTCGGCGCGAAGAAAATCGGGCCCCGCATCGCGGCGCATCGGCGATCCATCGGCGATGCGGCGCGATCCTCCAACCCCATCTAAGAGGCCTAGCTCAGGAGGGAGGCAGGCGCGCGTTGACTGCGAAAACTATGGTTAGGTCGGGCATGTCCTCCTGCGAGCGGACTTAGGACGAAAAATAAAGCATGCTCGAGAAGCACCAAAAGAATACTCAAAGATAAAATAGAAAAATGGCCCAGGACTATTCTTTTACTATTTCTGGGCATTCCTCCTGTAGAGGGACGCGCCCGACGTAAACAGAAGAATAAAACACATAAAAATAAGCTGTTGGCGCTGCGCGCGGATTTCGTGGAGCTGCACTGGACCCCCCTCCCTGGCGCGCGGAGCGCGCCAGGGGGGCCCAGCGAGGATCCAAGAAATCCGCGCGCAGCGCCAACAAGTTTGTGCTTATGTGGTTTTTCCTTCTTCGATTAAAGCTGTGGGGCGGCGCCCCCCGGGGCGCCTCGTAGCCGCCGACCTTCGAGGTCGTGACCGTGCGGGCCGCGCCCGCAAGGGCCGGCCGCGCGGCGGCGCGGCCCAGCGCCGGGCCGCGGGCGGCGAGCGAGCCGAGCGCCCGGGAGAGCATGGCTGCACCGGGAGGACGCGCGGGCGGTGTGAGTTCCTCCCAGAGATCCAGCGTATTGAAAAAATCAAGACGGAGGTTTTTCGCAGTTTTCGCCTCCAGGGGCCCTCGCTGGGTCCCAGGACCTTCGAAAAAACGACTCAGGCTGCAAAACTGATCCCGGAGAATGGGTCAAGATTTCCGGGGACCCCGTATTGAAAGAATCACGACATCGGATCTCTGGGCTCGGGTGCGCCGAAGATGGACGAGCGCGATCCACGACCCGCAACATGACTGCTCGCAAGCTGCCTGGAGCCGTCGAGATGGACGACACACATCGCATCGATGCAGACGTGTGCTTTTCGGACGACTGCGACAAGGCCCTCTGCGAGTGGTGGAACGCGCTCCGAAGACCCAGTCCCACTCGCGCGGTGAGAAAGAATCCCGGTGGGAGGCTTTTCACTATCTTCGGCCTCCGGGAGCCCTCGCTGGGGCCGTCGAGAAGCGGCTCGCGAGGAGAGACCGGTCCCAGGGAAGGGGTCCAGACCCCTGGGGACGGCGTGGTGAAAAAGCCATGGCGTAGGGGGTCTGGGGAAGAGGGCCCAGGAGGAGTCCTAAAGATCTCCGGCGGCATGATTCTGTGTACGCCCTCCGAGGAGGGAGGAGGAGGAAGAGGAGGGAGGAGAAAAGGAGGAGGAGGAAAGGAGGAGGAGGAGGAAGGAGGAGGGAGGAGGAGGAGAAGGTGGAGGAGGAGGAGGAGGAGGAGGAGGAAGCGGAGGAGGAGGTGGTGGTGGTGGGACCAGCCTGGGGAGCCTGTGGGTCATCAGCGTTGTCAAGCAGCTCGTCACGCATCTCGACCCCTAGCTCGCGCTGTCTGCGGCCGTATGCCGCTTGTGGGCCAGGGAGGGCGATCAACAGACCGCCGATCCAGCACACACTCATGAGAGCACTGGCGCATAGGACCGAGCCTCCTATTGGGGCATCAGAGGACCCCGAGGAGGCGTGGGTCGAACGCACCTCGCGTAATTACTGACTAGCGGGGCCCCAGCCCCACAAAGAGGAAAAGACATAGCCATACTAGCTCACGATATTGAACCTGATTCGTGCATCACACTGCCTACAGTGCTCGGCTCATCAGGGCACCCAAAAAACCTCAAAAGCCACTGGAGGTTTTGGGAGTCGGACCAGGACGAGGGATCCCCAGGGAAGGAAGAGGAGGAAGGGAAGGAGAAATCAAACCCTAAACCCGACTCCTGGGCTCCTAGGCTCTGGAGACTCTCTGCATTAGCTTCTCTACTGCTGCTGCTCTCACTCCGTCCCTCAGTCGGATTCATTCGCTCCTCTGGAACTCCCCCATCTCCACCAGGCAATCTACGATCGCGCGAGCATGTGGGCCCCGCGCGGGCCCACCCACCTTCCGCTCCACCTCGGGCATCTTCGAAATGATCGCCAGGATTTCGTCTAGCATCGGCTGGAGCATCGGCGAGACCATCAACTCCAAGCGATACCAATCCTTTTTCCACTCCTTCTGTCGATAGCATTTCTTCGTAAAACATACGTGCACGTGAGGGTACAGTACTGTCAGGTCCTTCACCTCGCCGACATGTTTGAGTATCAGTGTCTTCGCCTTCTCGGGAACCTTGCCATCTTTCGCGATCGTCATGCACATCTGGCACCACAACTGAACCCAACTGTGGATCTCCTTCTTTAGCTGGGCGTGCTGCTTGGCGGCCCTCAGCGCCTCCTTTTTTTCGTGAATCGTGTGGCCCTTCTCTAAGAGCGACTGCAGCGCTGCGTTCTCCTCTGGTAAGAGCAGGCATGACGCCAACGCGCCCTGGTGGCGCCTCACGATGTTGTCGATGCCCACAACTGCCTTCGCCGTCGACTTCATCAGCCGCTCGGTCTGCTGGTCTAGCCCGGTTCCCGTCACTGCCCTCCTCTGCGGGTGTGGAGCTCCCGCCACTGTCATCGCGCCCTCCATCGGGAGACGAAGCTGGTGGTACGTCGGTGAAAAAGACCCTCGGCAACCAAAGAGCACTGCTAAGATCAAAATGACTACGTACATGGGCTTTCAGTTCGGGTACGTCGAGAGCGAGATGATCACAAAGTGGGCAAACTAAGCTACTAGGTTCTTCGAGAGGTCGATTACCCGCGGCGGCTCCCCCACGACTCTTAGGACATGCGCCAGTATTAAACCACTGCTCAATATGACTATATCCCCATTCACGCGTAGCAAAAATACGATCACACCATATACATTGATTAGATATCATAGCTAGTCGAAGTCGATCAGTCCGTCCGTGTACTCTGGTCTGATGAACCCGAAGGGCCCTGGAGGTCTGGAAAGATTCTGCGCAAGGGATACCCGTGGAGCCCATCTGTGTACAAGCAAACAGGCCAGGAGTCGAACAAGGTAGTGCACGTGTTCCTCCACCTCCTCCTCCTCCATCTGCCGCCCAAGAGTAGTGAAGCATAGATTTAGGGGGTCGAAAGTGTCGAGCTCGCACCGCCTCAGGATCAAACAAAGCGAACCACCCCTTCTCACGCAAGATATTTTTAGCCGGCTCAGAGTACCGAGACAGCTCGTTAAGATCTTCACTAAACTGCTTCAAATATGGGTTCGCTGAGTGAGTGGGCCGTCCGCGTCGACTCAACTGGGCCTTCCCGCCTATCTTTCCTGTCAGCGCAGCCAGGACCGCAAGGTTCTCCTCTGGGTGCTTGCCCATTTCAGCCAACCACCGAAGACGTCTAAATCGTAGAGCGCTCGCCATCAGAGGAAGTCGAGCTTGTAGGCGTATGTTGTTATTTGTTACGGCCGTGTGTTTTATAATCTCCCCGTCGTCGTTGCACTGTTTGTGGCATGCGTCACCCCGAAGAAGTACCCGATAATGTTTCATGATGAATTGGTCGGCCTGATCCGCGACTGCCTGGGACCAAATCTGCGCCTCTTGCCCCGAGAGAAACGCGTTATAAACCATGCCCATAAACATCATTCGACGCACTCTCAGTTCCACTCCTCCCTTGGCCCAAAAATCTCCGAAGACTGACCACCCGAGACGTGCTGCAGCTTTTCGGGCTTCAAAATCAGGACCCAGCCATCCATCAACATGGTGATAACCGCCTAAGTGCTTGACAGTGTGTTTGGGTGTGCCCTCGTACCATCCGTCCTGCTTCCCATAAAACTTATCCATCTCCTCCCTCGCTCCTCGGCCATACGTGCGAAACATGATCTCCTTTTTTCCTGCATTTTGCCATAGTCCCGTGGGTACGGAGAGCATGTCAGTGAGGTCTGTATCCCACTGTGCAACCAGCGACGAGGCAACAGCAGCAGATCCTTTCACTTCTGGAATGACTGCCATCCGCCCCATATCGTCCGCGTACGTCGCCCACGAGAGGTCCACTTCAATGCCTGTATGTGGCTCCCGTACAAGAAAGGTATTCTGATCACACTCCCGCCGCCGTAGTTTGGTCCAATCAAGGATCCGTTTATCATAGACATATGTGAACTTATCTGGTGCTGCCTGATCACCCTGAAGATCTCCACATTGCGCCTCAAGAATTACCCAGTCACCATTCTCAAAAGTCAAGTGGCACCGCGCACCCCGATGCCGTTGACAAACCAGCTCTGCATCATCCTGTATAAGCATCTGAGTAACGGTGTTATCCAATTCAGCATGGCTAACCGATGCAAACGCGTTTGCTTGATCATAGTAAACATTGAACCAAGAAAGCTGAGCTCGCCTACACCAGTCCTGAAGAATGCGTACTTGTAGAAGTGCCTGTTCACGCCGTCGATGTTCAGCAAAACCCACGGATTGTGGTGGTCGTGCCGCGTCCCTGCGGTACCACAGGCCAGCGATGTAGGCTTTACCGAATGGACACAACAAATGAATAACTCGTTCACCTGCACACTTGGCCTTACCGTTATGTTTGCCAATTCTCACCCCGCTGCTAAGATGCCACAGCTGAGGTGTACGCTGAAAGACTCGTACACCAGTCAAAAAAATGCATGGTAATGCGCCTATACTCAGTGGCTCCAGCCATATCAAGCTCCTGATCCTCAGCCCACTTCGGAAAAAGTAATGCCAATCTCCACACTTCTGAGGGTGCCGCCCACTCTGGAACTGCCCGTCGCCGTTTAGCACGAGCAAGTCTGACTTTGAGGTCGCGATAATCTTGTTCGGCGTGATTAGCCTGTGTATATCTGTGTCTGTCCCACTGCTGGCGGTGCTGGATCTCTATAGGTACGTCCGAAAAACGAGAGAGCTGCCCGGCTTGGTGTCGTGCAACGTGCTGCCGAAGTCGATCCGAGACTGCTACTTGGTCCCTATCCTGTTCACCCCCTTGTGCAACAACGTATGTTTGCATCCCCCCTTGTCGGCCTTCACCTCCCATATACTCTACCCAGTCCTGGAGTGCGGGGGGGTCCTTGGTGAGCGCCTGGAAGCGTCGCTTTTTTGGCCCAACTCCCGTCCCCGCGATCCTCCGTGCCAGTTTCCATACCATGTGCCAGTCCTGGGCGTGCTGTGCAGCTGTGAGCTCATGGGCCCACTAGGCCTGATGTGTTCGACGATCACGACGTTTGAGGCTGTGTAGTTCACGACGTGCAGCTTGGAGTTGTTCGTCAAGCTGCGCTTGTGTTGCTTCTGTGTTATGATTAAGCCGACGCTGTGCTCGGAGTGCATTCACTCGTGCTCGTGCTGCTCTGGAGTCCTCCTGGTCAGGCCATCTCCTCCAAGGGTCCATGCTTCCGAAAACCTGCTGGCCCGCGTCGATCAGGGCCTGGTTGTACATGTGCCAGGCATCTTCGATTTTGCCTATCTGGACAAGAGATTGCATACGCTTACCACCCATATCAGAATTAGACCAATCTTGTAAGATCTGAGAGAATCGATGATACTCAGGAACATCCCGCATCCACGCCCGAATCAACAAGTCCGTGTTCCATCTGGCTCGTGGTGTCGCTGAGACCGTCTCCGACTCTGCAGGGTTGTTGAGAACCACATCGACTACAAGTGGGATGTGATCTATGTTACGTGTCACACCCTGGGCAAGCTGTAATCTGCACCCCGAATACTGCCAACATTCACATTTCTGAACTCGGTGTAAAGCTGATGCAGGAATAGCACAATAGTCGATACGCGTGCAGTTGCCTTGCTGTGAAAAGTATGTGCCCATGCATATCTTGTGTGTGTTCACGAGTGCCATCTTATGCTGATTAAGTAGACGTCGCATCCAACTGCCCTGGGGGGTCTCTTTCTCAGGACAGCACCAGCCTACAGCATCACCACGAGGAGGGAGCACCCAGCCTTGGTCATCTTTCAGAAACCCCGTGTGAAAATTTCCATCCATTAGGATAACAGGAACACAACGCTGGGGCAGGGCACTCAACACTTTGCCAATCCACTCGTTCCCCATCTGGCTCCAGTGACGCTCGAGTGCTGTCTTGGGCTCCGTGGGGGCATAGTACACGATGATGCATATGTCTAATGTGTTAGTACGATACCGCACAGCACCTCCACGGCCTTGAATAGCTTTTGGCGGGACCCAGACCTGTCGTCTCTGATGAAGTGGAAACCGATTTTCCCGAACCAAGAGCATACACCCCGCGTGGCTGTTCGTTCCTGTCTTCTGTGCCATTTTGTGACCAACTGTGGGCCACTGCCAAACTCGAAAGTCCCCAGCCTGTTTCTGAACTACATCTTGCTCTCCCTGGAAACTGGCCCATCGTTTTTGCTGTTTGGTACCCGTGAGCCCGATGATGTCCGCCGAACCTAACTCGTTGACAATCTCGTCTAAGGAGCGGGAGACGCCTACGGCCTGGGGGTTGTACTGGATGATGCGAAGCCTCCGATACATCTGAATCTCCACTGCCCAATCGAAGCACAAAAGATAGACCAATGTCTGAGAGAGAAAAGAAGAAGGTATCATGCCGCGCGTGCGGGGCTGGCGCGGGCGGGCGAGGTCGCTGGACCCGCGGTGCATGGCTGGCCGCTCTTGCCAGCACGCCCAGTCATGGGCGAATTGTTTCCGACGGGGCGGAGGCTCGGGCACCGCGGCGTCTGCGGAGGAGGAGGAGGAGGAGGAGGAGGAGGAGGAGGAGGAGGAGGAGGAGGAGAGGGAGGAGGAAGGAGGAGCAGGAGGAAGAGGAGGAGGAGGAGGAGGAGGAGGGAGGAGGAGGGAGAAGGGAGGAGGAAAAGGAGGAGGAGGGAGGAGGAGGAGGAGAAGGAGGAGGAGGAGGAGGAGGAGGAGGAGAAGAAGTAGGGAGGAGAATGAGGAGGAGGAAGGATAAGGAGGAGGAGGAGGAGGAGGAGGAGGAGGAGGAGGAGGGAACCTCCCTGCGGTGCAGCCCTCCGAGTGGCTGATTCTCGGGCATCTCCAGCGCGAGAAGAACGGCCCTCGGGGAAACGGTCGGGGGACCCGTGGGGCCGCGGATGGAAGCAACATGTGAACCAACGGAATCATCTGGGCGGACGTCAGGGGTGGGGTGAGCGCCTCATGGCACGAGGCATGTGCGCGGACGAGGAGGAGGGAGGAGGGAAGGAGGAGGAGGAGGAGGAGGAGGAGGAGGAGGAGGAGGAGGAGGAGGAGGAGGAGGAGGAGGGAGGAGGAGGAGGGAGGAGGAGGGAGGAGGAGGAGGAGAAAGAGGAGGAGAAGGTGGAGGTGGAGGAGGAGGGTGCGTAGAGACAAGGGTGACCCTGGACGGGAGTGACCTTTCCTGCGCGGATGACGGGGGCGCAGGGCGGCCAAATCCAAGCGCGCAGGCAGCCACCCTCCCATCGCGCTCCGCGACCGGGGGGGGGGGCCCGGTGAGCCCGCACCACAGGGTCCCTCCGGCGCAGGGCCACCCTCACGTGCCCGTCGACCCCGGGCCCCGCAACCCCCCCCCGTCTTGGGCGCCCCCCGCTTTCCGAGGGTCCCGTGGGCTGCCCCGGGCGTGCCGGAGCGGACGGCGCTCGAGCAGCTGGGCAGCGAGGCACGGGGAGCGGCGGCGGCGGCCAGGAGGGGGGCGTCGTCGCCGAGCAATTCCGCGACGGCCGGCGGCGGGGGCCACGGACACGACGGCCGGCGGCGGTGGCACTGAAGAAAGGCCAACGAGCCTGCCTCGCTCCTGGCCGCCCTTGCGTGAAGGCGGGCACCGACGACGACGACGACGACGACGACGACGACGACGATGACGACGACGACGACGACGACGACGACGACGACGACGACGACGACGACGACGACCGACGCCGACAACCAACGACGCACGACACACGACGAACCCAACGATGAGGATGAGCGGGTGAGGGCGATGACGGCGATGACGGCGATGACGACGACAGCAACTAGGGGAATGGCATTCAGGTTGGGAGGGCAAGTCTTGTCAGGGTGGGGAGGAGTCGAGGAGTCGAGAGGACGAGAGGAGAGGAGGGTGGAGACCGGGAGGCGGAGGAAGGAGCAAAAGAGAGGATGAAGGAGGACGATGGCGAGTAGGACGACGACGAAAACGACGACGACGACGACGACGACGACGACGACGACGACGACGACGACGGGGCGACAGAGGACGACGACGACGACGGACGGCGACGTGAAAAGGTTTTTTTAGCGACGATGGCGACGATGACGACGACGTCAATGACGTCGACGACGTCAAAGCCGTGAACGACAACGACGGCAACGACGGCGACGACTGCAACGAAGGCGGCGGCAGCGGACGGCGACGAAGGACGACAACGATTAGGTCGGGCATGTCCTGCTACAGGCGAATTGGGAGAAAAATCAAAAATGTCATAAACAGATTCAAGAATGATTCCGCACAAAATCGGAAAATCGCCCCTGGACTATTTTTACACTATTTTGGATACTCCTCCTGTAGAGGGACATGCCCGACTTAAAATCGACAACGACGACGACGGCGACGACGGAGAACGACAAAGCACGGCCGCCGGGAAGGGGAGACCCCTGCGGGGCCTTGTTGGCGATCTCGGGCGTCGACTGCAGGTGCGGCTGGATGCCAGGGCCGCCGCAGCCGGGGACGAAAACTGCGGCCGCGCGGGCGGCCCGACAATGGACACCCTAACAATCCGATCATTGAATGAAACAGGTGCTTAAATGTGTGGAAATGTCCTCCAGATATAAAGGCATGCTCTTCACATGGGTTCATAGACATCTGGAAAGGATTTGGCGACATGCTCCCTCTTCAGTGGCCGTGGTCCACAGAGCTGCGAGCCTGCTCGGGTCGCAGGACGTGCCCCCCGCGGGCGACGCCGCGCTGCGAGGCGTCGAGCCGGCGTCGCGGGGCGCCGCCGGGCCTCCCGGGGCGACCCTCGGGGGGGGCCGCGCCGGAGGGGCCGGCCGCTGCAGGGCCCCCGAGGCCCGCAGGTCGGGTACGCTGAAGGGGCCCTGGGACACACAAATAAATTCACACTGATAAGAGGATTCCCCTATAGTTTCCCATGTTTTCTGGGTTTTTGTCTCCCCCCCCCACGTCCCATATTTTCCTATATTTTCCTGGGAATCGACGATTAATTGTGTCTGTGCGTTTTTGTTCCCTCCTGATACGCGCAGGAGCGTGGCGGCGAGCCCCCGGGGGGGAGTTGGCCAGCGAGAGTCGCTGAGGATGGGCCGAAGGGGCAAGGATGCAAGGGTACCACTGGGAAGGTTGCCCATCCTTACTATGCGGGTTGACTGCATGTATCGGCGACGAGCGAGGGGAGGAAGTGAGAAGGAGAAGGCCTTCTCAGAAGGTTCGGAAGTCCCCAGGCCTTCTGAGAAGTCTTCTGAGCCTTCCCCGAAGACAGAAAAAGACTTCTCAGAAGGCGCGAGGGCTTCTGAGGAGTCCCGCCGCCTTCTGAGAAGGCCTTCTCCTTCTCGTTTCGCCTTCCCGCTCAGCGCCGATTTCCCAGACCCCTGACGTCGTGATTTTTCACAACGCCGACCCCCAGAGTTCTGGACCCCTTCCCTGGGACCGGTTTCTCGTCCTCAGTCGTTTGTTGACGGTCCTGGGGCCCAGTGAGGACCCCCGGAGATCAAAAATTGCAGAAGAAACCTCCCGTAGCGATTTTTTCACCACGCGCTCCTTCGCCCGCTCGCCGCCGAATGTATAAATTCCCCCTCGGTCGCAGCCAAATGTATAAATCCCGCCTCTAGAAGAAGGAAGGGCGCCATAAACATAAACTTTTCGCGCTTCGCGCGGAGGTCTTGGATCTGCGCTGGCCCACCCTCCCTGGCGCGCGGAGCGCTCCAGAGGCGGCGCCGGAGGCGCCTTTGGGGGGGGGCCCAGCGCGGATCCATGAAATCCGCGCGGATCGCTCAAAGTTTCTGCTTATGGCGTGCTTTTTCTCGAACCTGGGACCTCTTACTTGAGGGGCAACGATAAGGGGGGGACTGGCACAGAGGGGGATGCTTCGACCTGGAATCGGCGATACATCGCCGACCGATAGATCGGCGATAGGCCACCGATTATGAATCCGCACCTTCCTGGGCGGGTTGTGGCTATCGGGCCCCTGTCGACGATCAATGGGCGATTGGGGGTCCATGCATCCCCCCCTGTGATTATCCCCCCCTGTCGCTGCCCCCGAGGACCTCTCTGCGATGCGGGGATTTGTCCACATCCACCGCCTGGGAACCGACGTCCCCGTGCCCCGGCGGGCGGTGGATCTGGACATCTTTCGGCCCCCCGGGGCCCGACTATAATATATCCATATCCACCGCCTGCCGAGGCTCCGAAAACCGACCCTCCCGGCGGTGGTCATGTACAAATTCCCGCCCCGGACCTCCCACTCCCCTCCCCCCGCGCGCCAAACACGCAGGAGCAGCCTCGGGCCAAAACAGATGGGGCGCCCGCGGGGCGCGCGGCCTGCCGGCCCGCCGCCGGGCGCGAACCGCCGCGGCGGCGGCAGCAGCGGCCCGCGCGCGCGCCGTCTGGCGTGTGCGCAGAAGGGCGAGGGGATGCCAGAGGGCCGACAGGAGTCAGCTGGGGGATCCTGCTCGCACGGCAGCAGCCAAACAGTGGCATCCCGGTCATTCCAGTCAGGATGATGTTGCCCATGCCCCTCGACCTCGCCCCTGTCAAATTCCGCTGGCGAATGCTGCCGCCCGGGGGAACGCAGCTCGCCCAGACGGCAGCAAAAGCACGCGCCCGTCTGCACCCAAGCTTGAGGCGAACCGCAGCGAGCCCTCAGATCCAACGTGCACGTATGCACAGGGTGCGCCCGCCACGAGGCCAGACCGCCTGTCAAGGCAGCACCTGAGATGAAGCAAGAGGGGATGTGCAATATAGAGAGAGAGAGAAGGAGTGCACTTGCACGGGGCCCCTCGCTAGTGCACGCGACCGAATCCACACGTGCGCTTCCTCGATCCACGAGTCCGCGTGCCACGCTGGCTCGCGCGGGTTTCCAGCTTGACACAGTGCCCCGCCTGTGGTCGCTGTGGTGCAGACGCTTTCACGCCGCAGGGCTCACCCCTTGGTGTTGGCACCTTCGCGGACCGCGACCATGATTTGCGTCGCAACGCATGAGTTTCCCAGGACCTCCGACCCACTACCAGCCAGGGCCAGCGGCCGAGGCGACTCCCCGCACGAGGCGAGCGAGCAGCAGGACGCCAGTCTGGTCGACGACGGCAACAGACATGCCTGCCAGCGGCACACGACAGCAGAGCCACCCAGCAGACGCCGAGCACGTCACTGTGGATGGTAGAGGTGCCCAGGAAGACTCAAAAGAGGCCTGCCCAGGGCCAGGACACCGCACTGTGGCTGCACAAGGCACCGCACACCAAAGGACAACCTCCGCCCAGCAGACAGCACACCTGCGGTAGGTGGTAAGGATGCCGCCACCTGTGCAAACAGCGCCTTCCCATGGCACGAGAAGGGGCCCACCTGCACGAGGCTGCAGTAAGCCCTCCCTCCAAGTCCCCTCCTCACAGGTCCTAACAAGAGGTTCATCTTCACGGTGGGAAATGCCCTGTTGGAAGACGGCCGTCTGAAAATCCTGTACCTTGCCAGAGCACCCACCTCTGGGGCGACTGCTGCGTCCTGACGACCCTGTCCTGCCATCGCTCGGACGTCCATTCCCTGTGTTTTTTTCGGTTTCGTGCGTGGTTTTTCGCCAAATGATCAAGGATGCTCCTCGATGGTCCTCCCCGAAGGAAAAATACACACGTCCGAGCGATGCCAAGCTCTACCAGGGCAGAAGGATCACTCCTGTGACTCCAACACCGCGGGCAGGGAGGAAAGGAAGAGGAGGACCCCCCCCCGCCGACGGGGGCTTGTGAGAGCCACGACTCCTCGAGGGGCAACGATAGGGGGGGGCCGGCCCAGGGGGTGAAACATCGACCTGCAGTCGGCGACCCGTCGCCGACAGATCGGAGACAGGCCCCGGCATTGCAGATCGGCGCACGTCCCTGAACGGGGTGGGCCATCGGGCCCCTACAGTCGGCCGGTATCACAAGGATGCGCGACAAGGATGATACTGTAGGGCCTTGGAAGGCCGTTTCGACGCTGCTCGAGCGGGCCGCGGCCAACGAAAGTGGCCAAGGATGGACCGAGGAGGCACGGATGCAAGGGTACCCTTGGGAAGATTGTCCATCCTCACTACAGGGCAGTTTTTAATACATGGGATTTCTAAAAATATAAGATGTTTAATACATGATTGATTCATGAATAAATGTATGCATGAACTCCTCGTTGTTTTTGATGCTAAATCCCTGCATGTTTGTATACACGATCCGCACGCGGAGCATGTGTTAAAACGGCGCTGTATGCGGGCTGACTGTAACTCGGCGAAGAGTGGGGGCAGCTGGGGGTCGATGCGCCCCCCCTGAGCCGGTGCCCCCCGAGCTGTACCCCTGACGTGCCCCAGCCCCCGCACCCCGTCGGGGAGCTTCTGACCCGGGCCAGTCAGGCGTTGCAGGACCCTGCGAGATCCTGCAGGACACCCGGCAGGAGCCTGCGCCCGCGCCCAGGCCAGCGCGCCCCCTGGCCCTGCAAAATCCCGCGAGATCCGACGCTCCGGTGCACCCCCGCTTGCCTTGACCCCCGTCTCTTCAGCTCGGCTACACGCAAGAGTGACCCTGGGTAGGAGTGACCTTTGGTGCGCGGCTTTTGGGAGGCCGCGGGGGGACCAAACTCAGGCGCGCAAGACGCTACTATCGCATCGCAATCGGTGATCGGGGGACCCCATGATGCCCGCACCAAAGGTCACTCCGGCGAAAGGTCATTCTTACGTGTAGTTGATCAGCCCCGCGCCCTGCCTTCGACGTTCACCACCGGCACCACGAACACCCTGGTGGAGCCGCCCCAGCCGGCGCGGACCTGAGGCGCGGCGGGCCGCGGGCGCTTTCTCTCGACGAGGCACGGCTGCACAAGCCGCCGCCGCGCTCGCCCCTGCACGCCGGAGCGCGGCAGGAATGTCGAGGCCTGTCTGGTGGAGCTTCTGCAAGTTTCCTGGGCCCCTTAAATAAAACTCACACTCGCCTGCGTACAGCACCCTCCCCGAGGCTCGCTGGGCGACCCGGAGCTTCACCCAGGGCTCTCCACGGCCCTCCAAGCGTTCCAAGACGGCCTGGGAAGACCATCGAGGCCAACACTGTCTCAAGAGACACCACACAGCCCGCAAGAAGATCCCAAGAGGCGCCAAAGAAGCCCGAAGAGGCTTTAAAGACATCAGGGAGAAGTCAAGGAAGCCATCCTGGGAAGCAAAAGAAAAAATATCAACTACCCCAGCGACATACCCAGCCCATCTTCAAAAAGCGACCAGAGCATCGGGCCAGATTAGAATGACGCGACAATGGACGCGACTGATTATGAAAGCTATATGGGAGGCTCGCGCGTAGCACTACTCACAGGACACAAAGACATGACATGAAAAAGAAAAGTAGTTCAGACAACGATGACCGCGTGCGGGAATGAGGGTACATTAAGACATTCCAGAAAGCCTGAAGGAGAATGGTGGGCAGAGATATGATGAAAGTGATAACGGCGAGGCCGAACCCGGATCTGCGTGAGAAGCTGCTGGTTGCACGTCCCAGGAACCCACGAGAGTGGCGACCGTTACACAACGGACAGCCCCCAGTGTGACGAGGTCGAATTTGGGTCTGCGTAGAGCACCACTCCGCTGGACTTCCAGCAGCTTACAGAAGTGGCGACGGTTGCACAATGAGCAGCCCCCACAGGGTGGCGAGGTCTGACATGTGCTTGCGTGGAGCACCTCTCCGCTGGACCTCCCAGGAGCTCACGAGAGCGACAAGAGTTGCACAGTTTGCAGCCCCCCAGGGTGGCAAGGTCGAACTTGAGTCTGCGACTCCGCTGGACACTCCGGGAGCTCACTGAAGTGGCGACGGTTACAGTCAGTATGTAGAATAAGGATGCGCGGTAAGGATGCAAGGGCCTTGGAGGGCCATGATAATGTTTTTCGAACGAGGTTGGCCAGCGAAAGTTACCAAGGATGGGCCGAAGGGACGAGGATGCAAGGGTAGCCTTGGAAAGGTTGCCCATCCTCACTATGCGGGTTGACCGTACGCAGTTGGCAGCCAACCAGGGTGGCAAGGTCTCGTTTGGGCCTGCGTGAAACACACCTCTGATTGACCTTCCAGGAGCCCACAAAGCGGCGACTGGTACGCAATCGGCAGCCCCCCAGGGCGGCAGAGTCGAATTTGGGCCTGCGTAGAGCACCACTTCGCTGGACCTCCAAGGAGCTCAAGAACGTGGCGATCATTGCGCAGTTGGCAGCCCCCAAGGGTGCCAGAATGGAATGTGAGCCTGCGTAGAGCACACCAGTCCGCTGGACCTCCCAGGCGGTCACGAAAGTGGCAGGCTGCCCAAGCTGCCCCGCAGATGGCGAGGCGGCAGGCTAGCAGGAGGAGGGTGAGAGAGGGGAGGTGGGAGGCGGGGAGGAGGCTAAGTGGAGGACCACAGGTCTCTCTTCCAGGCGAGAACCCGACGCAAGAGGGATGGGGAGAAATGCAAACCGTGTGCGTTGGCATACAGTGGAGGCCAGTCCCCAAGAGGCCTTCCACAAGAAACCCAACCCTGAGACCCCAGGACGTCCATCGATCTTTGGTGCGGGAACGTCACGCCTTCCCCGGCAAAGCCATCGAAACCCAAGAAACCCAGGGCACCCTGGAGGCACCCTGGAGGCACGCAGGGTGTTCCTTGGCATGGGCCCCCACTGGATGCTGCGTCTGCTGGGCCCCTCGGCCCAAGACGGTGCCGAACCAGAGGCCCTTGGAGGAGCCCCAAAGCGGCGGCGGGAGCCCTGGGAGGCCCTGCAGGAGCCCTCCTCCCCCCCCCCGCGACGCAACGGCCGTGGACAGCTTCGGAGGGCCCCAAGACGGCACAAGAGGGGCCCAGAGCAGGCCAATCGGAGCCCACAGGTGGCCCAAGAGGACATCGTGATGGTCAGAGAGGGCTCCAAGAGGCGTCCAAGATGGCCCCAGGGGACCAAGAGTGCACAAAGACAGCCGAGAGGGGGGCAAGAGTGCACCAAAGAAGGCCCGGGAGAGCCCGAAGACGACCCAAAGTGTCCCAAGGGCCCCGAGCGGACCCAAGGGGGCCCCACGGGAGCCCAAGACGGCCCCAAGACACACTTTTTTGGTTCGCGGGTCGAGAGCGCACCTCTTCCGGTCGAAGCTAAGCGGGCCGCGCGAAGCTTGAATTAACCATTGAGGGGGAGCCCCAAGACACACAGATAGCCCCCACGAGAGCCTCCAAGGGAACAGAGACGCCGCAGGCAGCCCGAACAATATGCATCATCGTACTCCTGAGCACGGCCCTCGTGGCAGTCGACCGACGACACGTGGGTGATTCAATGCGAGATGAGTATCTAGGGGCACCTCTTACACATCATGCACCTCGGCTACGACTCAAGATTACATGGCCGATGCACGTAATTGTCTCTGTACCCATCGGTCGGAAGAAATAGGTAGAAGCATGAAGTGGGAAGGCATTGAAAAGAGATTAGGTGTCCGCCCGCCCCCCGAGGAGGACGGGAACAGGTGAAGCCACTCGATAAATGAAGTAGGAAGGCGCTTGAAGTAGATTGGAATATGGGAATCCAAGAGATCCTATGTTCAACAACAGATGGGTCGGCCAAACTGCAGGTGAAATCAGAATCGCCAACATATGGTGATGCATCTCCTGATGCATGGGCAACGCCAGAATCATCTGCACCTGTGCAGGGACGAAGGGGCAGAGAGGCACGGGGAGAGGTGGAAAGACTACAATTGGCAAAAGCTACAACTGTAACTAAAGGGACGAGAGGGAGGAGGAGGAGGAGGAGGAGGAGGGAAAGGGAGGAGGAGGAGGAGGAGGAGGAGGAGGAGGGGGAAGAGGAAGGGGGGCAGAGAAAGTACAGGCATGACACCCAGTCGGGACGCGGACGTGGGACATGGCTGCAGGCCTCCCGAGGCACAAACTGCAGGAAGAGCGTCCGAATGCTTCGACCCTCGATCACCGATCCCCCTTGATGAAGCCAAAGCAGGAAGGGCTGATTCGAACTCGGGGAGGGAACGCGCCATTCCATCAACTAGCGGGCTGACCCAGAGCACACAGTTCAGAGAGCACGAGATCGGGAGGAGAGAAACAGGAGGACGCGGCGGAGGAGGAAGAAAAGCGAGAGGAGGGGAAGGAGGAGGAGAAGGGAGAGGGAGATGGAGGAGGAGGGAGAGGGAGGAGGAGCAAAACGAGGAGGAGGAGAGGGAGGAGACCGAGGAAGTAGGATACGAAGAGGAAGAGTAGGTGGAGGGAGAGGAGGAGGAGGAGGAGGAGGAGCATCAGGAGAGGAGAAACAGGAGGACACCGAGGGGAAGGAAAACAAAAATAGTGGGCGCAGGGCAAAATACGGCACGCAGAAAGGGGAGCGCTGCAAAATGCGAGGCTGATCTGGCTGGAAAGCCCCCAAGCACCTCTTGGCGCTCCATGTCGACGCCGTAGCCCTGCCCGTCCCGCGGCCACGACGACGACGAGAACATCCACATCATCATCGCCCTCCTTCTCATCCTTCTCCTCCTCCTCATCTTCCTCCTCCTCCTCCTCCGCCTCCTCCTCCGTGTGCCCCTCGACCTCCCCCTGGACCTCCCCCTCCTCCTCCTCCTCCTCCTCCTCCTCCTCATCCTCCTCCTCCTCCTACTTCTCCTCCTCCTCCTCCTCCTCCGCCTTCTCCTCCTCCTCCCCTCCTCCCTCCTCCCCTCCTCCTCCTCCTCCTCCTCCTCCCTCCTCCTCCTCCTCCTCCTCCCCCTCCTCCTCCTTCCCCTCCTCCTCCTCCTCCTCCTCCTCCTCCTCCTCCTCCTCCTCCTCCTCCTCCTCCACCCCTCCCTCCTCCACCTCCTTCTGCCTCTTAGTTAGTCTTGGGCCCCTCTTTGGGCCCTCTGGGGACCCTCTTGGCCCGTCTTGGGGCCCTCTTGGGGGCCTCTTGAGCCGTCCTGGGGCGATCTTAGGGGCCTCTTGGGACGTCGTGGAAGGCCCGAAGCTCGAAAGTCGAGAAGCCCCGAAACATTGAAAAACTCTCGAAAAAGTCTGATTTTTTTTTGCGTCTTGGGGCCCTCTGGGGAGCGCTCGTCGAGTCTTCTTGGGCCACCTTGAACCCATCCGGGCCTGGCTGGGAGCCCCGCGGGACAGCCAATGAAGCCTCCTGGTGCCTCCGTGCCGCCACCTCAGGCCGTCTGGGCAGCTCTGGGGCCGCTGGAGAGGGAGGAGGAGGAGGAGGAGGAGGAGGAGGAGGAGGAGGAGGAGGAGGAGCCCGAGGAGCCCGAGGAGCCCGGCCCTCATGGCTGGGAGAAGGCCCCCAAACCCTGCACGCCGAAACATCCGGCGGCGTGCTCTGGTTCGCGGCGTGGCTACCCAGAAGTCTGGACCCCTCCCCAGGAGCCAGATGCTCGTCGTCCCGAGTGGCCCTGCGACGGTCCCTGGGACCAGAAAGGGGGCCAAGACGTGGAAAAAACGGCCAAAGCAGATCCGGCGTGACTTTTTTCGCGACGCGGGCATGTCAGTGTCACCCGACGGTGTCAGAAGAAGAACTGTTAGCCAACGCGGATCCCAAATCCCAAAACAATGACTTGCTCAATCCAGGAGGCAATCCATGAGGCAATCAAGGAGGCAATCCGGGAGGAATCCATGGGGCAACCCATGAGGCGCAGTCTACGTGGTGCAATCCATGAGGCGCAATACAAAAAGTGCACCACATTGCTTGTGGACTGCAAAAAATCGAAACAAAAATCGAAACCAATGCAAAGCAATACAATGCAATGCAAAGCCGTGCAAGCAATGCAAAGCAATATGAAGCAATTCAACGTACTGCAAAGCAAAGCAAAGCAAAACCAAGCAAAACCAAGAAAGAGCAAGCAATGACAAGTAATGCAAAGCATCAATGCCATGCAATGCCAAGCAATGCCCAGCAGTGCCCAGCAATGCCCAGCAGTGCCCAGCAGTGCAAAGCAAAGCAAAGCAATGCAAAGCATTGCAAAGCAATGCGAAGAAATGAAAAGCAATGCAAAGCAACGCAACGCAATGCAGAGCAATGCGAAGACATGCAACGCAATGCAACGCAGTGCAATGCAAAGCCACACAACGCGATGCAATGCGATTGCACTGCAAAGCAAGGCAAAGCAAAGCAAAGCACCGCACCGCGACGCAACGCAATGCAACGCAATACAACGCAAAGCCAAGCGACATGATGCAATGCAAAGCAGTTGCAATGCAACGCAATGCGATTGCAATGCGATGGCAATGCAATGCGACTGCAATGCAAGGGGGGTGATTGCAACGGGGCAGCGGAGACGGGCGGGAGCGGAGCCGCAAACGGGGCCGCACACAGGGCCTTTCCAATCGACTGCCATCGATGGAATTGCAATCGATTGGATTGCAACGATTCGATTGCGCTGGGGCTGTGCAGCGGGGCCGCGGCGATGGGGCGGGGACGGGGCGGCGACGGCGACCACAGAGCGGCGGACCCGACCACGGAGCCCAGACGACGGGCGGCGACGAGGCTGCGACGGGGCGGCGACGGCGACCGCAGGGCGGCGGACCCGACAACGGAGCCTGGGCCCTTAGAAACCAAAGAAGAACCCCTACGAGCAAGCACCGTTTCGGGAAAAGGCTGCCAAGACAGAAAGTTTCTGGATCGGCGCTGAACCCTCTCCCTGGCGCGCGCAGCGCGCCTGGAGCGGCGCCGGAGGCGTCGCCAGGGGAGCCCGCCGCCGATCCCAGAGATCCGCGCGGAGCTCCACAAGCTTACGTGTACGCGTGCCGCTTGCTATTCCTCGAGGTGTCTGGGGGTCCCAAGACCGTAGGGGGACAGACCCGGCGGCGGCCTCGAAATCCGCAAAGACCTCACTGCAGGGTCCGTCACCACACGGTCTTGAGACCGTGGAGGCCCAGGTCGCCCGAGACATCCTCAGAGCACGACCCGAGTCCCAAAACCGTGCGGTGACCCCGAATCCCCACCGACTCACCACACGGTGTGGTCACCACCTCGCTTGAGGGCCCCCGAGAAGTGGCCAACCGCCCCGCCTATGGGGGCCCCCGGAACGGCGGCCGGCCGCCCGGCGCAGATCGAAGCCTGCCCACCGCTGGGTGCCCGGGCGTGCCGGCGGCGGCCGAAGCCCGCCCACCCGCCCACCCGGCCGCGCCTGCAGGCCCATGGCCGGCTGCGCGATGGGGCGCGGCACGAGGCCCATCTGGGGGCGCCGGCGCCGCTCCCCCGGTGCGCTGCTTTCTCCTGCTCGTCCTCCTCCTCGTCCTCCTCCTCGTCCTCCTCCTCCACCTGCACCTCCTCCTCCTCCTCCTCCTCCTCCTCCTCCTCCTCCTCCTCTTCCTCCTCCTCCTCCCCTCCCCCTCCTCCTCCTCCTCCTCCTCCTCCTCCTCCTCCTCCTTCTCATCCTTCTCATCCTTTTATTCCTCGTCCAGGCTTCAGGCTGCGGGCTGGTCTGCTGGATCAGCTGGAGCCCTCGCCCCCTCACCTGCTCCCAAGCAGTCCTCCTCCTCCTGCTCCTCCTCCTCCTCCTCCACTGCCTCCTTTACCTCCTCCTCCTCCTCCTCCTCCCTCCTCCTCCTCCTCCTCCTCCTCCTCCTCCTCCTCCTTCTCCTCCTCCTCCTCCTCCTCCTCCTCCTCCTCTCCTCCTCCTCCGCCGCCGCCTTCTCTGACCTCCTCCGCCTCTTCCTCCTCCTACTCCTCCACCTCCTCATCCTCCTCCTTCTTCGCCTCCTCCGACCTCCTCCTCCTCCGCTTCTTCCTCTTCCCCTTCCTCCTCCTCCTCCTCCTCCCCTCCTCTCCTCCTCCTTCTCCTCCTCCTCGCATCCTCCGCCACCTCCTCCTCCTCCGCATCTTCCTCCTCCTCTTCCTCCTCCTCCTCCTCCTCCCCTCATCCTCATCCTCATCCTCATCCTCCTCCTCCCCCCTCCTGCTCCTCCTGCCCCGGACCGAACCACACTGACCCCCTCGGACGGCCTGAAAGGCTTGAGAGCTACTGTCCTCCTCCTCCTCCGCCTCCTCCTACTCGTCCTCCTACTCGTCCTGCTCTTGCTCTTAAGAGGAGGATCGAGGCCAACGATCGAGGCCTCTTCCTTCCTATGGTTAGTGTTGGTGGTATATGTTTTCCTTATGAAATAAACATCGTTATTGCGATGTGTCGTATCAGCATTATCACTGCTATCATGATTAGTAACAGCATGATGCTTCCCATTATTCGTAGTACTGTGTGTCTTGTTAGTCGTACTCTAATAAGTATTACAAATATGATCCACCGAAGCGTGCTGCGTCGCATTCCCATTCTAATGATGAGTTTAGTAGTCTTATGGTTCGCCTTTCGTCGTCGTCGTCTGATGTATATGGTTACTGTTATTTTGCTTAGTGGTACTGATGTTACTGATACGCTATATTAGTAGTAGTAGTAGTACTACTACTACTACTACTACTACTACTACTACTACTACTACTACTACTACTACTACTACTACTACTACCAATAAGAGTAGTACTACAAGTACTACTAGTACTACTAGTACCACGATTATTATTCAATGCCAATAGTAGTGTTAATTGTACTATTGGTACGCTTCGTCATCATCGTCCTCTTCTGAAGTATTATAAGTATGTGTCGGCTGATGCTTCTGATTATACGTCTGTTGATGCGTGTTATTACTAGTCTGAGTAGTCTCCTTGCTATTATCATTGCCAGCAAAAGCATGAGTGGTCGTCTTCTTCGCATGTATATTATTATTCGTAATAATACTCTTCGTCTGCTTGATACTATTCTTTTGACTCAGATCCTGAGCATTATCATCAGTACGAGTAGAAATAATCCAGCTAAACGTAGTCTGTGTTGCCAGGATTGGAAAAATGGTACCGGGTTCGACTTCGGGTTCGGGAAGGCGCGCGCGATGAAACGCCCCGACGAATCCTGATGAATCCTGCGGAGCATGCCCAGGAACCCTCAGGATCTAGGAGAAACTCTGGACAAACAATTTGGGATCTTGCAGAATCTGGGGGGATCCTGAGGAACCATACGAGATCTTCAAAAATCCAAAAGGAGCACTGAGAAGCCCGGACGACACCTGAGGACCCCCGAGGAACCCTGACGAACTCTTGGGAATCCTGCGGAGCCCTAGTAAAATCAAGAATTGCTCCGGAATCCTCAAGGCTCATGAACAATCCGAAAGAATCCACCAGAATCTTGAGGAACCCTGACACAACCCGCGGATTTCTGAGGGATCCTGGGACATCATGACGAAGCGTGGGGAATCCTGAGGTCGCTGAGGAATCCGAGGGAATCCAAAGGAACCCTGCGGAATCCTCGTAGATCCTTTAGGGATCCTGAGGAACCCAGAATGGAATCCTCCGATGCAGATCACTGGGAAATCCAGGACAAACCTCCAGCATCCTCAGATGTCTTGCAGAGTTCCTACGCATCGTCTACAGTTTCAAGACATTACGTTGATATACATATATAACAAAAAATGCTGAATCCTGAGAAAGCGTCTGGGAACCGTGAAGAATTCTGCAAAACCGCACAGAATCCTGCAGAACCGTGAAGAATGTTCAAAATAATTCAGACGAGCCCAGAGAAATCCTCAGGCATCCTGAGGAACCGCTCGGAGCCCTGATGAATTCAACAATCCCAAGTAAATCTAAAGAAACCTGGGAGACCCTAAACAACCGACGCCGAGCCCAAGGAACCCTAAGGAATCCTGAGAAAACCTCAGGAACGCTAACGGCCACCGAGGAATCACAAAGAAGTCAAGAGGAATCCTGTGGAACCCACTGGACTTCTGAGAAACCCTGAGAAACCACGATGCACCCTGAGAAATCCTAAGACATCTGTAGGATTCTACAGGGATCCACTGGGATCTCGCGGAACCCTAAGAAATCCCACAGAATCTGGAGGAATGCCAGCGAATCCTCTCAAGTCCCGAGGGAATACTCTGGAATCCCGGGGGATTCCTCCTCATAATCTGGTAACGTAGGCCACGTTGTCCCCTAGAGAAGTAGTAGTAGTAGTAGTAGTAGTAGTAGTAGTAGTAGTAGTAGTAGTAGTAGTAGTAGTAGTAGTAGTAGTAGTAGTAGTAGTAGTAGTAGTAAGTAGTAGTAGTAGTAGTAGTAGTAGTAGTAGTAGTAGTAGTAGTAGTAGTAGTAGTAGTAGTAGTAGTAGTAGTAGTAGTAGTAGGAGTAGGAGTAGGATAGGAGTAGGAGTAGGAGTAGGAGTAGGAGTAGAGTAGTCAGAGCAGCAGCAGCAGTAGCAGTAGTAGTAGCAGTAGCAGTAGCAGTAGCAGTAGCCGTAGCAGTAGTAGTAGTAGTAGCAGTAGCAGTAGTAGTAGTAGTAGTAGTCGTCGTCGTCGTCGTCGTCGTCGTCGTCGTCGTCGTCGTCGTCGTCGTCGTCGTCGTCGTCGTCGTCGTCTCAATATTCTTCTTACTATTATTCGTAATGGGATTCATCTGCTTCTTCTTCTTCTTCTTCTTCCTCCTCCTCCTCCTCCTCCTCCGCCCCCGCCTCCACCACCGCCTCCTCCGCCGCCTCCGACTCCGACTCCGCCTGCGCCTCCTCCTCCTCCTCCTCCTCCTCCTGCTCCTCCTCCTCTTCCTACTACTACTACTCCCCCTCCACCTCCCCTCCCCCTCCCCCTCCCCCTCCTCCTCCCCCTCCCCCTCCTCCTCCTCCTCCTCCTCCTCTTCCTCCTCCTCCTCCTCCGCCTCCTCCTCCTCCTCCTCCGCCTCCTCCTCCTGCCCCATCCATGTCCTCCTCCTCCTCCTCCTCCTCCTGCTGCTCCTCCTCCTCCTTTTCCTTCTTCTCCACCTCCTCCTCATCCTCCTCCTCGTCCTCATTCTCCTCCTCGTCCTCCTCCTCCTCCTTCTCATCCTCCTCCTCCTCCTCCTCCTCCTCATCCTCGTCATCCTCTCTCCTCCGCCTCCCCCGCCTCCCCCGCCTCCCCGCCTCCTGCGCCTCCTTCGCCTCATTCGCCTCCTCCTCCTCCTCCTCCTCCTTGCTCCTCCTCCTCTCCTGCTCCTCCTCCTCTTCCTACTACTACTACTACTCCCCTCCACCTCCCCCTCCCCCTCCCCCTCCCCCTCCTCCTCCCCCCCCCCTCCCTCCTCCTCCTCCTCCTCTTCCTCCTCCTCCTCCTCCGCCTCCTCCTCCTCCTCCTCCGCCTCCTCCTCCTGCCCATCCATGTCTCCCTCCTCCTCCTCCTGCTGCTCCTCCTCCTCCTTTTCCTTCTTCTCCACCTCCTCCTCATCCTCCTCCTCGTCCTCATTCTCCTCCTCGTCTCCTCCTCCTCCTTCTCATCCTCCTCCTCCTCCTCCTCCTCATCCTCGTCATCCTGCCTCTCTCCGCCTCCGCCTCCCCCGCCTCCCCCGCCTCCTGCGCCTCCTTCGCCTCATTCGCCTCCTCCTCCTCCTCCTCCTTCTCCTCCCCCTCCTCCTCCTCCTCCTCCTCCTCCTCCTCCTCCTCCTCCTCCTCCTCCTCCGCCTCCTCATCCTCCTTCTCCTCCATTCCTTTTCCTCATGAATAACTGTCGCACCCCGAAGTCAGATTCAAGGGCGGGCCGGGCGTTTCGCCTCAGACTTCCTCATCACGTATGACCCTGAAGCTTTAGAAATAGCACCAGTTTCACAGATGAAGGGCGGGTCGTTTTCAACATGTGGCTCTCGCCTGGGCGCCGCGCACATTCGCATTCAACATTTGCAAGAATTGCACGGATTGAAAGGCAACCCGCTTTCAAAATATGGCTCTCGCCTCAGCGCCGCGCACATTCGTTGGCAACATTGCAAGAGTTTCACAGATCGAGGACAACCCATGTTCAACATGTGGCTCTCGCCTCAGCGCCGCGCACATCCGATGTTTTCCATGTGCAAGAATTTCACTGATTGAGGGCGACCCGTCTTCAAAATGTGGCTCTCGCCTTAGCGCCGCGCACATTGGTTTGAAACATTTGCAAGAATCTAACTGATTGAGGGCGGTTCCCTTTCAAAATGTGGCTCTCACCTGAGCCGCCGCGCACATGTGATTTGTTATGCAAGAATTTCACGGATTCCAATAATCAACGTACCAGAAATCATGTTTTGGAAGGACTCAGGATTACGAGGTCGCAGCAGATACGTTGATTCGCGGCGTTGGAATCCCAGGAATGGCGTTCTGGCACAATTCCGGATCGTCAAGACGCATCAATCAGATTGATCCGTGGCGTTGGAATCCCGAGAACAATGCTTTGGCATGCTTCGGGGTCTTCAAACGGTTTTCTTCCAAAGAGGCAGTTCCCTCTGTGGACATGAACAGTTGTAGGGGCCTATGAAGAGGAAGCTTGGAGGGAGGGTGTAGTCCGACATCGTTGATGACCCCTGGGTTTACACTTGTCCTCCTCCTCCTCCTCATCCGCCTCCTCCGCCTCCTCCTCCTTATCCTCCTCCTCCTGCTCCTCCTCCTCCTCCTCCTCCTCCTCCTCCTCCTCCTCCTCATAGTCTTCCTCTTCTTCCTCCTCCTCCTCCTCCTCCTCCTCCTCCCTGTTCCTTCCTCATCCGCATCCTCATCATCAGATTCCTCCTCCTCCGCCCCAGGGCCTGCTTCACGAACGGACGCGGATCGCGGAACTTCCACTTGAAGTCAAAGTGATCTGCCAGCCTCGGGGCGGCGAGGCGAGCGCTGCGGTCGGCGGCCCCACCCCCACCGCTGCCTTCGTGGGCTCCCGGGCGGGGGGCACGGGAAGAGGGACAGGAGGAGGAGAAGAGAAGGATGAGGAGAGGGAGGAGGGCGGGGGGAGTGAGGACAGGAAGCACACCGAGGACGAGGACGAGGGGGGAGGGAGGAAAGAGCGGAGACCTGGGACGCGCGAAGACACACATTAGTGCTATGTGTTCTCCTTGGAGGCGCGCGTCCGACCCGAACGTAAGGAGGACTAAGGAGGGACGACGACGACGATGACGACGACGACGACGACGGCGACGACGGCGGCGACGACGGCGGCGGCGGCGACGATGACGACGACGAGTTGCGCATCGGCCTGGACGCCTTCTCTTCTAGAAGCAAAGAGCGGCACCAAAAAATGAAGCATGCTGCCGAGGGGCGCGGCCACCCGCACCTCCCCCCCTCTGGCGGGCAGAAAAACCTATGCCACAGCCTGCCGCGGCGACGGACCGGCCGACTACAGGAATCCCCAACCAAAAATGTTCGCACCACTTGGGGGTGCACATTTCAAGGAGGATATCGACTACAGAATTGATGTACCCGAAATTCATGTGTATATATATATATATAGGTAGACAGATCTGCATATAAACATTCGTCGGATCTACTAAAGTTGTATAGACAATGAATAGATCTACGAAGATTATAGTTCCGTATCCTTTGTAGATTCGACGAACATGTAAATTCTGGAGTATATCTGTAGTCGATCTCCGAATCGAACAGCGTCTAACTCCCGCGGGTCTCCGCCGAAAGCTGCCGCCGACCTGCGCCAGCGGAGGCACCCTCGTCTTGCTTCAAGCCGCCTCTCCTCAGATCCTACGCCGCGGCGTCATGCAAACGCGACGGAAGACCACGACCAGAGCCCAGGACCACGTGCTTCCGCGACATGTCTCGGGCGGCCCGAAGCTATAGAAAAACGCGCGGCTCAAAACAATGAGACGCCATGGCCTCAGGGCTCCACCGGCCTTCCACTGCCTCCCGTTGGGGCCCTTCCGGAGCGAGGGCCTTCCTGGAGCGCCCCAGAGGACAGGAGCTCTCCGGGCGCCCCAGGACGGGCGCCCCGATGCGGCGGAGAGCGCAGACATATCATACAGTGCTGCCCTGCGGCTGCCAGAACGCTCCCCGCAAATCCGACGTCACGATTTTTTCGCGGCGTGGGGTCCCCCAAGGTCTGGACCCCTTCCTGAGACCGGCCTTTCATCCCGAGTCGCTCTCTCACGCGAAAGAAATTGCAAAGACCCCCCGTCGTGATTTTGTCACGAAGCAGGGAGGCCAGGGCCAGGGCGCAAAAGCCGTCCATTGGTGCCATCCGGCTCGAAGTTCAAGATGGAGCACCTGGGACCACAAACGACACAACCAAATTACGAGACCGAGGAGCCCAACATACATGTTTGACTGCCTGCGTGGTGGATCTTGTTGCACCGGAGAACCGGCAGTACTACTACGAATCAGATGGGATCCCGTAGGGATCTAATAAAATTCAACCGGGTCTCCTCAGGCTTGAATACAAGGATCCTATGAGATTCCATCCATAGGAATCCTATAAGATTGCATAGGGGTCCTATAGGATTCCACAGGGATGCTATGGGGATCCATCGGGATCCTATAGGATTCCATAAGGATCCCATGGGGAACTACTCCGAACCCTGTAAGATTCCGTGGGGATCATACAAGATCGAAGGGCGTCTTAAAAGATCCGACGCCCGTCTGGACGGCCAAAATGGCGAACGCGGAAGATCAACGGAAGAATCCCCCAAAAACCGTACGGAAAGAAAGGCGCCGGCCATAGGTCAAGAGCGAAATAGCCCTGATTTGTCTCGATGGTCTGAATACTTGTATTGAGGGCCCTACAAAAGTACTGGCCACAGAACATGTGGAGCCC
>CAUYUJ010020742.1:0-42500 GCA_963575745.1 Prorocentrum cordatum | reverse complement strand
TACTACGTTGGGTATATGTACCTTTTGCGCACCGAGGCCTTCCCGTTCTGGCAAGCGTCAGAAATGGCCCCGCAGATTCAGATGACGGCTCTTAGACGGCCCAAGAGGCTATCGAAACGCCCCACGAAGCCCCCGAGAAATTTCGAAGACAGCCCCGAGGGCTCTCAATACGGCCCCACAAGCGCTCAGCGCCCCCTCGGAGGCTCTAAGAAGCCCCTCGGTGGCTCCCAGGGGCCTCTCGGGAGCTCTCAGAAGCCTCCAAGGAATTCCCAGAGGCCTCCCGGGACCTCGAAAGATTGCCCCGAGGCCTCGAGGGAGATCTCTGCGGCCTCTCGGACGCGAGCAGAATCCTCTCGGGAAGTCCCAGAAAAGGCCTCTCGTGAGCTCCCAAAGGCCTCCCGAAGCCGATCGGACATTCTCGGAAACCTCTCGGGGGCTCTCAGGAGCCGCCTCTCGGGAACTGCCGGAAGCCTCTCGGACGGTCTCAGAAGGTGGCTCGGGGAATCTCAGAGGCCTCGCGGACGCTTTCAGAGGCCTCTCGGGAAATCTCAGAGGCCTCTCGGGAGCTCCCAAAGATCTCTCGGAGATCTCTCGGGACGTCTCAGATACCTCTTCGGAAGCTCACAGAAGCCCCTTCGGGAGCTCTCAGGCCCTATCGAAAGCTCCCAGGGCCTCTTGGCAATTCTCAGAGACCTCTGGGAAGCTCTCAGAGGCTTCTCGGGGTGCCTCAACAGCCTTTCGGGCGCCCCCCCCTTGTGGTGTCGAGAGAGTGCCACGCACGCCACGCCCTGCGAGCATGGCGGGAATAGAGGCTGTGCTGAGGGACCAGACCCTGCACACCCCCTCTGGTGCCCAGGAAGTCGCACGCCTGCCACGCTTTCCGGCCCTGGCACGCCTAGAGACCGCGGTAAAGGACCAACCCCTGCGCACCCCCTGTAGTGTCGAGCAAGTGCCACGCCTGCCCCGCCCTGCGACCCTGGCGTGGATCGAGGCCGCGGTGAAGGACCCCCCCCCCCCGGCGCACCCAATCTGGTGTCGAGAGGGTGCCGTGCCTGCCACGAACCTGCGACCTGGTCTGGTCGGCCGTATGCGTATGAGGCGTGTGCGGCTGCATGTGGACGTGCACGTATGCCTGATGCGTGTGCGCGCGTGTGTGTGTGTGTGTCTGTGTCTGTGTATGTATGTGTGTGTGTTTGTGTGCGCGCGCGTGTGATGCAATGCATGCGCGCGTATGTCTGATGAGTGTACGAGGGAGGAGGCGGATTGAGGTCGGGAGATGGATGGAGATGGGAGAACGCGGGTGCGACGCGGTCGCCAATGATGCAGTGAACACGCGAGGTGCAATACTACCGTGCGTGTGTGTCGGATGTGTGTATGGGTGCGTGCGCGTGTTGTGTGTGAACGAGCGAGACTGTTGCGTCATGCGTGTCAATACCGCGCATGTGTTGCATCTGTCTGGTGTGTATGCTGCAATGAGCACGTCTCGTGCGCTTCTGTATGTGCGTGTCTGATGAGTGCACAAGCGAGCAGGAGGAGGAGAAGGGGAGGTGGGCGGGTGAGATGCGAGTGCGACGCGGGCAGGACGCGGGCGGGAAGGAAACCAGAACCCCACTTAGCATGTGGGGAACAAGCACAGAAAAGACAAATCTGCGTTCGGACCTCAACCCCTGACATCCGCCGATGGAGGAGGAAGAGGAGGAGGAAGAGGAATGACGCTACGATCCCAGCTGATCTAAGTTTGCTGAACGTCGAAAAGAGGAGGAGGAGGAGGAGGAGGAGGAGGAGGAGGAGGAGGAGGGGTAGGGGGAGAGAAAACGCCGAAATTGGACAACTCTGATCGACTTTCGAGCCTTAGACCTCGCCCTCCCCCGCGCAGCCGAAGCTTGTAGCAGTCGCCGTGGTCCATGGGCGCCGGGGCGGCCATCGAGGCCAGCGCGGCCACCACCTGCGGAGCGCGCGCTGCCGCGGGGGGGCGCCAGACAGGTCGAGAGGAAGGGGGGGACAAAGGCCGAGACGAAGGGTGGGACAAGGAGGAGGAGGAGGAGGAGGAGGAGGAGGAGGAGGAGGAGGAGGAGGAGGAGGAGGAGGAGGAGGAGGAGGAGGAGGAGGAGGAGGAGGAGGGAGGAGGGAGGAGGGAGGAGGGAGGAGGAGGAGGAGGAGGAGGGCGGAGGAGGAGGAGGAGGAGGAAGGCAGGGAGAGGAGGGGGAGGAGGGCGCAGGCCAGGCTTATGTACATCTCCACGGCGACTCGGGTTTTCGGGCTGCCGACTTTGTTAAAGCCCGATAGGCCAGTTGGTCGTCTGCATGGAATGCGTGTCAGGTGTTCGGCGTCCCTTCCTCAAAATTCCAAGACGCCATGGATGTGGATACAAATCTCATCCGCAGAGGGAGAGAGGGGCCGTGGCATCCTCAAGGCTGGAAGCATCGACCTTGGACATGTGTTCGCACTTGTTGGGCCTGCAGTGAGCTCCTCGTCGGCGCGGCTGGATCCGCCTTGAAATTCTAGGCAGAACGCACAGAAGAACACGTCCAGGAATTATTGTTTGACACGCGGGCCCGCCCTCGTTGTCCATCCGCCATCGGCGGTAATCGGGGATCTTTCGGCGGTAATCGGCAATCTTTCGGCGGAACCCGGCGGTCCTTGGTGGCAGTTACCTGACATTACTGGTGGCCTTAACTTTGGGCCTCTGGGGGCCCTTCCTGGGCGGCGGGGCCGTCAAACATGATCGACCCACGAACCCGGAAAGGAATATAGACAAGTGAGGCATGGCAACGTTTTCAAGACACCTGCTTGGGCGACGTGCAACTGCAATGCTGAGAATTTCGATCTTCATGTACCGTGGCAAAGGGCTGTGCTGTCTGCACCGTGCTGAATTGCGATGTGCCATGCCGCGATTGTGCTCTATAGCGTTGTGGATCGAGTCGTCCTTTGCATCCGAGTCCTGACCGAACTGATCTGGATCTTAGGCTAGAGCTGCCTGCGCACATAATTCCTGCCCCAGAGCTAATTGCCAACAGGGGGACGCCCCGCGGAACTTCCCCATGGGGCGCGCCAGGGGACGTGCTAAGGGACGTGCCATGGGGACACACCGTGGTACGTGCCCAGGGGACGCGCTAAGGAACGTGCCAATGGATGTGCCACGGGACGTGCCAAAGGACGCGCCGCGCGACGTGCCAGGGAGACTCGCCACGTGACGCGCCACGGAACGTGCCAGGCAACGTGCCAGGCGACGCGCCAGGGAACGTGCCAGGGAACGCGTCAGGGAACGTGCCACGTGACGTCCCTGACCCAGCGCCAGGGCGCCAGGGGACGCCCCATGGAAAGGCGGGGTTGGATTACGACGCACTTTACTGCGACACGCGTTTCGCACGAGACATCCTCAACAAATCCTCATGTTAGACATCCGCCTGGGCGACCTGGACACGTGAAACCAAGCGTCTCGCTCGAGACGTGCTTAACACCTCCTCATGTTAGACATCCGCCTGGGCGACCTGGACACGGGAAAACAAGCGTTTCGCTCAACACATCCTCAACACATCCTCATTCTAGACATCAGCCTGGGCGACCTGGACACGCGAAAACGAGCGTCTCGTTCGAGACATCCTCCGAACATCTTCATGTTAGACATCCGCCTGGGCGACCTGGGCACGGGAAACAAGCGGTTCGCTCCTCACATCCTCAGCACATCCTCATGCTAGACATCCGCCTGGGCGACCTGAACACGTGAAAGCAAGCGTCTTGCTCGAGACATCCCCAACACATCTTGCTGTTAGACATCCACCTGGGCGACCTGGACACGTGAAAAAAAGCGTCTCTCTCGAAACATCCTGAACAAATCCTCATGCTAGACATCCGCCGGGACGACCTGGACGCGTGAAGACAAGCGTCTCTCTCGAAACATCCTCAACAAATCCTCCCATAAGACATCCGCCTGGGCGTCCTGGACACGTGAAAACAAGCGCCTCTCCCGAGACATCCTCAACAAATCCTCATGCTAGACATCTGCCTGGACGACCTAGACGCGTGAAAACAAGCGTCTCGCTCGAGGCATCCTCAACAAGTCCTGATGCTAGACATCTGCCTGGGCAACCTGGAGGCGTGAAAACAAGCGTCTCGCTCGAGACATCCTCAAGACCTGGGCACGTGAAAACAAGCATTTCACCTGAGACTTCCTCTGAATTGTGGTCCCCAGGAGAGGAACGATCTCTAGCACAAATCAAACGTTTCGCTCGAGATATCCTCAACAGTTTCTGAAAGACAAGTGTTTCGCTCGAGACGTCCGCAACACACAAAAATGCTTACCTCACCCTGTGTTTGGGGGACTTCCTCAAAATTCAACTCCGCCCGCCCTCGTCGACCTCGTCAAGCGTCGCAGAAGAACTCCGCCGGCCCTCTTCGCATCACAACCGGGGGGGGGAACCTACTCAAAGAGAACCCCGGGCTCGAGCCCTCTCCGGGAAGAAGTACCCATCGGCCTGAAGAAGTAGGTCGAAACACGAAGTAGGAAGGCGTTGAGAATAGAATGGGTGTCCGCCCGCCCCCTAACGATGACGGAAAAGGTAACCACTCGATCATTGAAGTAGGAAGGCGCTGAAAATAGACTGGAATCTGGGACTCCAAAAATACCTACTTTCATCGACCGATGGGTACTCGGGGCGCGAAGACAGTCCCTGGGGCAGGGGTCCACACCTCCGGGCATCGCGCTGTGAGAAACACGCAACGTCGGATGCCTGGGGGGAGGGGAGGGAGGGAGGAAGGGAACGATCAGGAAGGGAGGGGAGGGGGGAGGAGGGAGAGAGGGACAGCAAGCCAGGCGCACGCCACATCTGACACTCTAGCACTCCCACCCATCCATTCGTTTCCATTGCGCTGCTTCCCTGTATTCGCCGACGAGTGTCCTAGCGGACCTGGATCCCCCCAAGGGTCCCGTCGTGTGGTGCGCAATCAAAAAGGGAAGCTGTGTACATTGGAGGGGGAGGAAGAGGAGGAGGAGGAGGAGGAGCAGGAGGAGGAGGAGGAGAAGGGGGAAGAGGAGGAGGGGGAGGAGGAAGAGGAGGAGGAGGAGGAGGAGGAGGAGGAGGAGGAGGAGGAGGAGGAGGGGGAGGGGGAGGGGGAGGGGGAGGGGGAGGAGGAGAAAGAGGTGGCAGAGGAACGAGTGGCAGATGAGAAGGATAAGGAGGAGAAGCAGGAGCAGCAGCAGGAGTAAGACGAGCAGGAGGAGCACGAGGACCAGGAGAAGGCGGAAGAGAAGAAAGGGGGGCGTCATCGAGGAAAAAAAATCGTTCCAGAAACGCAAACCGCGCTTGGGCGAGGGAACCATTCTGAACGCCGCGCCACAACGCTGCAGCGGGAACACACACACACACACACACGCGCGCACACACACACACACACATTTTGGCCAGTCGCGACCTCGCGCGCAGCGACGAGGCGGAAAAAGTCGCGCGAGCAGCGCGGGACGGGCGCGCGCGGCTGGGCTTCAGAAGCGAGATCCCCCGTTGGATCGACCACGTGCACACGCACACAAACACACAAACACACAAACACACAAACACACAAACACTCGCAAAATAATAGAAGGCAGAGAAGCATGACGCGCCAGAAAAAAAAACGTGAACACAGGATTGGAAGCATGTGCGCCAGAAAAGAGCACGTACAGCGTGTTCGTGTCGTGCCGACTTCGGCGCTGGTTTCTGGCACCGCGGGGATCGTTCCATTTTGAACGATCGGCCGCTCCCGAAGCATCAGATCGTTCCGCATGGACCAAGGAGGATACAGGAGGGGGAGGAGGAGACGGGAGGAGGCGGAGGAGGAAGATCGGATCGGATCGGATCGCCTGTGCGGGCATGCGCCCGGGCCCCTTAAGGGCGAGGCGGGTGAAGCCATGGCCTCGCATGAGAGGCACCGCGCGCCGGAGGCTTACTCAGGATAATGCGTATCCCACTCGTTTGTTGTAGCCCCATGTAGTGACGTAGTTTCCTTGAAGTCGTGGTGTCTGTGGCATGAACCTGTCGGAGAATCCCGTGGATGTCATCGTCCCTTCTGCAGCCGCGAAGCCCAAGCCAAACACGAACGAGGAGGAAGAGGTGGAGGAGGGGGAGGAGGAAACGGGAGGAGGAGGAGGAGGAGGAGGAGGAGGAGGAGGAGGAGGAGGGAAGAGGAGGGAGGAGGGAGGAGGGAGGGAAGAAGAACCTACCGTGCCTTGGCCCCAGGGGCCCCGACACCCCGGCCGCTCTTTCGATCCCGGCTCGATTCCTGAAGGCCCGACGCGGGCCCCCAGAGACGCCCAGAGGCCGCGACGCGTCCCCCCAGAGGCACACCCAAAGACGAAACGTGTCGGCCTCGGGGATCTGCTGACCTGGGTCCATCCAGAGCCGGATCAGTCAGGTCCTCCAGGGTCCTGCAGGATCCTCCAGGATCCTGCAGGACCCTGCACCCAAGCCCAGGGCAGCGCGCCCCTGGCTCTGCAAGATCCTGCAAGATCTGGCGCTCCGACTGACCCCGTTTGCGTTGACCCCCGTCTCCGGCCAAACATCGTGGTCGTGATTTTTGTTTCACAACGTCGACCCCCAGAGGTCTGGACCCCTTCCCCGGGATCAGTTTTTCGTCCTAAGTGGTTTTGTTGACGGTCCCAAAGCCCCGCGATGGACCCAAGAAGCCGTATCGAATAACCTCCCGTCGTGATTTCGTCACAGCGCGAAGGGGTCTGGGTCTCTTGAGCCCCGACGACCAGCAGCGGGGTCGCCGCTGGTCGACACGACGCGAATCTACCGTGCACGAGGCGGGGAGTCGTGCGCGGAAGCGTTCTTAAACGCGCGCTGGAAGAGGCGGCGCCCAGCTCGGGCAGCCGCCGGGCAGAGGGGGGTGGGGGGAGTGGTGCCTCCTACATGCTGGGTCTTGTCGCGTGGAAGGGGTGGGGAGGGGGGAGAGGATCCGAGAGAGGAGGAAAAAAAATGGGGGAGGAGAGGAGAAGAAAGAACAGGAGGAGGGGAGGGAGGAGAGGGAGAGGAGGGAGGGAGGGAGGAGGAGAAGAAGGGGGGGGAAAAGGGGGAGGAGGAGAGGAGGAAGAGGAGGAGGTGGAGAGGAGGAGAGAGGAAGAGGAGTAGGAAGAAGATGGAAGAGAGGACGGGAAGGCAAGGGAGGAGGGAGGGAGGGGAGCACGGACACGCCACCTCCTCGGTGTTGATGATGAAGGCGGACACGGGCGGGCCGCAAGACACCGGGAAGTCGTGCCAGGTGCCCTGTGGATGCGGGGTGAACGGGATCGAGGTCCACGCAATCCTCCTCCTCCTCCTTCTCCTCCTCCTCCTCCTCCCCTCCTCCTCCTCCTCCTCCTCCTCCTCCTGCTCCTCCTCCTCCTCCTTCCTCCTCCCCTCCTCCTCCTCCTCCTCCTCCTCCTCCTCCTCCTCCTCCCTCCCCCTCCTCCTCCCCTCCTCCTCCTCCTCCTCCTCCTCCTCCTCTCCTCCTCCTCCTCCTCCTCCTCCTCCTCCTCCTCCTCCTCTCCTCCTCCTCCCTCCTCTTTTCTCCTCCTCCTCCTCCTCCTCTCCTCCTCCCTCCTCCTCCTCATCATCATCACATCATCATCATCATCACATCATCATCACAGCAGCAGCGCAGCACCATCATCATCATCATCACATCACATCACTTCATCATCATCATCATCATCATCATCATCATCATCATCATCATCATCATCATCATCATCATCATCATCATCATCATCATCATCATCATCATCATCATCATCATCATCATCATCATCATCATCATCATCATCATATCATCATCATCATCATCATCATCATCATCATCATCATCATCCCTTTGCCACTTGCGCGGCGCTCAGCAGAGTCCAGCAGAGTCTTCCGCCTCCTCCCTCTCCTCCTCCTCCCCCCTTCGCCCTGCTCCTCCTCCTGAGCGCAGCGGCGCAGAGGACTTCATGATCTGCCCCTGAAGACTTAGCATGGATGTTGGAGCCATCGCGGATTCAAGAAATCCGCGCGGAGCGCCAAAAGTTTATGCTTATGGCGTGTCTCTTCTTCGAATCTGAGTACCTTGTCCTGATCCTCGCCACCGTGCTTGGGGAGCTGCACTGAGGCTTCGGGCCTGGTGCACGGCCGGGGCAGGCGACCCTTTCGCCTCCCCACGGGCAGCTCTCTCTCTCTCTCTCTCACTCTCTCCCTCTCTCTATTTCTCTGATTGGTGGGACGCCCCAAGCAACATTGTACGATGCACTACTATAGATGCACTAGAATGGAATGCCATGCAACGCGGTGCACCGCAATGCCTCTCCAAACAATGCGATGACATGCAAAGCATGGAAACGTAATGCAAAGACAACGGCCACGGCACGGACGACAGACGATGGTGCCGACGACGGCAACGACGACGACGAGCACAACGGTGACGATAACGACGCGTCGCGACTGCCAGTACCGCAACACCACTGAGAGCCTGCCACCTGTGCCGAGGCACGCCCGCCACGCGACCTTCTTTTGCTGCTGGCCTCATCTGCGAAACATGCTCGACGGCGGCGGCCTTTGCGATACCACTGCTTCCCTAATTCGATAGTTCCTCCAAATGTTTGCCTCCTCTGCTATCTTCATTTCTTTACCGATGGCTAGTCGACCCATATGATACGGATCCACGGTAAGGATGCAAGAACCTTGGACGCCCATTTCGAAGCATCTCGGGCGGGGCGCGGCCAACCAAAGTGGCCAAGGATGAACCGTGAGGGTACCCTTGGGCAGATTGGCTGCATGCTAGACTGGCTGCCGCAGACTGCACGACGGGAGACTTTGGCAACAAGCTCTCTGGCGCCGATGGCAGCGAGATGCGTCAGAGAGCATTGCCATACTCGAGAGAGTGCCAGAGCGGGATTATGACCACTACCTTCTCCCCTCTCAACCCTCGCTGACAGCAGGAGTCGCGCTACCGTTGGCAGACTTCAACTATATCCCACGCTGCTTTCTGCAAACGCTCATCTCCCCTCTACATTGCACGACACAGTCAGTCACTACACCGTCCGTTCATGATCACGAGACATAGCGCTGCGTAGACCGTAGAGGTGCTCATCCAGGATGCAAGACCGAGGCCAACTTTGCAATGGCACCGAATTGCAAAACCAACAAACGAGGGGCGAAGCAGGCTGCGAGAGTCAAAGGGCGCAGGGGCTCCGAGATCGACTGATATCTCATATTATCTTGGAGCTGATTGCTTACACTGCAGTGCCTTGAAAGAGCCCCCACATCCTCCACCCTGAAAGCAGGCAAGCGCATCCTTCTTGATGATGATGCCATGGCCCGGCGGCACGATCAAGGCCTCCCTCGAAGCTATAGAAATTCAAGCAGAGCTGCATGCCCAAGAAACTGAACTCCCCAGATGTGAAGCGACAGCCCGAGACCAAGAAGAGAAGGACTGGTATTGATTGACCTTCTGTTGCAAATCGTGGAAGCCTCCCATACAATCTTGTTGGCTCTTGCGAATCAACGCAAATCGACGCTAAATCGACGCTAACCCACGCTAATCGACGCTGAGTCCGCGCTACCTCATCGACTACCAGACTCGAATAGACGCTAACGCACTCTAAAGACTCGGGTACACAAGGCCTTCTTGATGTGCTACCCTAACCAGTGCAGAATCAAAACAAACCTGCAAAGAAAACGAAACGCCTGTCCGCCACATGGAAATCGCGTCAGCACTCCCCTCCGCCTTCGCCTACCATCTCACAAGCACGCCCTCACACATCTGCTCCTCCCGGTGCGCAGCGGCATGCTCAAGGCACTGATCTCCCAGAGACATGTCCAACACTTTCTGTGAGAGCCCCCCTCCTCTATCTTCGATGGATCTGGCAGGGACCGCTGCTTCTCGTCCAGGTCCTCTCGGATGCGCGCGCGCGGGGGGCAGGACAGGGCGGGGCGAGGCGGGACAGGACAATGCCTCCCTGACATCCTCGGACTGCGAAAACATCACACGACGGGAGGTAGGTTTTCGGCAAACCTCGGCCTCCAATGGCCCTTGTCCACACCGGAAGCCGTTAAGAAACGTCTCGCGATGAAGAGCCGGTCCCAGGGAAGGAGCAGACGGAGGGAAGGATGCATGGAGGGAGGGAGGAGGGAAGGCGGGAGGGAGAGGGGGGGCGGAGGGAATCAGGAGGGATGCAAGGCATCCTCGCCGCACGAAGGGGTCCAAAAACTATGGGGAGCCATGATGCGAGCGATGCCGCGGCGGCGGATGCACGGGCAGGCAGACATCCGACGTCCTGCCCATGCTCGCAGCGTGGCCCCTAGGAGGTCTCAACGCTTCCTGGAGGCCCGCTTCTCATACTTAAAGGGGCCCTAGGACACACAAATACATACACACAATTAACAGGATTCACCATATTTCCCAAATTTTCTTGTTTTTTATCTTCCCCCCCACTTCCCATATTTTCCCATATTTTCTGGGGAATCGACGACTCATTGTGTCTGTGTGTTTTGCTCCCCTCCTCATCCTGGGCTGCTCTTCAGGGCCTGGGGCCCAGCAGGGGCTGCTGCGGGAGGTGTTCTGGTGCACCACCCGCCGGGGTGGGAAGGGCGGACCCGCGCCAGACGCGTAGCGGACACGAGATTCAACGTGTGCTGTAAGTGTGATGGTCATCAACACGCGCACACCAAAAAAAACAAAAAAATACTCCGACGGAAGGACCCCACATGATAATCTCTTTAGCTTGCATGGGGGTATCCTCCTGCCCTTTCCCTTCTCCCACCTACTCTTGCCTCCTCGTTCTCCTCCTGTCTGCTCCTCCTCCTCCTGCCTCAACCCCTGCCTCTTCCTCCTCTTCTTGCCTCCTCCACCTCCTCCCCCTCCCCCTCGTTATGCTTCCTCCCCCCCATTCCCCCTGCCCCTCCTGCCTCCTGCCTCCTCCTCCTGCTCTCCCTCTCCCTTCTCCTCCTCCTCCTCCTCCTCATCCCCTGTCCTCCTCCTCTCCCTCTCCCTCATCCGCTCCTCCTCCTCCTCCTCCTCCTCCTCCTCCTCCTCCTCCTCGTTTCCATATTCCTCCCCCCTCCTCCCCCCCCCCTCCTCCTCCTCCTCCTCCTCCTCCTCCTCCTCCTCCTGCCTCCTCCTTAGGCCTCCTGCCCCCTCCTGGGGCCTCCTGGGGCCTCTTGGGGCCTCCTGGAGCCTTCTGGGCCTTCCGGGACCTACTGGGGCCTCCTCGGGCATTCCTCCTCCTCCTTTTCCTCCTCGTCCTTCCTCCCCTCAGCCTCTTCCTCTTCCTGTTTTCCTGTCTCGTCCTGCATCATCCATCCTCCTTTTCCTGGCAATCCTCCTCCTCCTCGTCCTCGTGCGGAACACGACCCAGAGGAAGCGCACGACGTGCGTCCCAACCGATACGCGCCAGAGGACGACCCAGAGGAAGCGCGCGCCAGAGGATGACCCCGAGGAACCACGTGAGCTGCGGGACCCATAGGAAGGCTCCCGCCTGACGCGTCCTCACAATTCACTCACAGACGAGGGTCCCGCTTGATACTTCTTCCAAGTTCAGACCTGAGGAGCCCAAAAGTGACGACGGTTACAGGAATCCGATGACCCGCTCGGATTAATAACATGATCTGCGGGCACCATAGGGAGGGGGTTCCCGCCTGAGACTTGCTCGCAATTCACTGACAAACGAGGCTCCCGCCTGATACTTCCTCCAAATTCACACCTGAGGAGCCCAAAAATGATGACAGTTACAAGAATCTGATGACCCGCTTGGATTAATAACATGATCTGCGGGCCCCATAGGGAGGGGGCTCCCGCTTGAGACCTCCTCACAATTCACTCACAGACGAGGTTCCCGCTTGATACTTCCTCCAAATTCAAACCTGAGGAGCCCAAAAGTGACGACAGCTACAAGAATCCGATGACCCGCTCGGATTAGTAACATGATCTGCGGGCCCCATAGGGAGGGGGCTCCCGCCTGAGACCTCCTCACAATTCACTCACAGACGAGGCTCCCGCTTGATACTTCCTCCAAATTCAGACCTGAGGAGCCCAAAAGTGACGACAATTACAAGAATCCGATGGCCCGCTCGGATTAATAACATGATCTGCGGGCACCATAGGGAGGGGGCTCCCGCCTGAGACTTGCTCGCAATTCACTGACAGACGAGGCTCCCGCCTGATACTTCCTCCAAATCCAGACCTGAGGAGCCCAAAAGTGATGACAGTTACAGGAATCCGATGACCCGCTCGGATTAGTAACATGATTGCGGGCCCCATAGGGAGGGGGCTCCCGCCTGACGCATCCTCACAATTCACTCACAGACGAGGCTCCCGCTTGATACTTCCTCCAAATTCAGACCTGAGGAGCCCAAAAGTGACGACAGTTACAGGAATCCGATGACCCGCTCGGATTAGTAACATGATCTGCGGGCCCCATAGGGAGGGGGCTCCCGCCTGAGACTTCCTCGCAATTCACTCACAGACGAGGCTCCCGCCTGATACTTCCTCCAAATTCAAACCTGAGGAGCCCAAAAGTGACGACAGTTACAGGAATCCGATGACCCGCTCGGATTAGTAACATGATCTGCGGGCCCCATAGGGAGGGGGCTCCCGCCTGAGACTTCCTCGCAATTCACTCACAGACGAGGCTCCCGCTTGATACTTCCTCCAAATTCCTGAGGAGCCCAAAAGTGACGACAGTTACAGGAATCCGATGACCCGCTCGGGTTACTAACATGATCTGCGGGCCCCATAGGGAAGGGGCTCCCGCCTGAGAATTCCTCACAATTCACTCACAGACGAGGCTCCCTCTTGGTGGGTGATGGTGATGGGATGATGACGACGGTGTTTGATGATGATATATGATTGATGATGATGATGATGATGATGATGATGATGATGATGGTGATGATGATGATGATGATGTTGATGATGTTGATGATGATTTCAATGATGATGATGATGGTGGTGGTGGTGATGATGACGACGTGATGATGATGATGATGATGATGGTGGTGGTGATGATGATAATCGTTCGATGCCGATGATGGTGAGTGATCGTGCGATGGTGATGGTGATGCTGATGGTGATGATGATGATGAGTGGGGAGTGATGGTGATGGTGATGATGATGCGGAGGAGGAAGCAAAGAGGAGCAGAGGAGAGGGAAGAGGACGAGAGATCCTGCGCGGGGGGTGTGCAGAGAAAACAAGAACCCCACTTAGGATGTGGGGAACAAAACAACAACAACAACAACAACCACAACCACAACCACAACCACAACTACAACAACAACAACAACAACAACAACAACAACAACAACAACCACAGCAACAACAGCATCAACAGCAACCACAACAACAGCAAAAGAAACGTCGTGGAGGGGCAGGCCTGGCTTAAGACTTGGGCCCAAGACGCGGTCGGGGCAGCCGAGCGCCGCTCCGGGGCCCTCGTGGGGCACCACGGGCGGGGGGAGGAGGAGGAGGAGGAGGAGGATGTTTTTTGACATCAACGCCCGCACGCAACAAAAAACAGAAACAAACCAACAACAACAACAACAACAACAACAACAACAACAACAACAACAACCACAACCACAACCACAACCACAACCACAACAACAACAACAACAACAACAACAACAACAACAACAACAACAACAACAACAACAACAATTACTAGCACGTGGGGACACTCCGTTCTCACCAGTGCCAGGGTTTTCATAGGAGGCGGGCAATACCCCCACTTTGTGGGGGGGCCGGTTCAAGCTCTACCAAATTTCCAAACGACTCTTCGCCACCACCCACACCCAGCTTCCCGCCCTATGACGTTCGGACACTTCACTTCGTGGCATGCGGACGACCGTGGCTACTATTCAGGGCCCCGCGGCCGACGACGACGGCGTGCGCGCGCGAAGAAAAAACGAATGTGTCCCGCATGGTATTATTTGACAGGGATGATGGCCCTGGCAGGTGCGCAACCGTTGTCGCAGAAGTTCGAAAAAGTTGCTCGCAAAAGCCCGTTTGACAGAAATGTTTAAAAAGTGTTGGGTTTCCTACGAATCCGCAAGAGCGCGCGGGATGAGATTTTGACAATTTTTTGTTGAAAAACCATTGGTTTTTTGATGTTTTTATGTTAAAATCGCTGCGAAAACTAAGGTTTTGGAAGGATTTCGTCTTGCGCGCGCGAATGTCCACTTTACCTTTTTTTTGCAAGGGATTCTTGAAGTTTGGTTATGTTAGAACAAGAAATGTCCACTTTAGCTTATTTTTTGCAAGGGAAAACCGATCGTAACAACACAACCGGATCCGGACTCCCCCGTTTTGCCTGAGACTTCCTCACGAAAATGATGAAAATGAGGCTGCGGCCTAGGCGCGGCGGGGGGGTCGTGCACCAGGGGCCCCAACAATAATTATTCTTTAGAAGAAATAATGTTCAACAACAACAGCAGCAGCAGCAGCAGCAGCAACAACAACAACAACAGCAACAACAGCAACCACAACAACAGCAAAAGAAAAGTCGTGGCGTTTGCCACGACACGACGCGAGGATGTCGGGGCAGGGCCGGGCGCGGCACAGGGGGGGCAGGGCAGCGAGGGCCGGAGGGCGTGACAAGGGCGGGCCCGGGGCAGGGCAGGGGGGCGCTTCCTGCGCCGAGGAGGCTGGCCTGGAGCGGCCAAGCGGCTCGCCGTCGCTGGGGCGGCCCTTCCTCGTGCACGTGTCGGTTTCGTGCGCGCATGGTTTCGCAGGATGGCCCCAAAGTGTCCCTCGACGGTCCTCGCCGAGCAAGAGAACACACACATCCACATCCACACACACTCACACCCACACTTACACACATACACACACACACACACACACACACACACACACACACACACGCACACACACACACCCACACACACACATCCATGCACACATTCACCCACACCCACACACACACACACACGCACACATCCACACACACACACACACGCGCGTCCGTGCGAGGCCCAAGGCGAGGCGGACAGCGTGGCGCACTCAAGGTGATGCACCACCGAATGCTTACCCAGGGGCCGCAGCCGCCGAAGAGTGGAAGAAAAGTGCAAAACCAAGTATACAAAAGTGCACCTAGAAATTAACTTCTTTTTCACAAACAAGGAAAGTATTCGAAAACTATTAGAAAAAGGTCGAACAATCGTCCCCAGGCTATCTTTTGACCATTCTTGAACATATTCTTCCTGTGGAGGGACAGGCCTGGCTTAAGACTTGGGCCCAAGACGCGGTCGGGGCAGCCGAGCGCCGCTCCGGGGCCCTCGTGGGGCACCACGGGCGGGGGGAGGAGGAGGAGGAGGAGGAGGAGGAGGAGGAGGAAGAGGAGGAGGATTTTTTTGACATCAACCGTGCCCAACAGACGACGGATCCGCCGTCGCCACCTGCTCCCCGGCCTGGATAAAGGCAGGCCAGCAAGCAGTGTGGAAAGGAGCAATGGGAGGGCGGGCGAGACAGCCACGGGGCGATTTCCCGCAACGGGGAGGATCCCCTGTGGCTAACCGCCCGCCCCCCGAAGGCCAAGACCAATGAAGGGAGGTCGAGGCCGAGACGCCCCTCGGGCAGGGAAGTCCGAGGGGCACCTCTGAGTCCGAAGCGTCGGACTGCGAAACAGTTGAGGCAACGCGCGGGGCTCCTCCCTCTTCGAGGGTAGGGCGCGCCCGACGCGCACCAACAACCTTTCTGGGCGGCATTGCGCCCGTGTGGCTGCCCCCACCGCTCTGAGCGGGAGGGGGGTAAACAGGGCAAGGCATCGGTCGAGGCGGGGACGCCTCCGTGCCAGGCCTGAGCCAAAACACTCGTGCTGCGCACCTTCCCCCACAACTGGGGCGCCTGACACACGCGCACACGACGCAAACGACACGCACAAACAAACAAGGCGACGCCAGGACGACGCGGCTGACCAACCCCTGGTGTACCTGAAACGCCAGGACGGTGGCCAGCTTCGCCCCTGGCGTGGGCCTGACTCAAACCGCCGAGCCAGTGCCCCCGTGATGAGCCCTCCCCTCCAGATGCGGCCCAATGGCCAACTGGGCAGAGCGATCAAGGACCCATCGTATCCCGCTCCAACGCAGGGAGCAACGGCTTCAAACGGCAGAGTCTTAAAACGAAAGTCCAGGCAGGGCAACGGTCGAGGAGGAGCTCCACCCCCGTGCCACGCCCAGAAGACAATTCAGAACATAACACCCGTGCAGCGCACCTTCCCCCACAACTGGGGTGCCTGATACACGAGCAGACGCGCACACGAATACGCACGGAAACTCAAGGCGACGCCAGGACGATTCCGCTTCACTACCCCTGGTGTACCGAACGCCAGGACGGCAGCAAGCTCTGTCCCTGGGGTGGGCCTGACTCAACCGTCGAACCAGGACCCCCGTGACGGGCCCTCCAGATACGGCCCTGTGGCCAACTGGGCGGAGCGATCAAAGGACCCACCGTCTCCCGCTCCAACGCAGGGGGTACAGGCTTCAAACGGCTGGGTCTGCTAGGAGAAGCTTCTTCCACCACTTCCAGCGGGTCAGAAGCCACTGCCATGTGCACAGGAGCAGGCTCGGTAGTCGACGACGACGGACAGATGACGACTCGATCTCCCTGCTTCTGTGCAGCAGCCTGTGCCAAGGGGGGCTCAACCTCCATTGGGACGGCTGGTGGTGGGCTTGGCGTTCCCCCAGCGGCGGCAATAAGCCTACGCACAAGGCTGGCAGTGCGTACCTCCTTTTCAAGGTCGGTAAGGCGCCGCGGCAGCTCCTCTGAGACCTGGTCACAAGGAGGAGGAGGAGGAGGAGGAGGAGGAAGAGGAGGAGGCGGAGGAGGAGGAGGAAGAAGCCGCGGGCGGCAGAGCGTGCTCCGTGGAGGTCTCCTGCGCGCACGCCAGCGGCGCAGGCTGGCACCGGCAGCCAGCTGGGCGTGGCAGGCCCCCCGGGAGGCCGAAGGGGGCGAGAACGAGGCATGGGCGGCGGTGTGTCGGGGGCCCCCAATCGGGGTGGTGACCACACCGTGCGGTGAGTCGGTGGGGATTCGGGGTCACCGCACGGGTCGTTCTCCGAGGATGTCTCGGGCGACAGGGGCCTCCGGGGTCCCAAGACCGTGCGGTGACGGACCGTGCGGTGAGGTCTTGGGGGATTTCGAGGTCACCGCACGGTCTGTCACCGCACCGTTTCGGGACTCCAGTGTGGGTACTCTTGTGTGCCTCCCCTGAAAGCTGGGAGGGGGGCCAGGCGAACCTGCGCACCAGGGTGCGGCAGCAAAGACGCGCACACGCGCGCACGCACGCACGCACGCACGCACGCACGCACGCACGCACGCACGCACACACACACACACACACACACACACACACACACGCACGCACGCACGCACGCACGCACGCACACACACACACACACACACACACACACACACACACACACACACACACGCACACACACACACGCACACACACACACACACACACGCACACACACACGCACACACACACACACACACACTAGATGCCTCCTAGCTGGGGTCGGAGTTGATGTGGTCGGAGGATCGCACATCATCGCCGTCGCATCGGCGATGCATTGGCGATGCCTTGACGATGCACAGACGACGTCGGCGATGCACCAGCGACGTCGGCGTGGAGAAGCTCGGGCTCCACATCGAGCCGCATGGCCGATGCATCGGCGACGCGGCACGATCCTCCGACCCCATCTGATCCAACCCCGTCCAGGAGGCCCAGACACGCGCACACACACACACACACATACACACACAGACAGACACACTTTTCGGCGGTCGCGGCCTCGCGCGCGGCGAGGAGGCGGCGCAGGTCGAGTACTCTCGGCACAGAGCTGGCGCTCGCGGCCGGGCGAGACGTGCGAGAGACACACACACACACACACACACTCACTCACGCACGCACGCACGCATGCACGGACGCACACACACACACACACACACACGTACGCACGCACGCACACACATACACACACACACACACTCGCACACACACACACACACACACACACACACACGCGCACACACACACACACACACACACACACGCGCACGCACGCACGCACGCACGCACGCACGCACGCACGCACGCACGCACGCACGCACGCACGCACGCACGCACGCACGCACGCACGGGGGGGGGGAGGGGCACGGGCAGACGCTGGGGCACGGTGCGCAGGGGAGCGGCGAGGCGGGTGGGGACGGGCGGGGATCATCCCTCGGGAGGCACCACCTGGGAGGCATTCGTCGGAACGATCTGAGGGCGATATCGTTGGCTCCGAAGGGCCAGATCAGGCCAGCTTACGCCCAAGGATGAAGCTGGATACAACGTGGCTGAGCCGGACTGAGCGGGATCAAGCCTGGATGAAACGGGATCGAACCACATACATTGAACCAATCTCGACCCAGAAGATCCCGGCGCCGATTCTGCACGCAGCCTCCCAGGAGCTGCAGCCCCACAGCCCCTCCCCATGTCTGCCTTCCCCCCTCGCTGCCCTCTCCCCATCGTCCCTCCTCGCCCTCCTCGTCGTTCCCCGATCCCCCTGCGGAGGAGGAGGAGGAGGAGGAGGAGGAGGAGGAGGGTGAGCGCCTCCAATCCCTCCTCGCCCTCCTGGTCCTCCCTGCAGCATCCCCCCTTCCGCCCTGGGCGGGCCTGCTCGCCTGCTGGCGCCCTTTGCTCCCATCTCCTCGTCACTGCATCCACGCGCTGCTCGCCCGAGTGCGCTACTGCTAGGTCGGGCATGTCCTCCTACAGGTGGACTGTGGAAGAAAAATGGAGGACACAAAATCGTCCTGGGACTGTGGTTGGACTATTTCTGAATACTCCTCATGTAGAGGGACATGCCCGACTGAACGCTCATGGAGCGCAAAGAGGACGGTCCTCCCTATCGTGCGTCGGCTCGCCGAACACGAACAGGCCTGCATCAGGCATGGCAACGCACAAAGGCTAGCAACGTTAAACACGAGCCATACAGTCGGGCTGCTGAAACAAGGAACGATCAGCATGAGGGACGAAGCCCCTTTCCTTGACCCCCAAAGCGCCTGCATGCACGAGGAGGGCTTGAGGAACAACCAACGGATGACCCTAGGAACAGCGAGCCCCATCCCGAACCCGAAGCAGCCCTCATATCAGCGTCCTGACTGCACTGTGCTTCATTGTAACATACATGTCTGAATGCCTGCTGGAGACGCACACACGCACACACACACACACACACACACACATTGTTGCGTCGGCGGCTAGGCAGGGCAACTGCGCTGGCGGAGGGCGACCTAAACGGGGACACCGTTGTAGCGAATTGCGCGACCATGCAGGAGAGGAGGAGAGGCAGAGAGAACGGCCGAAAAGGGGCGCGGGAGGGGAGCGAGCCGCTCAGGGGGACGGGTCACGCCCCGAGCGTGTGGCGCGGCCGGCCCCGCCGGCGGACCCGCGGCGGCTGCTGCACCAGGGGGCCAGCGGCGGCGGGGCGCAGTGCGGCTGCAGGGACGGTCCCAGAGATCAAGGGTGCGATGCGGTCAGTGTCAAATGTCTGGTGGCCGCCCTGCCCCAGGGCGGGAGCGGGCGCGTGGAGGCGCACACAAACACACACACACACGCACGCACACGCTCACAGGCCGCAACCTCCTCCCCCTCCCCCCCCCGGCGGCGCACTGCCGCCCGCGGCTGGCGCGAGGCTCCCCGGCCACGAGCCGATGCTCGACGCGGGCCGCGGCCCCGCGGCACTCCCCCGGGGGGCGCGGCGGACGCCGCTGGGACGACGACGACGACGACGCCACCGCCGCCGCCGCCGCCGCCGCCGCCGCCGACGACGACGACGACGACGACGACGACGACGATGACGACAGCGGCGGCGGCGGCGACGACGACGGAAAGCCCACGAAAATGTACACTCCACGGGTCTTCCCCTCCAAAATGGCTCCAAGATGGCCTCCAAGATGGCTGAGACGGCATCCAAGACGGGCTTCATGGTCCCAAGATGCATCCAAGACGGCCAAGATGGTCCAAGAGAGCCCAAGACGGACCAAGAAGCGCCAAAGAGGCCCCCAAGATGGCACGCGAGGCGTTCAAGAGGTCCTCTAGGAAGGCCCGACGAGGCCCAAATCATTGATGTTCCTTAGGTTTTGAAGGATTTGGGCAGTTGGTTAAGAATGGCCTTCCGACGGTACAAGACGGCCCAGGAGGCCTCCAAGATTGCCCGAAGATCGCTCAAGAGGCCTCCAAAATGGCCCCAGGACGGCCCAAGAGGCTCACAAGACGTCCCCAACAGGGCCCCAAGACGGCCCAAGAGGCCTCCAAGACGCCCAAAATGGCAAGACGATCCTGAAGCGCCTCAAGACGGCCCAGGCTCCCAAGACGGCTTTTGACGACGTCAGACAGGCCAGGAACGCCGTAAGCCTGCCAAAGAAGCCCCCAATGAAGCCCCACAGGCCCCAAAGACGCAAAAGGTAGCCTCCGAAAGGACCCTAGGAAGCTCCCAGAAGGCCTCAAGAATGGCCCAAGAAGCTCCCAACAAGCGGTCATCTCATCTTCTCCTCATCCTCCTTTGTCCTCCCTCTCCTCATCTCCCTCTTCCTCCTTTACGTGTTCCCGGAAGGGCTTTCACAAAGGCTGGGGGAAGTCATGGTCCAATAGCGAAATCAAAAGCTGCCCAGACGTTTGGTCACATAAGCGTACCCTAAAAGGCAGGGTGGGGTGGTGATTCGCCGTTCACGTTGTGTTTGTGTATATGTATGTATCTATGAACATATACCAAAAATTCAGACTAAGTCATAGCCCCTACCGCATTGGCCAAACGGCCAATAATCTAAATCCAAGACAACATGAGACAAGTAAGGAGGAAGAGGAGGACGAGCAGGAGGAGGAAAGCAGGGGAAGGCGTTCAAGGGAGCGTCTGGGAAGCTTCGGGGGGTCAGAAGTATCTGCACTACCTCTCCAGCTGAGTGCAGGAGTGCCTTGGGTGAGACCGGCGAAAATAGATATTATTTCGGTGTCCCCCGACGTCATACTGAGTGGGCGCCCCCGCCGTAATGGGCCCCCAGATCTCAGCCGACGCCAAGTACCGGGAGGCCTGCACCCACACTGCCACGCGCGTGCAAGGTGGAGCGATACAGGTAACATCACTGAAAAGACCAGGGGAGATCAGGCTGATCCGCAGCTTGCACAACCTCCTCGCTCAACGGAGCGAGTTCCTATCTCACTGCTGCGCCCTCCCTGGCGCCAGTGCTGCTGGGGAATTTGATCACGCCCCCCCAGCAGCAGCCACCGCGAAGGGGGGGATGGCTGCGTTCACAAGGAACTCTGGAGCCGACAGCGGCAGCGACAGGAGAAGGGTGAGGAGGAGGCAACCATATGTGAAGGAGGAGGAGGAGGAGGAGGGCAACGGCAGGCAGCACGCATGTGCCCCAGGCCCTCGGGATGGCAGGAGCGAGCATGGGGCAGTGCACCTCCCGCGTCTCCCGAGGCGCGGGCCAGGGTTGCTGCCGAGCACGAGGAAGCCCTGCGTCATCTCCATGTGCCGCTCCAGCCTGGGCCCCCGCCCGGCCTCTGCGCACCCTCGGCCTGCGAGGGGCGGCCGGCGAGATGGCTCTACGACACCCTCCGCTCGGGGCCCTCCTCCCACCCCTCTGTCTCCTCTCCGTGTTCTCCCCTGCCCCTCCCCCACCCCCCTCCTCCCTCGAATGTTGCTCCTCTCCTCGCCCGTCCCCCGTCTCTCCCCTGCTAGTGTCCCCTGGTGACTGCTCCCCCTCCCCTCCCTCCGCAGCGCCGCCCCAAGCAATCCCACCATCGCCTCTCCCCTTCCCTCTCCCCTCCCATCTCCAGCATGAGAATGGTAAGCGTCATCTATGCCCTCCAACCCCACAGTGCCACCAGACTGGGCAGGATGGCCAGGCTGGACACCGAACCAGATCCAGCACGGGCCTTTTTCGACTGCTTCCACAACCAAATTCTGCACAATCGTCCAACATGAACATGATTTCGCACCGTCTTGTGCCAGCCTGGAGCCGCCCGCCCCCGCCACCCTGGACAAATCACACTATGCGACGAAATTACGCTGAGCTTGCAAACACAGGTTCTAACAATCCCTGCGGAATGACACCATATGGACCGGCCGCACGCCCAAATGTCAAAACCATTGAATGCCAGCCGTACTTCATGATGGCCATGAGAAAATAATTCAAAAAACGAAAATCCTTCGACTGGAACCACTCTGGATGTCCTGCGCACTTCCTGAAATTGTACATCGGCCCAACATACCGCAACGAATTCCGTTATGCGCATGTGAGGTACGATGTGTATACATGTATACAGTTATGTGCGTGCATCAATATAATGTACACACCTATACATATGTATATATAGACGTGTGTTGTTGTATACATGTATGCATGTATGCATACATGCATACATGTATGTGTAGGTGTATGTACGTATGTGTGTATGCATGCATACACGCATGCATGTATGTATATATGTGTGTATGGATGTATGTATGTATGTATGTGTGTGTATGTATGTATGTGTGTATGTAGATATGCATGTATGGATGTATGTATGTATGTATGCATGCATGCATGCATGTATGTATGTGTGTATGAATGGGAGTAGGCATGCATGCATGTATGTATGGTTGTGTGCATGTGTGTATGCATGTATGTATACATGTATGTGTGTATGGATGTATGCGTGTATGTATGTATGTAGGTATGTCTGTCTGTGTGTATGTATGTATGTGTGTATGTATGTATGCATGTGTATGTATGTGTATTTGTGTGTATGTATGTGTGTATGTGTGTATGTGTGTATGTATGTATGTATGTATGTATGTATGTGTGTATGTGTGTATGGATGGATGGATGGATGGATGGATGGATGGATGGATGGATGTATGTATGTGTACATGTATGTGTATGTATGTATGTGTGTGTGAATATGTGTGTATGCATGCATGCATGTATGTATGTATGTATGTATTACTGTATGTATGTATGCATGAATGTGTGTGTATGTGTGTGACGGTATGCATGTTTGTACGTATATCTGAATGGATGCATGCATGTATGTATGTATGCATGTACAGGTACCTCCGTAGGTATATGTACAGATATGTATACATATATAACCGCCACCAGGCCTCGAGGCACGAAGTGGAGTTACCCCCAGGCACTCCTGTATTCTCTGTCCTGAATCCTGTGGTATACGAGTGGGCCCCGACCATGCATCTCCAGACCGTTCGGGATCCAATTAGCAGAGCGGCGCTCCGCTAAATTGCATTAAAGCATGCGCGCTCGCTGCTCCTCCCCTCATTAGCAGAGGGCTGCTCTGGTCACTGGCCTCAACTCAAGGTCCCCCATCCTGCTTGGGCTATGAGTTGCAGAGCGCCGCCCTGCTAATTGACCTCAGAGCATGTGCGCGTTCACTGCTCCTCCTCTCACTAGCGGACAGCCGCTCTGCGAAATTGACTCCGAGCGACCGCCCGCCACCCGTGCCGCAAGGCGCGAAGTGGAGCTTTCTTCAGGTCCCCATGTGTCCTCTGCTCCCTGTGCCCAGGACTCCATGGTCATAGTAGTCTAAAGGCTGGGGCCCCAACGTCCCAAATTGCCTGGGCGTCCCCGCGCGCTCTTGGGCTGCCCTGCATGACCTTCCTACAGGCCAGAAGGCCCCAAGGCGGGCCAAGAGGGCCCAAACAAACGCACAAGAGGGTCCAAGAGGCCTCCAGGACAGCTCCAGAGCGCTGCAAGCCGCGCAAGATGGCACCAAAACGGCCCACAAGACCCCAGAGAAGCCCCAAGAACGCTCAAAGGGGACCCCCAAGAGGGCCCAAAGACGCGACAAACATTGATAGTCCGTTTGGGTTGCTATGTGCGTTTGCGTTCTCGCGTTCTCGGGCTGCCGACGCTCCAAAATGACCGCAGTGGCCCTCGAGACCGCCCCAAGACGCCCCAAGACGGCCCAAGGGGGTTCCAAGACGGCCCACGAGGCGCCCATGATTGCCCAAGAGGACCCCAAGACAGCCCCAGGAGGGGCCCAAGAGGGGGAACACGAACCGACGAGTCGAGCCCTCCGCCTCGAAAGGCCACCAGGATGCCCGAAGGGGCCCAAAACGAGCCCAAGAGGCCGCCTAGAGGCCCCACGAAGCCCCCAAGAGGCCCAAAAAGTTGTTTCACTGCAAAACCAAAAGGCCTCCAAGGGGCCTCACAACTGCCTCCGAAAGACCCCCGAGATGCCCACGACGATGTCCAAACGAACATCCAAGAGGCCTGCAACCCACAACCCAGGCACGGCGGTGGGATGGGCCGAAGGCCATTATATATAATATGCATGCATTCGTACATGCATGCCGACATGCATTCATACATATCTATGCGTACATACATACATACATACATACATACATACATACATACATACATACATACATACATACATACGTACGTACGTACGTACGTACGTACATACCTACATACATTCATTCATTCATTCATACATTCATACGTTCATACAGTCATACAATCATACATTCATACCTACAGATATACAGTCATACAGACATGCATACACACATACACGCAGGCAAACATACAGGCATACAGACATACAGACATCCGTACAGGCACACATGCCTACATGCATCCATGCATACATGTGTACACATATGCATATGTATCTATATATATATATATGTGAATATACACATGCATATACATATGCGTATACAGCTACACATACATGTTCAATTCAAATACATATACATCGTCATATGCATGTACATAAACATATGCATACGCATGTGCATGTACATATACATATACATATACATATATGTGTACATATACATATACATATACATATACATATAAAAGCATGCATGCATACATACATGCACACATGCATGCATACATACATAGATATATACATAAATGATTACATATATATATATACATACATGGATACACACGCACAAACGCATACATGTAAAACAGTTGTGCAACTGTATGCTGTGTGTATTTATGTGGGTCTGCATTGACATATACAGAGATTCACACACACACACAGACACACACGCGCGCGCGCGCTACGTACACGTTTAGGTTGCAGCCGACTGCGCAGTCATTGTCAACTGACCTCGCACCAATCCACGAAGCCCAAGATACCCAGGGAAGGGTTCACCGGGCAAGGACCGCCCTTACGGCGTGGGAGCGCTGGGCCTTCTAAGGGATAACCCCGCACCCAAGAGAATAATCCCGCAGGGGACGATAAGGTTCGGGGTCCTGGGAGGATAACAAACTTCTTCCGGAGATATCGATGTTGGGATGTCTGGATCGGTACTGAAGGACCTCCAAGGTGATCTGGTGAAGCCTCCGCAGTGGGCCTGTCTGGAGGAGTTGGACGAGCACGAGTCCTGTGAAACACGATGGTATCATGTTACCCTGGTTCCTCTTGGGGGGCCTCCCTGGAGGTGAAGAACGAAATCTGTGAAAAACAGTGGCGTAGGTAGACGTTTGTCCCTCCTGGGGGGAGTCCCTTCAGATGCGCTACGCATGGTATGAAGATCAAAAGCACGACTGAAACTGTGCCGGGGGATACTAAAGTTGGGCCTGCCGCCTCCCCCGCCTCACATGCCATATACGGGACGCAGAGAGGAAACATAGACGACCCCAGGGGGGGGGGACTACTCGGGGACGCGGCTAGCTCCGGGTTCGGTGGGCGGTCGCGGAGCTGTGCGAAGATCTATGCGCGACGCGTCGGAAGGCTCCGAATGTTTCTCAGACTGCGCAAGTGCCGTGACTGCCACGGTGGCCAAGGGCCCCAGAGACTCCGGGCCGCCAGGCTGTCGCCGCCGCAGCCGCCGCCGTCGCGATGATCGTCGTGGCGGTCGTCGTAGTGGTCGTGGTGGTGGTGGTCGCCGTCTGTGGACGTGCTCGGACGATTGCACGTTCTGGGGCGTGTTTTGCTTTTCCGCGGCCTCCAGGGGCCTCTGGACTCTGGAGATCTGTGAGGCCTCCAGGGGCCTCCAGAGGCCTCCTGGGGCTCTCCTGATGCCAAAGAAGGGCCCAACAGCAGGATCCCGGAAGGACAATTCTAGACTTCCGTCCCCAGATGCCCCCAGACGGCCCAGGAGGACTGGACGAACGCTCTTCAGAGGACCCCAAGGAACGAAAATTTTTGATTGTCTATACGGGTTTCAATGTGTTCGCGCTCTCGACTCTTCCAGCTTCTGGCGACGTCCTAGGGGGCTCCCAAGAACACCCCGAGACGGGCCAAGAGGCCCCCACGAGTGCCCAAAGACGGCCCAAGGGGACCCCAAGCAGCCCTATAGAGGGGCCCAAGACGCCCAAACACGGTCCTAAAAGGGGCCCGACGCGCAGGAGCACGAAGCGATAATTCGAGCCTTCCGGCCCAAGACGACGCGATGAGCGCTCCCCAGATGGCCGCACGAGGCACAGACCAACGAGTGTCCTTAGGTTATTGTGTGTTTTCGAAGGGCTCGACTTTTCCAGCTTCTGGCGTTCCACGACGTCGCAAGAGGCCCCCAAGACCGCTCCGAGACGGCCCAAGAGGTCCCTAAGAGGGCCCCAAGACGGCCCAGAGAATCCCAAGACGGCCCTAGAAGCGCCCCAGACGCCCCAAAAGAGCTCCGAGACGGCCCCAAGAGGGCCCCAAATTTAACGCAAAGTAAACGCAATCCGCTTCCTCGTCAAGGACGGCGTTGTGTTAAATTTGTATTCACTTGTCGGGTATCTGGGGCCGCTCTGGGAGCTCCCTTGGTGCCCCTTCGGGCCCTCCCAGGCTGTCCTCGAAAGCTCTCTCTTGGGACCCTCTTGCCCCGTCTTGGAGCCCTCTTGGGGGGCTCTTGGGCCGTCTTGGGACGCTCTTGGGGGGCCTCTTGGGATGTCGTGGAGCGTCGAAGCTCGAAAGTCGAGACCCCAAAAACATTGATACGCCTTGGGGAAACCAATGTTGTTTGCCTCTTGGGGCCCTCTGAAGAACGCTCGTCGAATTCTCGTGGGCCGTCTTGAAGCTATCTGGGACCGTCCGGGAGCCACACAAGACACCTGGGAGCCTTCGGGTGTTCCTTTGACACCACCTAATTACATCCGATTGCGCGGCTCTCGGGCCGCTGGGGATGGTCCCCGGGAAGCCCGACGCCCCCATGGCAACCAGGGGCACCTGGGACAAGGTCACCGAACCAGTCCTGTATATATATATATATATATATTGAGAGAGAGAGAGAGAGAGAGAGAGAGAGAGAGAGTGAGAGTGAGAGAGAGAGAGGGCGAGAAATGTGTGTATGAATCAACCTGCGTTTTACGACGACGACGACACGACGAAGACCAAAACGACGACGACGACCACGATGGCGACGACGACGACGACGACGACCAGAGCGACGACGAGAGCGACGACGAAGACGACCACGACGACGACGACGACGACGACGACGACGACGACGGCGAGAACGACGACGAGAGCGCCGACGATCAAATCGAACAACGGCGACGACCACGACCACTGAAGGAAAAAACTACCGATACCGCTACTCTCGGGGCACGTGATGACCATGATTTCGAGGCGAATCCAGCCGTGGCGACGAGGCGAAAACGAAGGAGGCGCAGCGGCATCAGTCATTGTCCTTCCCCAAAACGAAGACGACCACGACCACGATGAACCGTGACCACGACCACGACGACCACGACCACGACCACGACGACGATGAAGAGAACGACGACGAGAACGACGACGACGGCGACGACGACGACGACGACGATGGCGACGGCGACGGCGACGACGACGACGGCGACGACGACCACAGCGGCGGCGATGGCGACGAGGCGGGCGCAGCCGGGTCCCCGCCACGTGACGGTGTGGTCCTCGCGCCAGTGGATCTGCGAGGTGCGCACGCAGCACTGGTCCTTCCAGGTCGCCTCCTTGTAGTTGGCGCCCTCGCGGCCGCCACAAAAGCTTTTCATATATATATATATATATGTATAGATATATATATATGTGTATATATACACATGTGTACATGTAGCACCCACAAAAAAAAAGCGTGGCTCGCCCCTAAATTGGGGGGCTGGAGAGTCTGACGAGCGTACGGTTCGTAACTCACTCTTCCACTCCTGGCCGTTGGGGGGGTTCTTTTCTGTCTGCTGCGGCCCAGAAGCATTCGCAGACGCGCATGCGGATGCAATCACGCCCCTCCACCCGCCTGAATGGGAGAGCGAAGCCAAGCCTTTGGCTTCGATGACCTGTGGCCCACCCACGCCGCAAAGCGCGCGCGCGTCCCAATATAACCATTCGGCGAATCGGCGAATCCCGAGGCGTGCGCGGCTATCTTCAGAAACGCCAGAAGGTCAGCAAACCTGCAAAATCGCACAGACGGCGCAACCTTGAGCAGATGAATCTGGACGGGTCCTCGCGGAACCCTTCCTGGACAAGGAAGCACACAGTCAAAATTGGGTGCTCTGGTGCGTAAAAATTTCCACCTTGCCTTCCGCGAGGCTACATCCTCAACGCACTTACCTTCCGAAAGCCTGCGCCAATGCGCGCTCGTTCAACGCCGCGGCTTGGTTAGGGAAGAATTCGCACTCTGACGAAACAGCGTACTCCTGCGGCGAAACATGCCGCCCCTGGGCAGACGGCCTAGCAGAGGAGGCTCGGTTTTCAGGTCCGCTGCCAGCGCCCGGTCTGGCCACTACATGGCCCCCAAAACTTCGGCACGCAGGCATATAGCTGTCTGGTCCGAGCACGCGCTGGGAGTCATACGGCAAGAGCAACCACTCATGTTGCCACGCTCGGTCCGTCACTCATGCGCGTTGGCGCCAAACTTCGAGACGCTCGCTGCGACGGCTGCTCTACAGTCGAGGCGCTGACCTAAGGAACCCTAAACAAGGACCGAGGCCCCTTCTCTTCCATAAGTGAAACTTCGACTTCCCGTCGAAAACTTAGGGAAAATCTTTGGCAAGGTGTGGAACAATCAAGGAACACTCGGGTCGGGCGAAAGGGGGGGATAGCAAAGGGGGTTTGAGAATCAGCCCACGTAGCTGAATTGCCCGGCGCCTCCCGGCGCCGGAGGCGGCCATGTATCGAGGAATGGGCCCCTCGGTGGGGCCGAAACCAGCTGCATGCAGCAAATTTCGTAACCCCCCCTTTCCCAATCCCCCCTTTTCGCCCGCCCCGAAACACCCAGCCCCTCCCCAAAGAAAAGGGCTCCTTCGTCAGCGGCCCGACTGTACTCTGCCGGGCGCGTGCCCTCGGCGCGCCCCACAGCCGCCAAAGGAAGCGGCTCCACAAAGGAGCGAGCCCCGCAGCGCTCGGCAGCGAGCGCGCCCACTCGGAAGCCATGGAGCCCACGCCGGACGCCTGCCTCGGGAGCGACCCCACCGCAAGATCAGAAGCAGAAAATGAAGGGGCCCTGGGACACACAAATAAACTCACACAATTAAGACGAGTCCCCATATTTCCCCATATTTTCTGGGTTTTTGTCTTCCCCCCACTTCCCCTATTTTCGCATATTTTCTGGGAACCGACGAATATTTGTGTCTGTGTGTTTTGTTCCCTCCTGAAAAGAGGAGCGGGGAGGCGGCCCCGCTGCGGACACAGTGGACCGATGGCTTGCAGCCAGGCTCTGGAGCCCGAGGCACGGCCCAGCTCTTCTGGCCCATCGCGCCAGGCCACTGGCGTTTGGAACTGGAGCGCTTGCTCCGATCCTCGAGGCGGCTCGCTGGACCTGTTCTAATCCAAACCGTCGTCGCTGCCCTTGCCGCCGCCCTTGCCCCTGCCGGCGCCTTAGGCGCCCGCGGTCCGGCAGCGATCCCGCCACGGCGGCCTGATCGGCGAACAAACCCTCTGGGGTTTGCCGCCGCCGTTGCCCGCCCCCCGGTGGCTGCGACGCAACCGCCGCCGAAGTCCCAGCGCGGCCTGCTGCTTTGCCATCTCGGGCAATGGTCGCCTCGTCCTCTGCCTCTGGCCGAAGTGCGTGAAGAGCGTGGAAAAACGTCGTCCTGGCCGCCCTCGAGGACACTGGCCGCCTCCTTCAGGACCAGCGTGCCGCACTGGCAGGCCGTGTGCATGCCCCCGGACTCCTCCGCCACGCCAGCCCCGACGGAACTGCAGGCGAGGAGCCCCCCTGGCGCGCACGCCTTCGTCGCGCCGCCTCCCAGGGGAGAAGAGGAGGATGAGGAGAAATCGGAGCCGAACCGCGAAGCGCGAAGCGCGAATAACTTCGCGCCCTCGAGGGCGCCCTTGGTCAAGGGGGAGGCAGATCGCCTGTAGGCGAGGAGCTGTAGGCGAGGTGCCCCGCGCGCACCCGGTGGCCCACGAGCCCTGCGAGCCGGTGGCATAGGCCAGCTTGCCCTCGGCCGTCCGGGCCCGGCGGACGGCGAGGCTCGCCCTGGGGCGGTCCACTCACGACCCCCCCGCGGGCATGGCCGCGACCATGTGAAGGGGCCCCAGGACACACAAATGAATACACACAAATAAAATGATTCCCCATATTTTCCTAGAGTTTCTGGGTTTTTGTCTTCCCCCCCCGCTTCCCATATTTTCCCATAGTTTCTGGGGGATCGACGATTCATTGTGTCTGTGTGTGTTTTCCCCTCCTGATCATGGGCGTCCTCGACCACTGCAAGACGGCGGTGCCTCTGCAAGGCCTCGCCGTCTGTGCTGCCCACGAAGAAGCGCGGCCTGGCGGGGGCCGGCTGGCCCGCCCCTGCAGCGAGCACCTCTTCGAAGGGGAGTCCCTCCTTCGGGGGAAAGCTGGAGTCCGACCTCACTGCGGCGCTTGGCCACGTCGAACTACCGGCCACGCTTCGTGGCAGCTGTGGCCTGGTCGTTGCGGAGCTTGACGACATCGCGCATCGCTTCTGTCAGGCCTTCCGTGGCCGCTGCAGAAGGCGCGCCGGACCCGGCTGCAGCCCCAGAACCAGCCGCGGTAACCTGGCACTTCTGTTGGACAGGGAGATCGAACAACACCATACCAGGGGTTAGCTCCACCATCTTCCAACACAAGGCTCCCATTCGCGGCCAAGGGAAAGTCGTTGACCGTGAGGCCGGTCTTGATGACGTCGCAGGCCCAGGCCCCCGACGTCGTGATTCGTTCGCAACGTCGACCCCAGGAGGTCTGGACTCCTACCCCGGGACCCGAAACTCATCCTGAGTCGTTTTTGAGGGTCCCGAGGCCCGATAAAGGCCCCCTGAGGCCGATAATAGCGAAAAGCTCCCGCCGTGATTTGTTCACAACGCGAGGGGGTCTGGGGACGTAGTCGTCCGAGAAGTCCATACCTCGGTCCGACTGCATCCCAGGCTCCGTGGGGTTTTGCGAAGGGCCCAACGACTTGGGGTCCAGCCCTGGAGCATAGAATGCGAACGCGCCCAGCCTCGATAGGGGTGCGTCCGAGTAGCTCCAGTGGAGGTGTATCCCAGAGTTTCCCTCCATTTCTGGGCGGCTTCATTTCTCGTCGAGAAAAAAATCGGTTTCCCAAGTCGGGGGTTGGGGGTTTCCCTCATTTCCCCTCATTTCTCGTCGAAAATCTCGATTCACCTTATTTTCTGAGCAGTTTCTCAAGTCAAAAAGTGGGGGAGAAAAACCGCCTGCGAAGACGGCGGCGGTCTCCTCGGAGCAGAACGACACTGCGGGCGCGAGAGGGAGAAGAAAAAGGTCCTACAGCGGGGGCCCGACCACAAGAAACCTTGCGGCGAGCGAGGGGGGGAAATGAGAAGGGGAAGGCCTTCTCAGAAGGCTGCGGGACTTCTCAGAAGCCCTCGCGCCTTCTGAGAAGTGTTTGTTTGTCTGCGGGGAAGGCTTAGAAAACTTCTCAGGAGGCCAGGGGACTTCGGAGCCTTATGAGAAGGACCGCCCCTTCTTGCTTCCCCTCCCTAATTAGAATGCCGCCGAGGACAGAGACGATGAGGATGAGAACAGCGAGCAGCGATAGGTCGGGCATGTCCTCCTACAGGCAGATGTTGGAAGAGAGCTAAAAAAACATAAGATTCTCATAATGGTCAAACACAACTGAACAATCGTGCCCTGACTATGTTTTGCATCCGTGTCCGCTGTGCAGACTCCCCCTTTTCTGGTCGGACACCACGCCTCCCTCTCAGCCCAAGAGGATGCCAGGTGCCGCTCCTTCGGTCTCCAAGACTTGCCGTCGCTCGGACGTCCATTTCCCGTGCATTCTTCGATTTCGTGCGTGTGTTTTTTTGCTCGATGGTCCAGGATGGTCCTCGATGGTTCTCGCCGAGAAAAAAATCACACGTCCGAGCGATGCCAAGAAGACCATCCACAGCGGAGTCGAGGCGGAGAGATGACTCTGACTCCGGCCGTCCGGTGCTGCTTCCAGGCCCCGGGGCCGCTCCGCACGGACCTGCTGGAAAAACGGCCCCCCCAGGAAGCGGCCGGGACCTCCGGGGACAGCGCTCCTGACTGAAGGGGCCCCAGGGCACACAAATGAATACACACAAATAAAAAGATTCCCCATATTTTCCTATATTTTCTGGGTTTTTGTCTTCCCCCCCAGTTCCCATATTTTCCTATATTTGCTGGGGAATCGAGGATTAATTGTGTCTGTGTGTTTTTTCTCCTCCTGACTGACATCCTCGCGTCGGTCTTGGTTTCAAAGGTATTGGAAAGCTTTTAGGCCTCCAAAGACCACTCGGCATGAGCAGCCAGTCCCGCAGAGGGGGTCCCGGCCTTGGGGTAGCCACGTTCGCGGAAAAGCACGGCATTCGGCTGTCCGCGCCTGTTGCCCGTCGGGAAGCCCAGCCGGGACCGGGACAGCTGGGCACCGATGGGCCGCTGCTGTAACTCTGCGACGCCTGCCGACGAGTTCAACGATCGCTCGGCTGCATGGCTATGCCATCCCTTGCTGGTGTTACCTCCAGGGGAGAACCAATCATCAGTTTTTGCGAATGGGGAGTGCCGATGCGAAAGCACATGATGGGCAAAATGATCATGAGAGGGAGGCTGAGCAGAGGCCGCCCAGGGCAGAACGCTAGCAACGGCAGCGGGATGCAGCACTCCGAGTGAAGAAGAGAATGACATGTGTAAAAGAAAAGCAAGAAGTCGCGAGCGCCTCGAGGACTGTCTTGTAAAAGGGGATTCCCAGGCCAGGATTCACGACCGTGTCGTCAATGAAGTATCCGTACTTCGCCTGGCATGCTTTCGAACTCACAGTGACTGGATCCCTGGAATGAATGGCAGAGGCTCGGACAGCCCATTCCACGGCCCGCCGCAGGAAAGAAGGAGAACAATCGAATAGCAGAAACAACGATCCGATGCATACTCGCGAGCAGATTCGAGAGTGGGCACAGCTGCATCATGGTGCGTAAACAACAACGTGGGCAGCGAGGATGGTGTAATACACACTTGCGGGACGGTCTCTCCTCACCCCTGCTCCTCCTTCCCACCACCTCCTCCTCCTCCTCCTCCTCGTCCTCCTCACCTTCCTCCCGACACCCCTCCTCCAATTTCTGTCCATGCCCCTCATCCTGCTCGTTCTGTGAAGACTGCTCCTTCTGTTCATTCGTCTGATATTTCTCATGCTACTCCTCCTTCCCAACTCATCCCCCCCCCCTCCCCTCCCCCACCCACTCCTTCGTCATCCCCTTTCAAATTTGCCAATACTTGTCAGATTCATGGTCTTTCCCCTGCTCCTGCTCCGAACACTCCTGCATCTGCCCCCTCTCTTCTTGCTGCTCCTGCTCCTTGCTCTATTCTTCTATTCCTACCCGTGCTCCTTCTCCTCCTCCTCCTCCACCCCCACATCCTCCTCCTTCTCTCCCCGCTAATCCTCAATATCACCATCCGTATCCTCCACACCCGGCTGCACCACACACGCAACAGAGCGAAGAGCGGGGTCGCCGTGTTCTCCCGCGTCGCCAGCTGGGAGGCGGTGCGTTTTGTCCCATCACTTCCGCAAGAAAACGCCTCATCCTCCCCCTCCTCCTCCCCGTTACCCGTCCTCCTGCGCCTCTTCGTCCCTCTCCTCCTCCTCCTCCCCATCATCATCATCATCATCATCATCATCATCATCATCATCATCATCATCATCATCATCATCATCATCATCATCATTATCATCATCAGTATCATCATCATCATCATCATCATCATCAGCAGCAGCATCATAATCAGCAGCAGCTGCAGCTGCAGCAGCAGCAGCAGTCAGCAGCAGCAGCATCGCCATCATCATCACCAGCAGCAGCAGCACCATCTCCATGATCATCACCATCATCACCATCATCTCCATCACCACCACCACCACCAACAACAACAACAACAACAACAATCACAACAGCAACAACAACAACAACAGCAGCAGCAACAGCAACAGCAACAACATTAACAAAAGCAAACCACCACCACCACCACCACCACTACCAACAACAACAGCAGCAACAGCAACAACACCAACACCAACACCAACACCACCACCAACACCACCAACAACAACAAACGACAGCAGCAGCAACACCAACAACAACAGCAGCAGCAGCGACAACAGCAGCATAAGCAGCAGCGACAACAACAACAACCACAACCACAACAACAACATACATTCCAGACCCTCGGTACCCGCCCTCTTCGTCTCCGATCGTACCACCCCTTGGGGTATAACATCCCTACCTGCCACGTGCAGCTGGTGCAGCCGCTGGACCAGGGGAAGGAAGGGAGGAGGGAAAAGACAAAAAGGGGGAAGGGAGAAGGCTGGAGCACGAGAGACACTTTGCAGGAGGAGGCTCAGCAGCAAAAGCACGAGCGGCAGAACCGGACCGGCCGGCCGGCCGGGCGGACCCCGACGGGCAGGCCGGGCGGGCCCGGACGGCCGCGTCGAGCGAGCGAGTCGCTGAAGCGTCAGCCTAACACGAGCCGTGAGGAAGTTTCGGGCAACAGCGCGACTCGAAGGTAAAATCGCGAGGGAATCCACAGCGAGAGCGTGATTCCTGTGTTGGGGGAACGGCGCCGCAATAAATTCTGAAATGCCACGCGGGAACGCGGTCACTGCAAAGTCGTAAGGAGGTCCCGCGCGAGAGCGCGAATTTGAAATCAGCGACCCTGTCGGCGTGCGTGAGGGGCTTGCCTGTTCGAGCCGTCGTCTCCGTTAGTCGCCGTCTCCGTCGTCCCCTGTCCCTGCACCCTCCTTCTCAAGCCTGTCAGCGAGAGAAAAATCTAGCAATGTCGTAATCGAGTCGACAGGAAGCCCCTTTCCTTTGATCCCTCCCCGTCGGGAGGGTGGTCCTGGGGGTGTGGGAGGGGCTAGGGGGGTGGTTAGGGGGGGTAGGGTACCGGAGAGGGGTGGACCAGATACGCATCCCCCCCTGGGGTCCCGGGGCCTCCGAAAAAGTTGAGACAGGCCAAGAATGCCCGAAGAGGCCCCCGAGACAGTCCAAGAGGGCCCCCAATCGCCAAACAATGGGTCCAAAACGCACGCACGCCCTCCAGACTGCCCAGGAGGCCCCCGAGACGTCCTCTGGTTTCTTCATGGTTTGGGCGTTCTCGCCTCTTCCGCTCTCCGCCGCTCCAAGATCGCGCCCCAGGACGGCCTCCCCGGAGGACCCCCACACAGCCCAAGAGGGCCCCAAGACGTCCCGCAACGCCTCCAAGACAGCCTAAGAGGCCCCCAAAACGGCTCCAAGAGTCTGCCCAGACGGGGAGACCGAACGAACATTTCGAGCCCTCGGCCCCGAGAGACTCCCAGGAGGCCCCAAGGTCCCCGAGAGGCCCCAACAGGCCCGGCCCACAAGAGGTCCCCAGGAAGCCCGAAGAGGCCCCAAGAGGCTCTCAAGAGACCCCCAAGAGGCTCCCAAGAGGCCCCAGAATTCATCCCCAGAGGCCCCCGAGAGCCTTCCGAAGAGACCCCAAGAAGCATCCCTGTGGCCCACGTCAGCGTCTTCGTCGTCGTCGCCGCCGCCGCCGTCGTTGTAGAGTAGAGAAGAGGAGAGGAGAGAAGAGCAGAGGACAGGAGAGGAGAGGAAAGGAGGGGAGAAAAGAGAGCAGAGGAGAGGAGAGGAGAGAAGGGAAGGGGAAGGGGGAAGGGAAGGGGGAAGGGAAGAGGAAAAGGAAGAGGAAGAGGAAGGGGAAGGCAACGAGAACGAGAAAGAGAAAGAGAAAGGGTAAGAGAGAAGAGCAGAGAAGAGAAGAGAAGAGAAGAGAAGAGAAGAGAAGAGAAGAGAAGAGAAGAGAAGAGACGAGAAGAGAAGATAAGATAACATAAGATAATATATCATAACGGGTCAGAAGAGACGAGACAAGAAGAGAGGAGCAGAGCAGAGCAGACAGCAGAGAAGAGAAGAGAAGGGAAGGGAAGGGAAGGGAAGGGAAGAGGGGGAGGGAAGGAGGAAAAAGGGAAGGGAAGGGAAGGAAGGCGAAGGAAGGGAAGGGAAGGGAAGGAAAGGAAAGGAAAGGAAAGGAAAGGAAAGGAAAGGAAAGGAAAGGGAAAGGGAAGGGAAGGGAAGGAAGGGAAGGGAAGGGAAGGGAAGGGAAGGGAAAGGGAATGGAATGGAATGGAAGGAAAGGAAAGGAAAGGAAAGGAAAGGAAAGGAAAGGAAAGGAAAGGAAGGGAAGGGAAGGGAAAGGAAAGGAAAGGAAAGGAAAGGAAAGGAAAGGAAAGGAAAGGAAAGGAAAGGAAAGGAAAGGAAAAGAAAGGAAGGGAAAGGAAAGGAAAGGAAAGGACAAGACAGGAAAGGAAAGGAAAGGAAAGGAAAGGCAATGAACGAAAAAAAGGAAAAGGAAAGGAAAGGAAAGGAAAGCAAAAGAAAGGAAAGGAAAGGGAAGGGAAGGGAAGGGAAGGGAAGGGAAGGGAAGGAAAGGAAAGGAAAGGAAAGGAAAGGAATGGAATGGAAAGGAAAGGAAAGGAAAGGAAAGGAAAGGAAAGGAACGGAAAGGAAAGGAAAGGAAAGGAAAGGAAAGGAAAGGAAAGGAAAGGAAAGGACAAGACAGGAAAGGAAAGGAAAGGAAAGGACAGGACAGGACAGGACAGGACAGGAAAGGACAGGACAGGACAGGACAGGAACAGGAACAAGAACAGGAACAGGAACAGGAACAGGAACAGGAACAGGAAAGGAAAGGAAAGGGAAAGGGAAAGGGAAAGGGAAAGGGAAAGGGAAAGGGAAAGGCAAAGGCAAAGGCAAAGGCAAAGGCAAAGGCAAAGGCAAAGGCAAAGGCAAAGGCAAAGGCAAAGGCAAAGGCAAAGGGAAAGGGAAAGGGAAAGGGAAAGGGAAAGGGAAAGGGAAAGGGAAAGGGAAAGGGAAAGGGAAAGGGAAAGGGAAAGGGAAAGGGAAAGGGAAAGGGACAGGGAAAGGGAAAGGGAAAGGGAAAGGGAAAGGGAAAGGGAAAGGGAAAGGGAAAGGGAAAGGGAAAGGGAAAGGGAAAGGGAAAGTGAAAGGGAAAGGGAAAGGGAAAGGGAAAGGGAAAGGGAAAGGGAAAGGGAAAGGGAAAGGGAAAGGGAAAGGGAAAGGGAAAGGGAAAGGGAAAGGGAAAGGGAAAGGGAAAGGGAAAGGGAAAGGGAAAGGGAAAGGGAAAGGGAAAGGGAAAGGGGGAGGGAAGGGAAGGGAAGGGACGGGACGGGACGGAACGGGACGGGACGGGACGGGACGGGACGGGAAACAGAAAGGGAAAGGGAAGGGAAGGGAAGGGAAGGGAAGGGAAGGAAAGAGAAGAGAAGAGAAGAGAAGAGAAGACAAGAGAAGAGAAGAGAAGAGAAGAGAAGAAAGGAGAAGAGAAGAGAAGAGAAGAGAAGAGAAGAGAAGAGAAGAGAAGAGAAGAGAAGAGAAGAGAAGAGAAGAGAAGAGACGAGACGAGACGAGAAGAGACGAGACGAGACAGACAGACGCGACGAGACGCGACGAGAGGAAGGAGAGGAGAGAGAGGAGAGGAGAGGAGAGGAGAGGAAGGAGGAGAGGAGAGGAAGAAGGAGTAGTAGAGGAGAGGAGAGGAGAGGAGAGGAGAGGAGAGGAGGGGAGGGGAGGGGAGAGGAGAGGAGAGGAGAGGAGGGAAGAGAAGGGAAGGGAAGGGAAGGGAAGAGTAGAGAAGAGAAGAGAAGCGAAGAGAAACTAAGAGATAAGTGAAGAGACGAGAAGAGAAGAGAAGAGAAGAGAAGAGAAGAGAAGAGAAGAGAAGAGAAGAGAAGAGAAGAGAAGAGAAGAGAAGAGACGATAAGAGAAGAGAAGAGAATATAAGATAAGAGCAGAGAAGGGAATATAAAAGTAGATAATAGATGATAAAGTAAGATACGATGATATACTACATATAACATAATAGCGAAGACGGTAATACATGATTAGACAAGGTGAGATGAGATAATATCAGATACGAGAAAAGAAGAGAAGAGAAGAGAAGAGAAGCGAAGCGAAGCGAAGAGAAGAGAAGGTAAGATAAGATAAGATAAGATAATAAAAGACAGGAGAAGAGGAGAGAAGAGAAGAGAAGAGAAGAGAAAAGAAGAGGAGAGAAGAGAAGAGAAGAGAAGAGAAGGAAGGAAAAGGGAAGAGAAGCGAAGAGAAGAGAAGGAAGGGAAGGGAAGGGAAGGGAAGGGAAGGGAAGGGAAGGGAAGGAATGGAAGGGAAGGGAAGGGAAGGAAGGGAAGGGAAAGGGAAGGGAAGGGAAGGGAAGAGAAGAGAAGAGAAGAGAAGAGAGAAGAGAAGAGAAGAGAAGAGAAGAGAGAGAGAAGAGAGAGAGAGAAGAGAAGAGAAGAGAAGAGAAGAGAAGAGAAGAGAAGAGGAGAGGAGAGGAGGAGGAGGAGGAGGAGGAGGAAGAGGAGGAGGCGTAGGAGGAGGCGAAGGAGGAGGAGGAGAAGGAGGATGTTAGCGCAAGTGCTCGCAAGGCTGGGCGCCATCGGCTGCGGCCGCACCGCTCTGCAGGACCCCGCAGGGGTCGCGCCCCCCCTCGTGCTCCGTGCTTACCGCCCAATACCCCCTTTCAGACAGAGCTAGAACGAGAACCAAACCAAATCGGGTGAGGATACGCGGAGGAGGAGCTGCAGGAAAGAACCCGATGGCTCGAAGGGCATCTCGGATGAGACGAGAATGTCATGCCGTAGATTCGATTCCTGCTAGTGCCATTTCACACTATCGCGTGCATCTACGCGACCGTCTTGATGCATCCTGGGATCGTCTATTTGCACCTCCCTTGGTAAGTGTGCTGCTACGCGATGTGTACACGTTTCCTGAGACAGTCTGCTGGGCTTTCCTTCGGTACGCGTGCTCCTACATGCTTTGGTACAGTCGGCCCGCATCATAAGGATGCGCGATAAGAATGCAAGGCCCTCGGAAGGCCGTTTCGAAGCGTTTCGAGCGGGGCGCGGCCAACGAAAGTGGCCAAGGATGGACCGAGGAGGCAAGGATGCGAGGGCACCCTCGAGAAGGTTGCCCATCCCTGCCATGCGGGCCGACTGTAAATGGAGGATGTCTGAGATCTGGCGCTGGAGTGTGCATCGGGCGCCGCGGCCTCCTCAGAGCGTTCCGCACCGCTTCGGAGTGTTCGGGAGCGCTCTGGACGGATGTATCCTCGTCCTGGCCTCCTCTGCCCCTCCGCATCCTCCACCCGCCTGCCCAAATCCACCTCCGCCGAGAAGAGGCTCGGGGATCGAGGCTTCGAGGAACGAGGAGAGAGGATCGAGATTCGAGGGTCGAGGAACGAGTATCGAGGGCGAGGATCGAGGATCGCGTTGCCGCACAGAAGGCGTGCGCAACTCCTTGAGGTCCAGCCATCTGGTCGGCAGCTCTTCCTCGCGCGGGCGCTTCAGGGAGCTCATGGCTTGGAGCCTCCACTCCGCGGCAGTCGTTCACGTCATGCTCCCCCTCGTCGCGACGCGCCCCCTCCTCCTCCTCCTCCTCCTCCTCCTCCTCCTCCTCCTCCTCCTCCTCCTGCTCCTCCTGCTTCTCCTCTTCCTCCTCCTGCTCCTCCTCCGCCTCCTCTCCTCCTCCTCCTCCTCCTCCTCCTCCTCCTCCTCCTCCTCCTCCTCCTCCTCCTCCTTATCCTCCTCATTCTCTTCATCCCGGCCCCCACTTCTTTCCTGTGGGCACACGCCAAGAAGAGGTAAGATGCACAACCACCTGATGCTGTGCAGCCTCCGCGGGTGCCCCTGCTGCAAGGTGTGGGACCGAGGAAAGGCCACTGACCGCGGGCGAATATGAGAAAGGCGCGGCGGAGGAGAGGGGAGACAAGACGGAAACGTCTTGGCACACGACGTCCAAACTGAGTCTGCTCCAACATAGATCACGGACCTGCCACCTTGCAGTAGGCAGTCAGTGAGCCTCAGGTCCCCTCGAGAGCTCTGTGCTGAGTATTCCTGAACACCCTTACCGGGACCAAAGGCCCAACTCACGTATTTTCTGTGGCGTTCCACGTGACGTCTGCGGTGTTCCGCGCGACTTGTCCCAGGGCCAACAGCCATTGCAATGCTTTTGCCTCAGAAAGAGGAAACCCCACCCCACGAGCCTGCTCGTACCTCAGTAGCGCCCCCAAGACCGCCAAGAGGTCCCCAGGAGACCCCGAAAGGGGTACAAGAGTCCCCCAGGAGGCACCCAGGTCCTCCGAGAGGCCCCAAAGAGGCCTCCAAGAGACCCCAGGAGGCCCCATGAGGCGCCTCCAAGAGGCCCCCGAGAGGCATCCCAAGAGACCCCAACAAAAGGCCCGCAGAAAGTCACCGAGAGGTCCCGATACGCGCCAAAGCTGCCCCGGAGGCGGCGCCCGAGATGACCCCCAGCAGATCCCAACGGGCACCGAAGAGGCTTCTGACCTTCATCGGCGTCAATGCAACTCAGGCACGGTGCCGGGATGGGCCGAAGGCCACTAGACCTGGCCCGGAACAGAAACGGAAAGAGCGCTGCAGCAACAGAAACCGAAATTACTCACACCACCGTTCGTGCCGGGAGCCTGTGCGTTGAGAGCTTGTTACGTCATCCCTCGCTCTTGGGAGCCTTGGCGTGCAGAGATTGTTGCGTTGCCGCCGGTTCCTGAGCCTTGGCTGGGCCTTGGTGTCAGGAACTTGTTGCGTCACCGCTCTCTGCTGGGAGCCTCGGCCTTATCAGCTTGTTTACGTCACCGTTCGCTCTTGGGAGCCTTGGTGTGAAGAGCTTTTTGCGTTACCGATCGCTCTTTATTTGGCGTCTCTGGGCCTGCTTGGGAGTCCTATTGGGGCCCTTTTCGGGCCCTTTTTGGATGCCTCTTGGGAACCTCTTGGGGGCCTCTTGGGGCTTCTTGGGGGGCTCTGGAGGCCTCCTGGGAGCTTCTTGGGGCGAAAGGCTAGACTTTTCGGTTCGTGGTCCCCCTCTTGGGGCCGTCTTGGGGCCCTCTTGGGCCGTCTTGGGCGCCTCTTGGGCCGTCTTGGCGCCCTCTTGGGCCGTTTTGGGGGCCTCTTGGGAGCCTCTCGGGCCGTCGTGGGGCGGTCTTTGGAGCCTCTTGGACCGTCGCCAACGCCGTGAAAGCCGAAAAGTCTTGCATGCTAAACATGTACCTTCTCCCGTGAGAAAAAATGGTTTGGGCCTCCTGGTGGCCTCTTGGGACGCCGCTTGGGGTCTCTTGGGGCTTCTTGGGGGGCTCTTGGGGCCTCCTGGGGGAGTCTTGGGGCGAAAGGCTAAACTTTTCGGTTCGTGGTCCCCCTCTTGGGGCCGTCTTGGGGCCCTCTTGGGCCGTCTTGGGCGCCTCTTGGGCCGTCTTGGCGCCCTCTTGGGCCGTTTTGGGGGCCTCTTGGGAGCCTCTTGGGCCGTCTTGGGGCGGTCTTGGGGGCCTCTTGGGTCGTCGTCAACGCCGTGAAAGCCGCTCTTTCCGTATATACAAGAATATACGTTTTCCTCTGGAAAATCCATGATGTTGGCCTCTTGGGGCCCTCTTAGGACGCCCCTTGGGCGCCTCTGGGGGGCCTCTCGGGGGCCTCTTGGGCCGTCTTGGGCGGTCTTGGACTCTCTTGGAGCGCTCTTGGGCCGTCTTGGGGGGTAACCCGAAAAACATGCAAAAATCTAAGGGGAAACCCGAAAACGGCTATTAAACCCATCCGCTCGCGCTACGCCCCCCCCCCTGGAACCCCTCCTTACGGCTTCGCCCAAAACACAACGTCATCACTCGTACTTGACCGAAATTACTCACACCACCGTTCGTACTGGGAGCCTTGGCGTTGAAAGCTTGTTACGTCACCCCGCGCTCTTTGGAGCCTTGGCGTGCAGAGATTGTTGCGTTGCCGCCCGTTCCTGAGCCTTGGCTGGGCCTTGGTGTCAGGAACTTGTTACGTCACCGCTCCCTGCTGGGAGCCTTGGTCTTATCAGCTTGTTTACGGCCCCGTTCGCTCTTGGGAGCCCTGGTGTGAAGAGCTGTGTGCGTTACCGATCGCTCTTTATTGGACTTCTCTGGGCCTTCTTAAGGGTCCTATTGCGGCCCTTTTCGAGCCCCTTTGGGGGCCTCTTGGGGGCCTCTTGGGGGCCCCTTGGGGCTTCTAGGGGGGCTCTTGGGGCCTCCTGGGGGCTGCTTGGGGCGAAAGGATAGACTTTTCTGTTCGTGGTCCCCCTCTTGGG
>CAUYUJ010020741.1:147013-151172 GCA_963575745.1 Prorocentrum cordatum | reverse complement strand
GAGGAGGAGGAGGAGGAGGAGGAGGAGGAGGAGATTTCGTCGCCCTAGTTATGGGGGGATGCATCGGCTCGCACTGGCCCATTCACCGTTGATGCGGGCCTGGTAGCCCCATCCCTCCCAGGAACGTGCGGATTTGCTCTCGGGGGCCCCTCCGCCGATTTTTCACTGGCGACGTGCCGCGGAGTCCCGGCCGACGCTCCCCTCCCCGAGCCAGCCCCCCTCTGTCGTTGCCCCTCTCGATCTCCAGCCGCAGCCACGAGACCTCGCCGCGCCGTTCTCCTGCTCCGCGACCTGCTCCGCGGGCGCCCAGGTCCGAGCCGAGGCGCCGCACGCCAGGCAGTCTGAACAGGCGCAGCACACACGCCTCCGAGTGACAGGGGGTCCGCCAGGCCAGGCCTCCACAGCGGGGGCCGAGCAGGACGGAGCGGAGGGTCCATGCGGCTCGATGTGGAGCCCTGTTTTCTCGGTGCGGACAGCGCGGTGGCGGTGCCAACGTCGACGATGCATCGCCGCTGTATCGGCGATGCATCGGAGATGCGGCGCGATCCTCCGACCCCATTTCCTCGGACGCAACTTGGAAGGCCTGCATTTCCTCAATCGGCCACTTGTGGCACGCGTCGAGCCCTTGGGATATGGGAATTGTCCCAGGATCAAGATCGGCCAGGATGAACAGGGTGAAAACTGGCCCAGATGGATCCTGGAAGGGTGTCGGGGCACAGATTTTTCGTTTTTCTGGCCAGGAGGACCAAGGTCGAGGATCGAGGCTCGAGGTTGGGCTGTTTGAGCATTCTCTGGGCTTCAGGGGCGCCCTCGTGGCCGCGGCCGGGTCCGCCTCGAGATTCTGGGCAGAAAGTGCCCGTGGAGAGGTCTGCGGATCGGTCGCTGCGCGCCACCGTCGTCGTCGTCGTCGTCGTCGTCGTCGTCGTCGTCGTCGTCGTCGTCGTCGTCGTCGTCGTCGTCGTCGTCTTTGTGGTCGTCTTTGTGGTCGTACTCGTCCTCGATGCCCTTGTCGTTCTCCTCGATCGATCGAGGATTGAGAGTTCGGTGATCAAAGTGCGAGACTCTTCTTCGGCCCCTGGGCGTCCGTCGTGGCCGCCGTCGGACGCCGCTCGAGGGATCTGGCCAGGGCGGACCCAACTCTCTCGCAGTCCTGTGGCCCCAGGCACCCAGCTTTGGAGAGGACCTGGAGGAGCACAGAGGTTCGTAGAGGGAGGGCATATCCCAAGATGGGGCTGGGGAGCGGGCCCGGCCAAATGCTCCCGCTTCACGCGTTCCCTTCTCCCAGGGGCCGTCCGGAGCGATCTTCCCTCCAACCCCACCTCTGCTCTACAGCCGAGGCGGATTGACAGGCCGACCCTGCCAAATCAAGGGCACCGTGGTGTCCTGTGCATCGCGACCCATGCCTCCTGCGTTCCTGTGGCAGTGTGGCCCTCGGAAGGGTCCTGTGTCCTCTCGTGCGTCCTCTCCATCGGGCGACGAAATCTATACATATCCACTGCTCTCTGACCATGCCCATCTTGAACCCAGGAGCTGTGTATGTGCCCTCCTGGCCAAGCCAGGAGGGCGTGGCGTATACACCGCTGCGGGGTTGAGGATGGGCCTGGCCTGGGAGCAGTGGACATGTATAGATTTCGTCGCCCTATCTCCAACCAGCCTCGACTGTACCCCAACTTCGAGCCCACAGGGTCCAGTGCCCAACCAAGTCTTCCCAGGGCGCAGAGCAGCGGGCCCCAGGTCTCGCCGGCCGGCACAGGCGTATCTTCAGAGAAGGGAGGAGGAGGAGGAGGAGGAGGAGGAGGAGGAGGAGGAGGAGGAGGAGGAGGAGGAGGAGGAGGAGGAGGAGGAGGAAGGAGGAGGAGGAGGAGGGAGGAGGAGGAGGAGGAGGAGGAGGAGGATGAGGGGAGGGAGGATGAGAGGAGGAGGAGGAGGAGGAGGAGCGGAGGAGGAGGGAGGAGGAGGAGGAGGAGGAGGAGGAGGAGGAGGAGGAGGAGGAGGAGGAGGAGGAGGAGGAGTCTTCCTCGCTCCTTGGTGCGTCGACCCCTCTCCGCCCCGCGCAGCCTCGCCTCGGCCCCCCTCCCTGCGTCCCCGACGGGGCCTGCGCTGCTCGGGGGGCGCCTCCTCGGGGCCTCCAGGGGGAGGGACTCCCCCTCCCAACAGCGCCCCAGAGCCCGCTCCGCGGGACCCCCCAAACGGGGTGGTGACCACACCGTGTGGTGAGACGGTGGTCGGGGGCGGCAAAGGGGGGGGTGATGACTAGGGGGGGTGGATATCATGGCGGGGGTCATGATATTTCCCCAGATTTCATGGCGCCTCTTCTTGTTTCATTACGTCCCTGCCCCCCTCCCCTGGGCCGCGCACATGCCGCCGGTCATGATTTGCGCCCCCCCCTCTTGGACCCCCTCTCTTGGCCGCTCCCGAGGTGGGGATTTGGGGTCACCGCACGGTTTTGGGACTCGGGTCCCTTTCCGAGGATGTCTCGGGCGACAGGGATGATCTCCAGGGTCCCAAGGCCGTGCGGTGACGGACCGTGCGGTGAGGTCTCTTGGGGTTCCGAGGTCACCGCACGGTCTGTCACCGCACCGTTTCGGGACTCCAAATCTTTTCGGGGGCGGCAAAGAGGGGGTGATGACCTGGGGTGGTGGTGGACATCATGGCGTTGGCCATGATATTTCCTCGGATTCCATAGCGCCCCTTCTTAATTATCTCACTGCGTCCCTGTCCGCGCACGTGCCGCCGGCCATGATTTGCACCCCCCTTCTCTTGGACGCCCCTCTTGGCCGCCCCCGACCCTTTCCCCCCTGGCCGCTCCTGGGGCGGCGGGATCGGCGGCGAGCGAGGGGTGGGAAGTGATACGTCCCTCCCGTTCCCCCTCCCCCTCCCCCTCCTCCTCCTCCTCCTCCTCCTCCTCCTCCTCCTCCTCCTCCTCCTCCGCCTCCTCCTCCTCCGCCTCCGCCTCCGCCTACGCCTCCGCCTCCTCCTCCGCCTCCGCCTCGGAAGGTTCGGAACTCCCCCGGCCTTCTGACTCTTCGGGCCTTCCCGAAGCCACAGCCTTCGGCGGCGGCGAGCGGGGGAGGGGGAAGGCGAGGAGGGGCGGGCCTTCTCAGAAGGCTCAGGAGGCCCCCGGCCTTCTGAGAAGTTAGTCTTCTCAGCCTCCCCCGAGGACAGAGGCAGCCTCTCAGAAGGCGCGAGGGCTTCTGAGAAGTCCCGCCGCGTCCTGAGAAGGCCTTCTCCGGTTCATTTCCCCCCCGCTCGTCGCGGAAAGGAGGGGCTCAGCCTGCCAGGTCTCGCGCTGGCCGACCTGGGCCTGGGTGCCGCTCCGGGCCGCAGAGCTCCGCGGAGGGAAAGGGTGCCCATGCCGCATCCCCTTCCTCCTGGTTCTCGCTTCGTTGGGGCCTCCTGGGAGGCCCTCGTCGCCACCGCTGGATTCGCTTCGAACTTCTGGGCAGAACGCACCCTTTGTGAGAGATCCAGGGTGTAGCGGTGCCGGTGCCTTTTGGTTTCCCCAGGGGCGCTCCGCTGTCCTGTGGCTCCGGGCCTCCTGGATGGGGTGGGGTACGATCTGGACGGGTGCAGAAAGAGTGGGGACCGAGACCGATGGCAGTGCCTGTCTTCTGTTGCATCTTGCGGACCTCGCCTGTCCCAAAAATTGGTGTCTTTTTGGGGGCCCGACGCGTGCTCGATGCGGACTCGACGCGGATTTGGCGTGGATTCGACGCGGATTCGACACGGATTTGACACGGATCCGACGCGTCCGACATGGATTCGACACGGATTCGACGCGGACAGGGCCGCGACGGGACAGACAAGGTCCCCTGAGGATGCAACATAACCCGTCCAGTCTGAGCAAGGCTTGCTGTCGGTATCGCCGCGGTCGCTGTCCAGGAGAGAGAGTTGCCTGCCCAGCAACGGCCGCAGTCGGCTGTGGGCATCGTGCCGTTTCTGCACTTCCCCACTGCTGGTGCGTCAAGGTGGGTCGGAGGAGGCGGAGTCGGAGGACTGCAGCGCACCGCCGATGCGTCTGGGATCGATGGGGCGCGACCTGGAACTGGATTGTCTCCATCCCGACGTCGCCGATACGTCGGGGATGCGGTGCGACCTTCGGACTCTACCCGTGCCAGCCTCATCTGGTATTGTTAAGTCGGGCCTGTCCTTCTACAGG
>CAUYUJ010020741.1:137013-142013 GCA_963575745.1 Prorocentrum cordatum | reverse complement strand
GGGCCCCATGTCTGCAAGGTAGGAAGGGGTTCCCGAGCGCGGGGGTGGCCATTGTGTACAGGAAACATCTTGATCTCTGGGTGGGCCCCCGTACCCTTGGCATAATTTCCCCTGGTAGAATTTTACAGTGTTTTTTTCAGGTCTCGGTCTTTCGGGCTCTTGAGCATCTTCTGCAACTACTGGCACTCCGGATCGGGCCTGGGGCCAGAAAACGTGCTGCTGGGGATGGCTTTGGGCAAGAGCGTTCTCGAGATCGGGACCCCGTTCATCGCAGGAGGAGACTTCAACTTAGAACCAGCAGTGTTGTCAAGCGGGCTGGCGCCTGGGCGATATGGAGGGCAGATCGTCCAGCCAGAAGACTTCACTCTGGTACAACCAGATCACGCGGCAATTCTAGATTACTTTATATGCAGCCACTCGCTCAGCTTCGGGGTGCAGTTCTGCGAGGCAGATCTGGGAGCAGCAGTGCCGCCACACCGCCCTGTTCTCCTTGGCCTAGCTGAGGACACGGGAGAGATAATGGTCTCCAAACTTGCTCGGATCCAGCGCCTCCCACACCAGAGGCCTGTGGGCCCTCCCCCAGCCCCGCCGTCTTTTGGTGACCTTCAGGCCGCTCTTGCAGGACCCCTGGAGGACCTCAGGCTGGACGGAGGGGGGCTTCAACCTGTCCCGAGTGCGCGTCTGGACGAGTTTCAGCAAGTTCTGGACCGTGTTTACCAGGAATGGGCTTTCAGGGCTTGGCGGGAGCTCGAGGGGGTGTTCCAGACCAACGCCGAAGAGGTCCGTGGGCTCCCTGGAGGCTCCCCATATGCCTTCGAGTCTGTCTCACTGGCCAAACTTCGGATCACCAAGAGCAGCCCGTTCAAGTCGGTATCACGCGCTGTGGGCTGGGTGGCTAGGCGCTTGCAGGAGTTCCTAGCCCTTTTTCGGAAGCACGGCAGCCCATACCATGTACCATACTATCTCAGGTTGGTGACCCATGCTGCACGCGGGCGGAGGCTCCCTTTTACGCGCCTATGGCCAGAAGGTGAGCCGTTTTGGAAGCCGCTCATGCAGTATGTGGGCAAGAAGCTGTTATCGCATACGGCTGAACCGTGGCTTGAAGCTGAACTCGAGTTGAGTGCTTGGGCGGGCTTCGCGGCCAGAATCGAACAGCAGGCGTTCAAGGTTGAAAAGACCCACAGCAACCAGAAATGGTCTGACTGGTGCTCGGAGGCCCTCCAAGGGGGGGCCCGATGGGCCCACGCATACACCAAGGTTGCGACCAACTTCAAGGAGGATGTCATTCAGCTGGAGGAGGGAGGTTTTACGAGCAGCTTCAGTGCCAGGTTCGCAGCTCAGCAGAATCTCTGGAAAGCCGCCTGGAAGGCGGAGGAGACCCGCAAGGAGCCCCTGCAGTTGCCCCTCCCTCCCGACTATGTCATCCCCGAGGCGCCCCCAGCAGATACTTTGAGGAAGATCTCGAGAGGCTTCAAGGCGAACACGATAGCGGTTGACGGTTTTCATCCTCGACACTATGCTTTTCTCTCAGATGAGGCTCTCGAGACAATGTCTTCCCTTTTCTCGCTGCAGGCGGCGACAGGCCATGCACCATCCCCTTTGCGTATCTTGCTCGTGCAACTGTTCCAGAAGCCTGAGACAGGGAGGCGGCCAATAGGCTTCTTCCAGAGCTATTCACGGATCTACTCGAAGGTCTCGGCAGGTTTTTGCAAAGAGTGGGAGTCTCGGCTGGAGGATGGAGGAGTTTTTAACATGGCACCTAGAAGAAGTACCACCGATGGTGTTTGGAGGCAGGCAGTCAGGAGTGCTTTGGCGGACGAGAGTGGGATGAAGGTAGGTATTTTGTTGGCCGACCTTCTGCAGTGTTATGAACATGTGCGCCACTTGTCACTGTGGGAGGAATGCAAGCTAGCGGATTTCCCACTGCACGCCCTGCGCACTGCCATCTCCAGCTATAGGTGGCCAAGAGTGATTATGATGGATCGTGTCTGCTCTCCTCTCTTCTACCCCGACCAGGGTATCGTGGCGGGAAGCAGTACGGCTACTTTTGAGATAAAAGCGTTCATGGTGCCCATGGTCCAGGATCTAGTGCCCATTGAGAACACAAGCTTCACGATCCATGTCGATGACCTCGAAGTGGATGGAGCCCACAGAGAGGTAACAGGTTGTTTAAATTGCATAGCGCAGATGGCAGGACAACTCTTCAGTGCGTGTGCCAACCGTCTAGGGCTCCCGATCTCGCTGAAGAAAGGTTGCTTTACTTCCAACTCGAAGGAGGTCATGGAGGGGGCTCTGGAGTGTTTTGGCCAGTACGCGCACACGATCACGGGGGAGGTGGTGAACCTAGGGGTGGACTTCTCCATAGGCTCCAAGGGCTCGAGGTTGCCCAACAAGGTCAACTCCGTCAAGGGTCCCCGTGTGTGTGCTCCAAGAAGGTCCCCAACTTGGCTAAAAGGCGGTGTAGGTGGTCCAAGGCTCTCAGGAGGATGCCCAAGATCAGGAACCTCAGAGGGAAAGCTGGATCCAAGGCCAAGTTGTTCTTCGTGGGGCAAAAGCCGAGCATGACATATGGCAGCGATGTGGTTGGGTTGGGTCCTCGTGAAGTTCACAAGCTCAGAGTCTTGGGGGCTAAGGCGCTTGGCATCTGGTGCCCAGGGGCCCCCATCGACCTCATCTGGGCCACGGAGAGCTCGAAGGACCCGATCAGCCATGCTGGTGACACTATTGTAAGATATGCTCGTGAATGGTGGGAGGCCACAGACCCGCAGCTACGGGCGTCTGATGGCTTAAGTGCTGGCACCCTCACCAAAGCTTTTCATGCGTGTCTAGAGAAGTTGATCGCGACACCACCGTCTTTAGGATGGCGCAGAAGAGGCACGCACCCGATTTTGGACGCTCTGCTGTGGGGCGTCGAGGCCGGGTGGATTTTCAATAACCAGGCCAGCTTCACCTCAGCGAGCGGGATCCCTGTCGGCTTGACGGACTCGCCGCCAGAGCTTGTGCGCAAGTTTTTCGTTCAGGATATCAAGCGGAAGTATTTGGCTGAGAGCGTCAACATGTTAGTTCAGGATTGGGATCATCCAAGGGTGCTTGAAATTCAGGAGCGAGGCCTTTGGACCCAACCCATCCGTTCGAGGATGCGAAGCAAAGCGTGTAGTTTTGCCCAGAAAAAGATCCTTCGGAAGGTTTTCTGTCGTGCGTACACCACTGCGGCTTCGCTCAATCGGTGGGGGTATGAAGTTACCCCTTTTTGTAAGTTCTGTGAGGCAATTGATTCCGTGTGGCACAGGATCTGGATTTGCCCTCAGGGGGCCTCTGTTAGGATTGCGCTGGATCAGGACCTTCTCGAGGAGGCCATCTCGGCGGGCGAGCAGGACCCGCTGTACAGCTCGCTGTGGGTCCCTGTGCCCGAGCTCGAGCTGGAGCCCCCAGTTGAGGATTTTATCAGATATTTCGACGCGAATGGGCCGATCGACCCGTTCACACTCCCGCACAACGCCAAGGTTTTCTCGGACGGTTCGGTCTGGGACCCAAAAACTGATGTGGGAGCCCGTGGGGGCTGGGCAGCTGTCGAGGTGGACGGGGACGGGAACCTGATCAGGGGCCTGATGGGCTCCATCCCTCGGGGGCTTCCCCAAACTGCAGTGCTGGCCGAGCACCATGGGTTTATGCACACGATCGAGCACCAGGACCAGGACCCCCCCCCTGAGGAAGAGGCCGAGTTGAACGCGTTCGTGGATTGCTCTGCTCTTATCTGGGGCTCCAAGGACTTGTCGAAGGCCTCGAGGGGTACCACGGTACAGAGCGGCCACTGGAGGCGGATCAAGCGGGTGGCCCCCAGGGCCTGGACTATCCACAAAGTGAAAGCCCATTTAGAGGAAGACTCGGAGGCCCAACCCAGGTGGAAAACACGCGGCAACAATTGGGCCGATGTGTACGCCAAGGAAGCTGCGGGGTTTTACAGGTCCCCCCAAGATGTGGCCACCATCACCGCGCTGTTTAAGAAATGGAACCAAGTTGCCGATTTCGCTGGGGCTGTCTTGGCAGAGTGGCCCTCAGCTCGTGAACTGTTTGGTGAGCTAGGCAAGGCCCCTCGTGCCAGGCCTGAGAAGCTCCAGCATGTGTTCCTTGCCCATAAAATCAGATGGATGGGCAATGCTTGGCAGTGTTTCGTCTGTGCTCGGACCTTCAGGTCTGTGAAAGCGGCCGAGTGTTCGGCCTGCGGCCCCCTTGCCCCCTCCCTCCGTTCCCTCCTTTGCCCTCTTGCCCCTCCTTCCCCCCCCACTCCTTCAGGGTGGCCAGGGTGCTGGCCACAGGGCAGGGCATTCTTTTCTGCAACAGATGTGGTAGCTACACCACTGGCCGCCACCCCAAAGACCTAGTGGGTGGCTGCTTTAATGTTAAGAAGAAGCAGGTGCAAATGCTCAGAAACGGTCGTCTTCCGTGGCCCAGGGGTCCTCTGGGGCGGATTTCCCCGTTCTGGGCCCCTGGGGCCAGGCTCGCGGAGGGCTGGGGTTCCCTGTTCAAAGACGAGCACCCGCACCATTGACTACGGCTTGTTTGTTCCCACGCACTCGTGTGCCAATTTGCTGTCCAGTTGTGGCAGATCTATCGTGCGGTGCGTCGCGGAGAGGTGTGCGCTAGGCAGAGCGGAGGTAAGTTCCCGCTTGTCTGATTTGCGGGGGGCGCGGTGCGAGTGGGGACTGCCCGGCGTTGCGCCGTTAGTGACCCTCGCACCGTTGCTCCCCGCATGTCTGCTTTTGTTTTTGCGCCCAGGCTAGACCTGGTCCCCGCACGCCTCGTCTGTCTGTCCTCCTCCTCCTCCCTGTCCTCCTCCTGCACCTTTTTGTTTCGGTGTGTCGGTTGGATCATATGTGTCTGGCTGGCCGCCAGTTACCGAGGCCCCCAAATGTGGTGCCGCGCCTCCTTCGCTCTGCGAGTGTTGAAGAGGCAGGATGTCCTAGGCAAAAGGAGGAGGGAGGAGGGAGGAGGGAGGAGGG
>CAUYUJ010020741.1:115096-136913 GCA_963575745.1 Prorocentrum cordatum | reverse complement strand
GGGCATGCCCCTCTACAGGACGAATATTCAGAAGTAGTCCAAAAATACTCCGGGGACGATTTTCTGGTCATTTTGGTACTTTCGGGTCATCTTTTACGATCTCTTATTTTTCTTCCAAAGCCCGCCTGTAGGGGGACTGCAAAAAAAACCCAGGATTGCAAAAAAACGAAGGATTGCAAAAAAACGAAGGATTGCAAAGGATTGCAAAGGATTTGCAATCCTTCGGTTTTTTTGCAATCCTTCGCCCGACCTGAAATTGCGGGGCCCTCTGGGCCTCGTGGGGGGTGCCCTGGAGGCCGCGGGGGGCCTGCTCGGAACTCCTTGGGGGGCACCTCGGGCCAGGAGGCACTTCTCATGGCGCCAACGTCGCAGAGCGGATGTCGGTGGGAAAGTGATAGGATTACGTCGGGCATGCTTCTCTACAGGGGGAATATTCAAAAATAGTAAAAAGATAGTCTGGGGACGATTTCGTGAGCAAAGTTTTTTTGTAAAATATTCTTAACATTTCGCCCAAAGTATTGATTCCCCAATCAGAGCTTGCCTCTGTAGGTGTCCTAGCGGATTCATCTTGTTAGGTTAGGTTTGCCGCCGATTTTCGCCGCACGCCGGGGTGCCCGGGTGCCCGGGGGTGCCCGGGTGCCCGGGAGTGCCCGGGTGCCCGGGTGCCCGGGGGTGCCCGGGGGTGCCCGGAGGTGCCCAGGGGTGCCCAGAGGTGCCCCGGGGTGCCCGGGTGCCCCGGGGTGCCTGGGTGCTCTATCGCCCTATAGCCTTATAGCCCTATATCTCTATAGACCTATAGACCTAAAACCCTATAGCCCTATAGCCCTAATAGTCCTACAGCCCTATAGCCCTAAAGTCCTTATGCCCTATAGCCCAATCGCCCTATAGCCCTAGAATCCTATAGCCCTTATAGGCCTGTAGCTCTGTAGCCTTATTGCCTTGTAGCCCTATAGCCCTATGTTCCTATAGCCCTATAGCCCTATAGTCCTATAGCCCTAGCCCTATGGTCCTATAACCGTATAGCCCCATAGCCCTACAGCCCTAAAGATATTATGATTGGGTGTTTCTCCGGTACCATTTTTTAAGCAGATATTCTTAATTTTTCGCCCAAGATCCGCCTGTAGGGTGACACGCCTCACCGATTGATAGGATGGGGCCCGGAGTGTCGTGGATGATTTCGTTCCGGGCTTCGATGTGAAATTTCGTGCGGACATGTTTGGACAGGAAGGAAGACTAAGAAACAATGCATGCAAAATTCGCTCGCCGTTTCGGGGTCTTGCACAGACAGAAGTCCACGCAAACATCCGCTGCAGCAGGTCTGCAGGGTCGGTGCAAGGGGCGCTTCTCGGCCCCCCGACCGCGCCTCGGGTGTGCGATCCTGCTGGCCCGCGCTCGGAGACGGCGCCTTCCTGCGCACGGAAGCGCAGACGGGCCCCCCGTGGGGCGCGGTCTGATCACCGTCGTCGTCGTCGTCGTAGGCCTCGTCCTCGTCCACGTCCTCGTCCTCGTCGTCTTCGTCGTCGTCATCGTCGTCGTCGTCCTCGCCGTCCTGCCAAGGGCCCCTTTGTCCACGCCAGGGGGGAGGGCATCCCAGCACCCCTGCTTAGCAAGCAGCACCTCCAGCTTCTGTGAGGCGGGCCCACTCCGCACGCGTGGCTCAGGGGCCCGGACGACGTTGCCGTCCGATGGGGTGCGCTCTCCTCGGGTGCGATCCCTCGGAGGCGACGCGGGCCGTGGCGACGACGTGCAATATGGATTAACCCCGAGATTTGTTCCCTCGTCGCAGCCATGAGGCGCCGAGGCGCCGAGGGCCGAGGGCACGGGCTCGAGTGCCGCGGGGTCGTGGCGCCGAGGGGCGGAGGAGCCGAGGCGGGGGGGCGTCGAGGGCCGCGGAGGCGAGGAGCCGAGGCTCGAGGCTCGCGGGGGCGGTCCCCGCCGGCCACTGCGCGCGCCCCGCAGCGGCTCGGAGGGGCGGGCGGCCGCTCCCCGCGGCCCGCCTGGGCGGCTCGCGCGCCACCTCGGTGGCCGCGGCGCGGAGGCTCGGCGCGGTCGCTGCCCCCGGCGGTCGCCGCCGCCGCCGCGGCCGTCGCGGCCACGTCGACGGCGATCGCCCCGCGCTCAGGGCGTGAAGGTCATGACGGCGACAGCGACGATCGCTCGTCGACGGCGATCACTTGGCGACGACGGTCACTCGGCGTGGAGGACCACCACGACGGCGACGATCACTCGGCGACGGCGGCGGGCGGCGTCGCTGGCGTCGTCGTCGTCGTCGTCGTCGTCGTCGTCGTCGTCGTCGTCGTCGTCGGCGTCGGCGCTGCCGCCGCTGCCGCCGCCAACGTCGATGTCGATCTGTGACCCACGGCTGGACGTGGCACTGCAGTCTGGTCACGGACACGGAGGACGTGTGGAAGCAGTGCCGAGCGCCAGGGCGGGAGCGGGCCTCCCTTACCCTTCCCCTCCCCTCCGTGATCCTGCTCTCGGGCCGTTGGCGGTGTCGCCGCCGCTGCCGTCGCCGCCGCCGTCGTCCTCGTCCTCGTCCTCGACGTCCTCGCTGGCGCCGTCGAGGAGGACGTTTGCCCCGAGGCCGCCCACGGGATCGGCCGAGAGCCCTCGAGGACCCAGGGCAGGCTCTGGACTCACCGATCGCATGCGCGCGTGATGACGTTCGCCGCCGAGGATCGGCGCTCGGCGAGCGCGGACCGAGCGTCGACGATCGAGGACCCGGGCCTCGACGATCGCCGACGGAGGGCCAAGGTCCGAGGGCCGAGGGTGCGGGCTGCAGCATCGCGGAGTCGAGGAGCCGAGGGGCCGAGGACCGAGGCTCGAGGTCCGAGGACCGTGATGTGCTCTTGCTCTCGAGCTCAGCCTCGCTTCGACCTGCTGACCCCGAGGTCCACTGGGAGGGCCTCGGGCCCCCTGGCCGAGGAGGAGGAGGAGGAGGAGGAGGAGGATGAGGAGGAGGATGAGGAGGAGGAGGAGGAGAAATGTGTGGGCGGCACAGGTGCCCTCTGCGTCGGGTGCTGCGGCATCTGTGCCCACCTCGGATGGGTAGGCTGGTGGCGCCGGGGAGCCCTGGCCCACTGGGGATGGAGATAGTCAGAGGAAAAGGCACCGCTACCGCTACTCCAGATTTCGTAATAAAGGGAGGGGGGTCTCATTTCGGGGGGGGTCTCTTCCAGGCTATCTTGGAGGGCCTGGGGGGGTCTGGGGACGATCTTTTGGAGGGTTCTCCCACGGGGGGGGTCTGAAATGGCTTGTCCTGGAGGGTCCAGACCCCCTCCCTTTTATTACGAAATCTGGAGTACCCTTTCCTCGTGTTTCTCTTTTTTGGGTCTCCAGGGAGGCCCTGGTTGCCACGGCTTGGTTCGCCTCGAAGTTTCGGTCAGAACGCACCCAGAGAGGTCCGGGGAGTAGCGGTATCGGTACCTTTCGGTTTTTCGGGGGGTAGGTCTGACGATATTGATGAGTTCCCTGCGTGATTAGTTGGGAGCTCAGTAGCCTCGTCAGATCCCTGGGCAGAGGGGATGTCGATAATCTCTCTGCGCGGTTGCATGGTTGCGTAGTTGGGAGCTGCGCGATTCGTCGGGAGCGCCCCGCGTAACAGATCACTTGAGCTGCGGGGGAGGGGGATAGGCCTGACGACTGGGGACGGGGATATATCTGACGACCGTGGCACTGGAATCGACGGTCTCCGGAGATCGAGGGTCTTTGGCCCCCTCTGGGCCTGCCGTTGGGCCTCCCAGAGGCCTTGAGAGGTCTTGGCTGCCGCCGCTTCTCCTCCTCCTCCTCCTCCTCTTCCTCCTCCTCCTCCTCCTCCTCCTCCTCCTCCTCCTCCTCCTCCCTTCATTCCGCCATCACCTCCTCCCCCTCCCTCCCTTCCTCCCTCCCTCCTCCTCCTCCTCCTCCTCCTCCTCCTCCTCCTCCTCCTTGTCCCCTCCCCTCCCTCCCTCGCTCCTCTCTCTCTCTCTCTCTCCTCCCTCCTGTTCCCTCCCTCCTGGTCCCTCACCCTCCCTCCCTTCCTCCCTCCCTCCCCCTCTACCTCCTCCTCCTTCCCCTCCTCCTCCTCCTCCTCCTCCTCCTCCTCTCCTCCTCCTCCTCCTCCTCGAGGCCTGGAGCAGAGCCAATCAACCAGCTTCCCTCCCTTGCTGACTTCCCTACCTCCTTTCCCCTCCCCCCTCCCTCTCTCCCCTCATCCTCCCTCCCGCCCTTTCTCCCTCCCTTTTTCTCCCTCCCTCCCTCCCTCCCTCCCTCCCTCCCTCCCTCCTCCCTCCCTCCTTCCAGGGCGATGATGGACAAGTCGCTCTCGCGCACGCTCCAGCAGCTGGATCAGTTCAGGGTGGTGTCGCGGGACCAGCGTCTATTTTCCGGAGAGGAAGAGGAGGAAGAGGAGGCGGAGGAGTAGGAGGATGAGCAGGAGGAGGAGGAGGAGGAGGAGATGGCGGAGGAGGAAGAGGATGAGGATGAGGATGAGGATGAGGATGATGACGATGATGATGAGGATGATGATGATGATGATGGTGGTGGTGGTGATGATGCTGCTGCTGCTGCTGCTGCTGCTGATGATGATGATGATGATGATGATGATGATGATGATGATGATGATGATGATGATGATGATGATGATGATGAGTAGGAGGAGGAGGCGTAGGAGGAGGAGGAGGAGGACAGGGGGAGGGAGAGGAATGAAGACCAGGAGGAGGATGTTTGAATGTAGCGTTGCGACTTGGTGAGCAGGATGAGTTAGTGAGTGAGCAGACAGATGTCGTAACCGACTCCGTTTGGCTCAATTGATCAATTCGAGCGTGCACCGAGCCCCGCTGTTGAACAAACATAAGCAATCCATTCTCGTACAAGTCCTTCTCGTGTATGAGCGTGGTAGCGGAGCGAGGTCGATGACAGCCGCAGCAGCGGCTCCAACACATACAGGGGGTCCACTCCCAGAGTGAAACACACCCCAGGATCGTTATCAATGCATTGGATTTGAATCGAGCCCGATTCAGTGAGTTATGTGAGGCCGCAAATTATGGAGGATATTCCAGTTTTGTGACAGTGGCCTTGAGAACTACCCATGGAGGGTTGAGAGAGTTCATAGTGAAGCAGACAGCAGCAGGGGCCAGGACGGTTACGAACGAGGATAGCTATGGCCTATTCCTCATGACTCAGAATCTGAACTCGCTGTTCTTAAGCATCGTCAATCGTAACATGTATGCAGAAAGGTGAGCAAATCAGTTACAGTTGTGGATCGAGCACCTTGAGGAGCAAACGAATGCCCAGTCGAGCGAAAGGAATCGGACCGAGTGAACAAGGTCACCGAAATCGAGGGCAAAAGGCAGGAATTGGATGGGCGGAGGAGGACAAACACCAGTTAGCGAGTACAAGGCTTCCAATAATGTGATGACGTTTGCCGGAGACAGAGCCAAGTTTCGTGATTGGACTGGAAAGCTGCTGAACGCTTTAGCGCAAGTTGGCCTCCATTACACCAGAGAACCCACTAACAGCTTGAGACCATGGATGGGGCGCTGTATGATGAAGATGACGATTTCATGGCCCGAATCTTGCATTAAAGGCAAACGGCGACAGTCTACAGTAAAGCCAACTTGGTTAAAGAGACGAAGATGACAACAAGGGAGTTCGTAAAACATGATTCACAACCTAGATGAAGTTATTTGGTTCGCGCTAAGCGACAAGCTAGATGGAGTAGAACCCAGGGGACAAATCAAACGGCTGCGTGCTGGAGACGGAGTGCAAGCGTACTAAAACATATAAACATTGTATTCGGCAGGTACGGGTTTTGCAATGTCGGCCAACGCGAGCAGCCTAGCAATAATCCCGACAGACCCAAGAACATCAGCGGCGTGGCAACGCATCTACAACAGTGGACAGCCCTGGTAGAAACGTTGGAGGCAGACGGATCGATCCCAGACGGATCGATCCGTCTGCCAGACGGATCGACGAGGACGACGAGGCCGAGCACGACGACGGACGAGGGACAGTGCATCAGGAGGAGGAGGAGGAGGAGGAGGAGGAGGAGGAGGAGGAGCAGGAAGAGGAGGAGGAGGAGGAGGAGGAGGAGGAGGAGGAGGAGGAGGAGGAGGAGGAGGAGGAGGAGGAGGAGGAGGAGGAGGAGGAGTTGGAGGAGGAGGAGGAAAGAGGAGGAGGAGAGTGGCGACGACGACGACGATCGGCTTCGATGGGAGGTGTGGTTTTTGGGTCGGGCCCGCGGCGGCCGCTGGGACGAGAGCTTTGGCAGCCCGGCCAAGCGACCTCGGCGGGGCGCAACTGCTGGAGAGCATCTCGGGGCTGGAGCACAGCCGATCGGCGCGCGCCCTCGCACCCCCCCCCCCTGGAGTCCTTCCCCTCCTCGCTGCCTCCTCCTCTCCTTCTCCTCCTTCTTCCTCTTCATCCCTCCTTCCTCTCCTCGCTCCCCCTCCCCCCTCCTCCTCCCCCTCCTCCCTCCCCCTTCTCCTCCTCCGCTCCGCCTCCTCCTCCCTCCTCCTCGTCCTCCTCCTCCTCCCCCCTCCTCCTCGGCCTCCTCTCCTCCTCCTCCTCCTCCTCCTCCTCCTCCTCCTCCTCCTCCTCCTCCTCCTCCTCCCCCTCCTCCTCCTCCTCTTCCTCCTCATGTTCCTTGGGTATTTTTAAGTTTTCGTCCAACATCGGCCTGTAGGGGGACAGGCCCGACTTAAGAGTAGATCTGGGCTGCTTCTGGCGCCTGTTTCGAGCAGGTGGAGTCTCCCCACTGCTGCAAGCAGTCGCACTGAGCAGCGGTCCGGAACCAGACCCCCCCTCGCCCGCCCTTTCGCCCAATGTCGAAGTGCCGAGCAAGGAAACGTTCACAACCTCAAACCTAGTCGTCGGGGGGGGAAGTGAGAATGGACATGCCCTCTCAAAAGGCGGCGGGGTTTCTCAGGAGCCCTCCAGTGACCGTTTGCGTCTTCGGAGAAGGCTAAGAAAGCTTCTCAGACTGAGCCTTCTGAGAAGGCCCGCCCCCTCTGCCTTCCCCCCCCTTGGCGCGCCGCCTCGTCGTCGTCGTCGTCGTCGTCGTCCTCGCCGCCGCCGCCGCTGCCGTCTTCGTCGTCGTCGTCGTGGTCGTCGTCGTCGTCGTCGTCGTCGTCCGCGGCGGCGGCGGCGGTGGGCCTCGGAGGACCTCACGCGCGGCACGCTGACTGGCGGCGTGTTCACCGCCCTGGCGTACGCGTGCCTGGCGCTGCTGCTGATCGCGGAGACGTCGGCCTTCCTGAGGAGCCTCTGGCGGCCTCCTTCCTCCTCCCCTTGCCCTCCGCCATCCTCCATCCTCCATCCTCCATGCTCCATCCTCCTCCTGCTCCCTCCTAATTCTTCCTGTTCCTTCTCCGCACGAACTACACGAGTGCGCGTCTACAGATGGGACGTGGTAGGCTGGTGCAAGGACTTCTCGAAGCAGGGCCTCCAGGAGCATCACGTGCTCTGGGGCCTGTCCCTTCAGCTCCTCCTCGCATTGGGCGGCCGGCACAGAACGACGTAGTTCCTTTGGCTTTCAAGTTCGCGTTCTGTCACCGCTTTGACGAGCGCGCCATTCATCCAAGCATCCTCCGCCATCCTCCATCCTCTACCTATACGACCACCCTTCGGGTGATAACGAGGTTCGGGGGGGGAGGAACCAACGTCTCACTCGATCGGTCTCACTATCGATCTCACTATCGATCTCACTATCGGTCTCGCTCGATCGATCTCACCCGATCGATCTCACAATCGATCTCACTCGATCTATTTCATTCGATCGATCTCACAATCGATCTGACTATCGATCTCACAATCGATCTCACTATCGATCTCACTATCGATCTCACAATCGATCTCACATTCGGTCTCACTATTGATCTCACTATCGTAATCACAATCGATCTCACAATCAACGTCATCATCAGCATCAACATCATCGTCATCAACGTCATCAACATCAGCAACATCATCATCATCGGGACATCATCATCATCACCTCATCACCATCATCATCAACATCATCATCATCACCATCATCATCATCATCGGGACACCATCATCGTCACCATCATCAGCATCAACATCATCATCATCGAGACACCATCATCATCATCAGCATCGATACACCACCATCATCATCACCATCATCATCTCATCATCATCATCATGATCAACAACATCATCAACATCATCATCGTCATCATCATCATCATCATCATTATCGGGACACCATCATCAGCAACATCATCAACATCATCATCATCATCATCATCGGGACACCATCATCATCGTCACCATCATCATCACCATCATCATCATTGCCAGAACACCAGCATTAGCATCATCATCACCATCATCATCATCTTCGGGCCACCATCATCAAACCCATCATCATCACCTCATCCTCATCCTCATAACCAACATCATCATCATCATCATCATCATCATCATCATCATCGGGACACCATCATCGTCATCATCATCAACATCATCATCATCGGGACATCATCATCATCACCATCATCATCAACAGCATCAGTATCAACTTCATCAACACCATCATCATTGGGACACCATCATCATCATCATTTTCATCATCATCAGCATCATCATCATCATCATCATCATCATCATCTCATCATCTTATCATCATCAACATCATCAGGATCATCATCATCATCAACATCATCACCGGGACACCATCATCATCAGCAACATCAGCATCACCAACATCATCATCATCATCATCATCGTCATCATCGGGACACCATCATCATCACCACCATTGCCATCATCATCACCATCATCATCATCATCATCATCCTCATCATCAGCATCATAATCATAATCATAATCATCATCATCATCATCATCATCATCATCATCATCATCATCATCATCGGGACACAATTATCATCACCACCATCACCATCATCATCAGCAACATCATCATCATCATCATCATCTTCTTCATCATCATCGGGACACCGACGGGACACTGGCGGGACACCGGCGGGACACCGCGCGGCACCGGCCCCCGGAAAGGAAACATTTGGTCCGGCCGCGCCTCAGCCGGAGGCGGGACACCGGCGGGACACCGCGTGGCACCGGCCCCCGGAGAGGAGTCATTTTGTCCGGCCGCGCCTCAGCCGGAGGAGACTTTCTTCTCGCCCGCCCACGCAGTTTCGCCTCGCCCGCACGCACGGCACGCACGAACACGAAACTAAACCGATTTCCCGGTAGGGGGGCTCTCCGTTCCGTTTCGATCTCACCCCCTCACCTCCGATCCTCCATCCTCCATCCTCCTCCTCATCCCCACCCTTCCCTGAAAATGAGAAAACTATCAGTAGATAATGAATTCATTCCGAGTTATTTTTATTATTGTTGTAGCGGATCTACGCTCTACCCTCCCACGGATTTACTCCAAAGAGGACTCTTCAACCGGCTTCATCTTCCGAATAGTCCAGAGTTAGTCCGTGGTGAGGTTGGCAGTAGATCCGCCTGGGTCCTGCATCAACTCTGAAGTACATTCACGCATCGCCGCGGAATTTCCCAACACCGCCTTGGCCGTGACTTTACTCTGGAATGAGCTCGCGGGCCCCATGTCGGCCCGCACTACTCTCGCCTGGGCCCGAATCAGTACTCCCGCGGGCCCCAGGGCGCGGAGCAGCCGCCCCTGAGAATCGCTTCCGGAGAAAGCTCATCCCGCCGCGGGCGCTCGGGCGGAGAAGCGGAGCAGCGAGTCCTTGGAATGCTTCGAAGGAATCGTTTTCCCGCGGGGCCCGAGTCCCGAAACTTGTGGAGGACGCTCACTGGAGAGGAAGCATGCTGGCAACAAGATTCCAGATGTCTAGAACATGCTTCGAACATGTTGTAAATAGGTTGAAATCAGGACTGGAACATGTTTTGAACATGTTTCACACATTTTAAGCACATCTTTAATTCAACGATATGTTGGAGTGTCCACTGCCATGGCAGCCGCAACCCTGAACAACCAACGTTTCGTGGGGGGCGCCCGCGGGCTCACCGGGCCGAAGCAGCCCACGGACCACGGCCGCAGGAGGTGATCGCTGCTGCGTTCCGCAGCGCTCTTGTTCTTTTGGGGGTGTTGTCGTGAGGCCTCTCTTTCTGTCCCCCCTCTCTGTTAATTCAAGCTTCGCGCGGCCCGCTTAGCTTCGACCGGACGAGGTGCGCTCTCGACCCGCAAATCAAAGAAAGTTTTCTTGGGGGGTCCTTGGGTGCTCGAAGTTATTTCTGGGATGTGGTCCTTCAGACGAGGAGCTGTCCCCCCTGGGGACCCGTGGTCTCAACGAGTCAAGACAGTAGAGGTCTGGGGGCGATCGCGCCTCCTGGAGTAGGAGGCGTTTGGAAGAGGCAGAGGGCAAGCAGCAGGCGAGAGAGGTGACCGTTTGGGGGGGCGGGGGGGGGAGCCCGGACTCCGACAGGCGCAATCCTTGGAGCGAGTCGTTGGCCGGCGGGGCCCAGAGCCGGACAAAAACTAGGTGTGCGGTCTGCCGCGCGCCTTGGCGGGGCCCGCGGGCCCGCGGAGGAGAGCCGCCATGCATTCAGAGGGGGGGGACCTTCACGGTTTTCCGTGCTGCAGCGCAGCGCCGCCTCGCGCGAATTCGCGCGTGTTCAGGCCGTCCCCGCAGGCAGCGCAGGTCCGCGCGGGAGCGCAGGACCAGCCGAGAGGTCGGGAGCATGTCCGGCGCCGTGGCTCGGGACGATCATATGTCTAGGGTCCGATGCGCACCGCCACGCGGGCCCCGACGGGGAAGAGCGCGGCTTGTCGTTGATGCGGCAGTCGCCTCTCGACAGCTTGAGCGTATCGGTGTGGGTGCGGCTGTCTGCTCCCTTGCAAAGGGGCCGTCCTCCCGATGAGCGGGCGGACGTTGTCGTCGCCAGAGAGCGTTGTGCCGAAGTGGTTCAGGTCGACGACGACGCAGGGCTGGGAAGGAGGGTCACCGCCCACCAAACCACCCCAACCCAACCCGAAGGCCCCAAATTGCCCCCCATTTCCAGGGGGGGGGGGTCGGGGAACGTTGAGAAAGCACACATGAAGCTCGTACCCCCCCCCAACCCGAAATTCGGGTCTTCGGGTTGGGTTGGGGTGGTTTGGTAGGTAGTCAGAGGGCCCAGGAGGAGACTGAGCGGGAGGGTTCGGCGGGGCAGCGGGCCTCGCGGCCAGCGCAGGAGGGGGCCCCTGCCAGGGGGGGCCGGGGCTCGAGCGCGCCTCTCCCGACGCGACGAGGGCCCGCGAGAGCGCCGAGAGGCTGGCCCAGCAAGAGGCCGAGGCGACGGCCGCGGAGGAGCTCCCTACTGGGCACCCGGCCGCGGGCGTCGGTTGAAGCATTCGCTTGGTAGTCCCCAAACGTGGTGGTGACAACACCTGGCGGTGAGTCTCGGGCGATTCGGTGTCACCACCCGGTTTGGGGACTCGTGCGGTTTTCCGAGGATGTCTCGGACACTAGTGGGTCCAGGAGTCACAAAACCCGGTGGTGACCCCGCGGCCCCAAACCCAGCGGTGACCTTTTTGGGGATTCCAGGTCGCCACCTGGTATCTCACCACCCGGTTTGGGGGTCCCCAATTCGCGGCGCGCCGCGGATGCTTCAACCGACGCCCGCTCCGGAACCGCCAGAAGAATTCTTCACGCTTCGCGTATCCCCACCAGCCCATCTCAAAACAGCAACTCTTGCGAAGCATGCCGACAGTCGTGTTTTTCAGGCGTGTTTCCGCCTGCCCCCGCATATCTCCCCTGTTCCTCCTTCCTCCCGCCTCCTTGTACATCCTCCTTGTGGTGGGAGCGGGAGAAGGACGAGGCGGAGGAGGAGGGAGAGAAAGCGCTCCTCGTGGTTTGAGTCGTTTGGGGTTTCTCGTCCTGGTGTGAGTCGTTCGGGCCCTTCTTCCTGGTGTGAGTCGTTCGGGCTCTTCGTGGTGTGAGTCGTTCGGGCTCTTCGTCCTGGTGTGAGTCGTTCGGGCTTCTCGTGGTGTGAGTTGTTCGGGCCCCTCGTCCTGGTGTGAGTCGTTCGGGCCCCTCCTCCTGGTGTGACTCGTTCGGGCTCCTCGTGGTGTGAGTCGTTCGGGGCCCTCGTCGTGGTGTGAGTCGTTCGGGCTCCTCGTGGTGTGAGTCGTTCGGGCGCCTCGTCCTGGTGTGAGTCGTTCGGGCCCCTCCTTCTGGTGTGAGTCGTTCGGGCTCTTCGTGGTGTGAGTCGTTCGGGCCCCTCGTCCTGGTGTGAGTCGTTCGGGCTCCTCGTGGGGCCTCTTGGGGGACTCTTGGAGCCTCTTGGGGCCTCTTGGGGGCCTCTTGGGGGCCTCTTGGGGGCCTCTTGGGGGCCTCTTGGGGCCTCTTGAGGCCTCTTGGGGGCCTCTTGGGGGCCTCTTGGGGGCCTCTTGGGACCGCTGGGGGGCCTCTGGGGGGCCTCTGGGAGGCCTCTTGGGAGCCTCCTGGGAGCCTCTGGAGGTTATCTTGGGGCCTCTTGCGACCTCCTCAGAAGCGCCAATGAGAGCTGCCCCCTGAAAAGAACAAAATGAGCCCAAAACCTTGTAAAAGCAATGATTTTGCTATGAAGGAAGATGAGCGCGGACCCCTCAGAACGCCAAAATGGGGCCCAAACCCTAGTAACATCAATGATTTTGGCTTTAAAGAAGAGCAGAGGGGCCAAACTGTGCCCCCCCGTCGGGGCCAGAATCCTCGTGAGGGTCGTCGTTTTTTGGCCCTCCCAGGAGTCAAAAAAGACCCCTCCAACGACCCGCGGGGCGCCCTCTCCAGGCCCAGGGGGAGGGGGTAGGGGGAGGGGTAAACCCCTCCCCGAAGGGGAAGAAGGGGGGTTGAGAACAGAGAGAGCTCGCTAAACCACTCACGCCCAGAGGGCTGGTGGGACTCGCGCCAGCGTCGCCGTCGCTGGGAGCGGAAGACACTGGGGCGTCTACCGCCGAGCGGTTAGTCGGTCGTCGCCAGGATTGGTCAGTCGATTTTTCATAGGGATGCCGTGGGCTGGTTGGGGCTTTGCACCGCGGGTAGCCCCCTGCGGGGCCTCGTTGCGTCCGACGCCTGCGACATATCCCGCCAGGTCTCTCTCAAACAGCCCTTGCGCGTTTTCTAACCTTGTCTGAAGAACTGCTCTAACCGGGGTTGGCCGGGGGGACTTCGCCAGGGGGGTTGGCCAGGTCTCTGGGTGTCGGCCCAGGGTTGGCTGGGAGATTGGTTTGGGGGTTTGGTTGGGGGCTGGTTAGAGGTTGGTCGTCACCTGTCAGCGTTGATGCCAGGGAGCTCAGTCCGAGCGTGCCCGCTTGCTTCCAGCGCGCACGGCGTTGCTCGGAAGGGTTGGCCGGGGTGGTGGTGACCCGAGTTCTTCGACGAGCAGTCCTTTCTACTGCGTGCAAGAAGGGGGAGGGACCTCCGGGAGGGACTAAAGCGTGGGGATGAGGCCAAGGAGCGAGGAGGATAAATCAGGGGAGCGAGGAGGAGGAGGAGGAGGAGGAGGAGGAGGAGGAGGAGGAGGAGGAGGAGGAGGAGGAGGAGGAGGAGGAGGACGAGGGAGGACAAGGAGGACAAGGAGGAGGAGGAGGAGGGGAAGGAGGAGGAGGAGGGGGGGAGGAGGCTTGGGGATTAGGGGGGGCTGAGGAATGGGGAGGACGCTGCCGAATGGGGAGGTTGTGGAACGAGGACGTGGCTGAAGAACCAAGCGGGGGCTCAGGGGTACAGGGGGGGCTGTGGGATGAGGAGGATGCCGAATCATGACTGAGAGGAGGCTGAGGAATCAGGGCGAGGCTGGAGAGTGCGGGGGGGGGGCTGGGAAGTGAGGAAACGGCCGAGGAATGAGGGGGCCGAGGAATCAGTGGGATGCGGCTGAGGAACGAGGGGTAGGCCGAAGAGCGGTGGTGGGAGGGCCCCGCGCTGCGCGGGTAAAGACGTCGCCCCGAAGAAAGAAGATGCCGAGGAATGGGCGCTTTCTACGCGGGGAAGCGCGCTTCTTCTGGATGACGGCGGGGCGCGAGGGGCTGGGCGCAGTTGTTTTCTCTGAGCCCAGTTCCTTGGCGCAGTTTCCCAGGTCCACGCGCAGCGAGATGTTGTTGGGGCAGCCAATCGCCCCCGGGTGGCGCGGGCTCGGTAGCGGGGCGGCGCGGGGACTTCTCGCGCCTTCGCAGAGGCTCCTCTGAAAGTTGGCGCGCGCAGAGCGGGTGCTATCAAGTGGGCCGCGCTGTTGCCGTTCGCGCGCGATAGGGGGGGCGACTAGTGCCGCGTCGTCGATCATGGCGTGTTCGCTACGCGCTGCGCTGGTGCTAGGCTGTTTTCCGACGAGTCCTTCGCGGGGGCAGACTTCAAGTGGGGCGCCCAGAGTCCTAACGCAGCAGGGCCCTCCGCGCTCCGTTCCGCGGCGGGCCCGCGGGAGTCCCTCGGCGTGCGGCGCCGCGGAAAGCGCTCGGCCTCGAGGGGCCCCGGCTGCTCGACGAGCCGGGCGCGGGGATTCAGCTTGGCGCAGGACAGTCGGGGCGCGGGCGCCGCTGCCCCGTGCCAGAGATTCGAGGGGCCTGCGCCGTCCCGCGGGCCCCCAGGAGAGGAGCGAGGTCTACGGGGGAGGCTCTGCGGAGCCTCCTCGGGGCCGTCTGCGGGTCCTTTTCGGTGCTTCTCTTTTGGGCCTCGTGGAGGCGTCTCGGGGCCTCCTCGGGGCTTCCTGGGCGCCCGCCGGCGGCGCCTCGGGGTCATCTTGGGGGCAAAGGCTTGAGATGTCCGCTTTGGGGTGCGATTTTCGGCCCAGGGGCGTGGGGGGGGGAGGGGGGGGGGCAGCCGATTTTCTCGCGCTCTTTGCCGCCCCCAGCAATCGGCGGTCGGCGGATTTGACTTTTTTTCCAGATTTGGAGCGTTCTCTTTGACGCGTGGTGCGAGTGCGTCGCCGCCCTGGGGAGGGAGAATTGGGGGCTGCGGTGCGCGCGCCTCCCCAGCGCAGGCAGGAACGCAAAAGGCCGTTTCCCCGCGTCGTCGGTCCGGGGCGACGCGCGCGGCGCCGCGCGTGGGCGAGGGCCTCTTCCGGGATCTCGAGCTTCTTTGTTCCCTTGGGATCTCCGCGGTCGCAGCTGCGCTGCCCGCGTGGCTGGCGGGCCGAAGGCGCAGCGGCGTCGCGATTCATTCCAGCCTTTCTCCTGTGAAGTGGCCCGTGGCGCCGCTGGGCCACCTCGTCGTTCGCAGGTCGGCGGCTGGAGCGTCTGCCTCGTACCTAGGCGCCGCGTCGTCGGCCGCGGCTGGCCGCGCCGCCCCCGAGGCGGGGCGCGGGCGCGCCGCGGGCGCAGCGCGGGGCTCTCCAGCCAAGTCCTCCAAGTGCGCAGCGCGGGGCGCTGCAGCCGAGAGTTCCAGGGCGCTGCGTGGGGGCTGCAGACGTGGCGGCGGCTGGCCGCGTCGCCGCCAGGCGCGTCGGCCGATCGGGGCGCAGGAGTCGAAGAAGAGCGGGGCCTCGAAGACGCGGCCCTGAGAGATGCGGTGCTTGAGTAATTTGTACCTTGTCCCTCTCTTCTTGTCTCCTGCTCCTCCCGGTCGGCGCGGCGGCCGCCAGTTGGCCCCCCTGGGTGGCCGATGACTCTTCCAGAAACTACCGAGAGGCCTCCGATAGCTTCGAGGAGCTTCTCGATGAGCCCCCCGCGGCCCCGCCGCGACGGCCCAGCGACGGGCGCAGTCTCGACGCTGTAAGCAAATCGTAACACCAAGGGTCCCAGGAGCGAGCGGCGCCGTGAGCTTTCTTCTGGCAAGTGGCTGAAGCGACATCGTAAATCCCGACCCACGCAATAATTGGTGTATTATTGGACGTTCCTCGCCTCCCGATGCCTGCAGCAGTTGCGGCCCGCCAAGGGAATCTCGGGGTGCCTCGGTCGTTGCGAGCGGGTGCCTGAGGTTTGAAATGTGGCCCGACGACCACTCCGAGGAAGGATGGTGTGCTCGACCTGCCGCTGCCCTCCCGACATCTTAATGGCGGCTGCGCCCTGCCTAGGTTTCAACAATTTCTCCAACAACCTGAGGGGGCTAGCCCGACATGACCTTGAATCTTTCATTGGGCCATCACGTTGACCCCGCTGACAGTGTATGATATACGCTGTGGATGGGGTCAATTCATGGCCGCCACCGTCGCTCCCACATGACACAATCATCACCATGACCGTCCTGTCACGTATTACTGTCAGTTCCTTCGTGGTCATGGTGTATACCCCTGCCGCAACCATGCCCTCAACCTCCACCTGTTCATGACTCCCCCCTTCAATGCCATGACGTTCGCGCCCTCGTGGTCATGACTTCTCCCTGTTCCAGCCGCCTTCGCATGGTCATAGGGAGATGAGTCGCCCCCGTCCGTTCGCATCACATTCCGTCCTAATGTCTCCGTTTTCGGACCCACCGTTTGCCCAGCCCGACTTCGCAGCGCCCAACTACTGCGTCCTTTTCCCGTGGCCCTGCTGTACACAGCGCCCCACATTCCCATCTCCGAGGTTATTTGGACGCACTGCCAAAGTTTGTGGTGAAACGAAGCGAGCAACCACATATACATATATATACATATATATATATATATATATGCATATATGTATATGTATACACACGCATCGACATAACACCAATAACAATCGACGCAGCAAACCAACAACCATACATACAAAACGGTCATATACAACTACACGCGATTACGGTCGTCGCTCAGCTTCCTCATCCCCGCTCGACCCCTTGCCCTCGATTCCTTGCCCTATTCATACTTATGATACGCTTTCGCTCTCCCTCTGGGCGTCGCTTCGCTCCAAGTCCCTTCGTGCTCATTTCTTGCTTATTTTTTGCCGTTGTTACCCGTTCCATTCAGCCCCTGCCCCTTTTCCCCATCCCTTTCTTTCCGCTTCCCTTGCCGCCATCTCAATGTTTCTCCCCCGAACGCCTCCTACTTTCCCCCATCCTTTCACCCCCCCCCCCAGAAAGCGTTGAAAAGGCAAAGGCGGGGGCCTCTTGGACCATGTTTGGGCGGTCTTGTGCTGTCTTGAGGCCCCCCGTGGCCGTCTGGGGAGCCTCCTGGGCGTTTTTGAATCCTTCTCGGGCGCCCTCTCGGGGCCCTCTCGAGCCGTTTCGGGGCCCTTTGTGGCTGTGTGTCTGGGCGCTATTTACGGCGACGTTGACGATGAAGAGGACGATGACGATGGCACCGCTGATGACGGTGATGATGGTGCTGCTGCTGAGGATGCTGATGATGCTGGTGGTGGTGGTGGTGCTGCTGCTGCTGATGATGATGATGATTATGATGATGATGATGGAAATGGATATGATGACGGTAACGACGACGATGGGGCGGCCTCTCATCACATTACAGAAGCCCTGCCAGGCAGACCGTGGCATCCTTCCACGCCTCCACGTGCCATGGGGGCACGGTGGCGGACATGTCCGTTCCCCTGCAGGTGCTTGTTCTTGGGGCTTCTCAGTTCCTTTGACGAACCAACAGCACACACACCCAGACCCATAGAGGGGTCGGCGAGGGCTACGGGTGCGTGCTGTCGCATGGGGGTCCCCGCTCGAACGGGAGCGTTCCCCAGGGTCCGACAACCCGCACCCATAACCCATAGCCAGTCCTCCTCCCCACGACCCCCCCATGGGTATGGCTGTGTGCTGCTCCTTCGTCAATGGAAGGCACTCGGCCCGTGCGCGGGCCCTGGCGGCCCCGTTGCCGTGGCCGTCGCCGTGGCACTGTGCCCCCGGTGCTCCTCCTGCCGCGTCGCGCTGGGGGAGCTCAGTTTGTGACCACGTGGGTGTGAGACTTGGCCTCGCTCGGACGTGTGCATTTTTTCCTCCGGCGAGGGCCATCGAGGAGCATCCTTGATCATCCAGCAGAAAAACCACGCACGAGACCGAAGAAAAACACAGGGAATGGACGTCCGAGCGATGGCGAGGAGAGCGAATCGGCGTGCACGACGGGCGCAACAACGACGACGGCGACAGCGACGACGTCAGTGACGTCCTCCTCCTCTGGGCATCTTTCCGGAGAGACGAGGGAAACACAGTGGAAGAGCGAGGGAGCATTGGACCACCAAGGGAGAGAAAACTGAGTGAATCTGGGCGTGAATGATCTGAGGGTGAGTGAATCTGAGTGAGAGTGAACCCTGGTATGGTTGAGTGTGAGTGTGAGGGGGTCTAGGTGTGAGAGAGTCTTAGTGCGACTTGGTCCAACTATGCGTAAGTCTGAGTATCAGTGAGTCTGAGTGAGAGTGATTCTGAGTGTGGGTAAGTCTGAGTGCGAGTGGGTTTGATAATGAGTTGACGAGCATGAGTCTGAGTCTGAGAGGGTCTGAGACCGAATGGGTCTCACTACGAGTGAACCGAACCTGAGGTGAGTTTGATCATACGTGAGTCTGAGGGAGGGCGAATTTGAGCGTGAGTAAGTTCGAGTGTGAGTGAGTCTGAGTGTGAGCGAGCTTGTGTGAGCGAGTTTGAATCTGAGTGAGTCCAAGTATGAGTGGAGCTGGGTATGAGTGGGTATGAGTATGGTTGAGTCTGAGTGTGATAAGTGAGTCTGGGTGAGGAAGAGGTGCTGATGAGCAAGTCTGAGTATGAGTGCGTTTGAGCGCGGAAGAGCAGGGGGAGCCGGGTGAGTGAAAGGGGTCTGGAGGCGCCCAGGTGGCACAAGTCTAAAGACATGCCTTGGGTGCCGAAGCAGGCACACCGCTCGAGGCATCCCCACAACCTGGGCGCGAAAAGGGCCCGTAAGATACCCCCTGGCGGCTCCCCCTTGGGGTGCTGACGCCAGCGCCTCGCCGGAGACATCATCACACCAAACGGGCAAACCGCCTGAGACACCGCCAGTCTGGGCGCGAACGGGCCCGTGCAATACCCCCTGGCGGCTCCCCCTTGGGGTGCTGAAACCAGCGCCTCGCTCGAGACATCTTCGCAGTCTAAGTGAGTGAGTGAGTGATTCTGAATATGGGTAAGTCTGAATGAGGAAGTGATGTGAGTGAGTTTGAGTGATGAAGAGTGAGTCTGAGTATGAGTGTGTCCGAGTATGAGTGAATCTGAGTGTGAGTGAGTCTGAGTGTGGGTGAGTCTGAGAATGAGTGAGCCTGAGCGCGAATGAGTTTTGAGCACGAGCGAGTCAGCGCGAGTGAGTCTGAGAGTGAGGAGTGAGTATGCCTGTGAGGAAGAGGCGAGGGACGCAGGTTGGGGAGGAGGGAGAGAGAGAGCCGACGCGGTCTGCGTAACGACAGGAGTCCCATCTTGGGATTCCGGGGCACAAGCGGGGCCCGTTCGCCGGCCCGGCGGCCCCGTTCCCGTCCGCGGCCGCTGCCCCGTGGCGCCACCCCTTCGGCATTGCAGTCGCGTTGCGTGGCAATCGTGTTGCAGTGCGTTGAAAAGACGCATTGCTCTGCGCTGTTCTGTGATCGCATGGCATTGTGATCGCACTGCAGTGCGCTGCGATCAAATTGCATGGCATTGCTCTGCACTGGTTCGCACTCGCACTGTTTTGCATTCTTTTGCGAAGCGTTGCGTTGCTTTGCGTCGCACTGTATTGCTCTGCAGTGTTTGCGCCACTTTGCATTGCTTTGTGTTTCTTTGCGTTGCTTCGCATTGCTTCGCGTTGCTTTGCATAATTAGCTTTGCGATGCTTTGCGCCACACAGATTGCGCCTCATGGATGGCACCACATGGATTGCACCACCTAGCTTGCACTGCATCTACTGGAATGGATTACTGTTTGGGGTCCGCGCTGGCTAACATACATCTATCACCACCTACCAACCACCCCAACCCAACCCGAAGGCCTCAATTTGCCCTCCATTTCCAGTGGGGGGGGGTCGGGGAACGTTGAGAAAACACATGGTGCCCGTACCCCCCCCAACCCGAAATTCGGGTCAAATTCGGGTCTTCGGGTTGGGTTGGGGTGGTCTGGTAGGTAGTCAATCTACAAATGTATACATCCATATCTAGTGCGTATATACACCACATGGACTGCACCACCTAGCTTGCACTGCATCTACTGGAATGGATGACTGTTTGGGGTCCGTGCTGGCTAACATGCACATACGGTAGGTTTGCGTCGTGTCGACCAGCGGCGACCCCAGCGCGGGCGTTCAAGGTTGAACGCCGCCGGCGACCCAGAATCGATCGATGTTGAACGATCGGACTTTGCGGCAGCGGCCGATCGTTCAAGGTTGAACGATCCCTGCGGTGTCAAAAACCAACGCTGGGGTCGGCACGACACGAACCTGCCGTACGAATATATATATATATATATATATATATATACATCCATATCTAGTACGTATATACGCCTTATCTCGGGTCTCTTAGGGGCCCTCGTCGCGTCGGCGGGACTCGCTCTGCAATCCTGGCCAGGACCGCGGACGGGCCCGTGGGCCAGTTGATGGCAGGAGGGCGTGGCCAGAGAGGCAGCGAATGGGGGGAGGCTGGGTCCTCCCCCTTCTCCTCCTCCTTTTCGCAGGCCTAGAGGTTGACACCAAAACCAATATCGGCGGTGTTCCTCCACCGAGGGAAGAAGATCCCGATCTCGGTGATGGTGGTAATATTCTGGCTTCTAAGGTGACCGAAATATTACCACCAACACCGAAATCTAGGATCATCTCCCCCCTGTGGAGGCAGCCCCTTGTTTTGGTGTTGGTGCCCATTTCCAGGCATCCAACCTTTCCCTCCTCGTTGCCTTCCGTGGTCATTCAGTATGCTTCTCCCTGCAGGCGATTCGACCAGAGGGGGACAGGAGGGGCAAGAGGAGGGGGGGTCAGTCGGGCATCCGCCAGAGGACCACCTATGCCACCAACATAGTTATGGACCGGAACAACGAAGAGCTGATCAACGTCAATTTCGACATCCTCATGTTCGACCTCCCCTGCAAGTACCTCAAGATCGGGGTGTGGGAGACGGGCCGCCCGCGAGCGAGACTTGCCTCCCACCGTGAGTCCGCGCTCGGGGGAGTTTGTGCTCGACCTCCCCCTCGCCCTCCCCCTTGCTGTGACCTCCGTTTTCCCTCCGCTCCGAGGCTCCACTGCCCTCCCTACGCAGAGGGCATGTGTACTTCTACGCTTAAGTCGGGCGTGTCCTCCTTCCACAGGACAAACATATTCAAAAAGCAGTCATGGGACTTCTCTGTATCTTGGGCTTGAATTTGTTCGACAAATGATCTGTATATATATATATATGTGTACATGTACATATGTATACATTATCCGTTTGTGTACATACTATGCTATACATATATATATATATATATATATATATATGTGGCATTCTTCGTCCAACATGTCACTGTAGGAGGACACGCCCGACCTAATTCTACGCGGCCGCTGTGCCCGGCTGGGGCCGTCCTGGGCCCTGGCACGGTGTCTGCATCTCCTGGTCGAGGCCAGGATCTGCACACCGTCGTGGGGCTTTGCTGCTCTTAAGTCGGGCCTGTCCCTCGACTGGAGGAATATTCAAAAAATAGTCCAGGAATAGTCTGGGGACGATTTTTCGAGAATTTTTCGACCATTTCTGAGTGTTTTATGGGGTATTTTTGATTTTTCGTCCAAAATCCGCCTGTAGCGGGACATGCCCGACCTAAGGCTACTCCGGATTTCATTTCAAAAAGGGGTGTGGTCTGATTGGGGGGGTCCGGTTTGGGTTTTGATTTGAGTTGTCTTGGAGGGTTCCGGGGTGTCTGGGCCAGAGGCCGCCCCATTATGGCTGGAGGCGAATTCCCTGAAGACGGGATGGGGTGGGCACGAGCGGGCATCATAGCCGGCTCAAAATCAAAAGAGGCATCATAGCCTCATCAGTCTAGATTGATCCACTCACGGATCTTCTGCAATTTATTCCCACTGAATTCATTCCATGCGTAGC
>CAUYUJ010020741.1:105096-110096 GCA_963575745.1 Prorocentrum cordatum | reverse complement strand
TGATGATGGTGATGATGCTGATGATGCTGATGCTGATGCTGCTGATGCTGCTGATGCTGATGCTGCTGATGATGATGATGATGATGCTGATGATGATGATGCTGACGATGCTGACGATGCTGATGATGATGCTGCTGGTGTTGATGCTGCTGACGATGATGATGCTGATGATGCTGCTGCTGCTGCTGATGATGATGATGATGATGATGACGACGACTGACGATGATGATGCTGATGACTATGAGGATGCTGATGATGCTGATGACGCTGATGATGCTGAGGATGCTGATGATGGTGATGATGGTGATGCTGGTGATGCTGATGATGCTGATGATGCGGATGCTAATGATGATGCTGATGATGCTGCTGATGATGGTGATGATGCTGATGATGATGCTGATGCTGATGCTGATGCTGATGATGATGATGATGCTGCTGCTGCTGATGATGATGATGCTGATGCTGCTGATGATGATTGATGATGATGATGATGATGAGATGATGCATGATGATGATGATGATGATGATGATGATGATGATGATGATGATGATGATGATGATGATGATGATGATGATGATGATGATGATGATGATGATGATGATGATGATGATGATGATGATGATGATGATGATGATGATGATGATGATGATGATGATGATGATGATGATGATGATGATGATGATGATGATGATGATGATGATGATGATGATGATGATGATGATGATGATGATGATGATGATGATGATGATGATGATGATGATGATGATGATGATGATGATGATGATGATGATGATGATGATGATGATGATGATGATGATGATGATGATGATGATGATGATGATGATGATGCTGATGCTGATGCTGATGCTGATGCTGATGATTATGATGATGCTGATGATGCTGCTGCTGCTGGTGACGAGGATGATGCTGACGAGGAGGATGATGAGGAGGAGGATACTGAGGTGGAGGATGAGGATGAGGAGGATGAGGACCAGGATCAGGATCAGGAGCAGGAGCAGGAGCAGGAGGAGGAGGAGGAGGAGGAGGAGGAGGAGGATGAGGAGGAGGAGGAAGAGGGGGACGACGAGGAGGACGAGGAGTACAAGGAGGACGAGGAGGACGAGGAGGACGACGAAAACGCAGAGGACATTGAGGAGGAGGAGGAGGAGGAGCAGGAGGAGGAGGAGGAGGAGGAGGAGGAGGAGGAGGAGGAGGAGGAGGAGGAGGAGGAGGAGTTGGCCGTCGGTATCCTAGTTGCTGAAGATGCTGCCGATCCAGGCGCCCACGGAAGTATAGTACACGTGCTGGAAGCTTTCCCGCTCTTCCTCGGCACCGCCGTCCTCATCGTCGGGTCGAGGTGGTGGGGTAGCGGAGGATGGCGAGGGTCTGCGCCTCTGGCCCCCTCGCGGCGCCGGGTGAACCAAGGCTTCAGCGTCTCCCCCTCGGGCGTGATGACCTCACGCGGCAGCACGTGGAACGCGATCGAGGGTTCGACTCCCCTGCGCGACGGCAGCGGGCTTCCTTGCCCTTGGTCGCCCACTGGGGCTGGGGCCTGTGGCGTGGGGGCCGCGCGCCCTGTGCCGCCCCCCCGTGTCGCCCTCGACCTCCCAGCCCCTCCTCGGACACCGGGTGTTTCGCATTCAGTGTAGCTGCCGCTTCCCCTCGAAGAGCTCCTTGATCCTGGATTCTCCCCCCCCTCCTCGAACTTCGATCCTCGATCCTCCTCCATGCGCGTTGCGAACCCTCGCGGCGCTGTTTCTGACCTAACCTCTCTGCCCGTGGGCGAGGGCGATCAGCTGCTCGGTATCCTTCTCTGACTACTCCTCGGCCCCTCCAGCCAATCCCGTGTGCGCCAGCTCGCGCAGAGGCTGAAGAGCTCATCCTCGTCCCACGCCCGAGGGACCGCTGGCGTTGCTGCTGGGGGCCAACAGGTGCGGGCACCCCCCAGCCCGTCCTGGCTATTTGAAAAAGCCTCACGAGCGGACAGCTCGCACTCATGCCTGTGCGGCCCTCCGCAGACTTTTCTCGGGGTGGGAAATCCCGCGGGGGCTGTGGGTGTGTGTTGTCGGATGGGGCTCCGCCTGGCTCCCCGCTCGGACGGAGGAGGAGGGGAGGAGGAGGAGGAGGAGGAGGAGGAGGAGGAGGAGGAGGAGGAGGAGGAGGAGGAGGAGGAGCGCCTTTATCGCCCTGCCCCTCCGCATTCCTCCTCCCTACAGGTACGAGCGTGTCTTGTTAAAGCAACATGTGGGTATGAACCTTGCCCCCAGCACCAATCCTCGAGCCCGCCCGCCATCCTCGGCACCTACCATCGACCCCTATCCTCGATCCTCGATCCTTCTCCTCCTCTTCGTCCTTGATCGTCCTCCTCTGCCATCATCCATCCGCGATCCTCCTTGATTCTCCTCATCCTTGATCCTCCTCCTCCTCCTTGATCCTCCTCTTCCTTGATCCTCCTCCTCCTCCTTGATCCTCCTCCTCTCCTCCTTGATCCTCCTCCTCCTCCTCCTTGATCCTCCTCGTCCTCCTTGATCCTCCTCCTCCTCCTCCTCCTCCTCCTCCTCCTCCTCCTCCTCCTCCTCCTCCTCCCCCGCCCGAGCAGCGAGGGCCTACACGCCCGCGGAGATCGCGGTGCTCGAGCAGACCGACTCCCTCACGGACGTCACGGAGGAGGCGCGCGGTGCCTTTTGGCGCACCCCTTGGGCGGCCGCGGCGCTCGTCGTCGTCGTCGTCGTCGTCGTCGTCGTCGTCGTCGTCGTCGTCGTCGACGCCGCTGCCCGGGGGCGGCCAAGCGTCGGTGGCTGCAACGGCTACCAACCTGGAACATATCCCTTGGAGAGCAACATCGGCTTCTTCTAGATGACCAATGCCTGGGGCCGATGCCAGATACCGTCCTCACGTTCTAGCCATAAATGTCTATGGACACAGTGGGTGCCGTGACGTCCAGAGACACTTTCGGGGTGGATACGTCTATGGGCAACGTGGCCGTTGCGTTCGGCGCGGTGCAAGGTCGGAGAAAGGGTATATCCGTCTATGGTATGTTCTTGCTCTAGAGCAGGTCCCACATGGTATTCCAAGGTATCCGTATTCGCACGATTGGCATCGCCTTATCTCGATTCAATCTCAGGGCGAAGGCCTGCGATTGTCGTCGCCCTTGGGCCCTTGCCAATCGCAGGGACGGGGATGGAGCCCGAGGCTGGAAGGGTGTGGTTGCGCTGGGGTGTGGCTTGCGATCTGCGTCGCTGGGGGGGGGGGGGCACCACCCCGCACGCGACGAAGAGGGGAGGAGGAGGAGGAGGAGGAGGAGGAGGAGGAGGAGGAGGAGGAGGAGGAGGAGGGAGGAGGAGGAGGAGGAGGAGGAGGAGGAGGAGGAGGAGGCGGAGGAGGAGGAGGAGGCGGAGGCGGAGGCGGAGGCGGAGGCGGGCGGAGGAAGAGAGGAGGAGGAGGAGGATGATGAGTAGGAGGAGGAGGAGATGGAGGAGGAGGAGCAGGAGGAGGAGGAGGAGGAGGAGGAGGAGGAGGAGGAGGAGGAGGAGGCGGAGGAGGAGGAGGCGGAGGAAGCGGAGGCGGAGGAGGAGGAGGAGGGGAGGCGGAGGCGAGGAGAGGAGGAGGAGGAGGAGGAGGAGGAGTAGAGGGGAGGAGAGGCGGAGGAGGAGGAGGCGAGGAAGCGGAGGCGGAGGAAGCGGAGGAGGAGGCGGAGGCGGAGGCGGAGGCGGAGGAGGAGGAGAAGAGGAGGAGGAGGAGGAGCAGGAGAGGAGGAGGAGGAGGAGGAGGAGGAGGAGGCGGAGGCGGAGGCGGAGGCGGAGGAGGAGGCGGAGGCGGAGGCGGAGGAAGAGGAGGAGGAGGAGGTCTCCCCTGATCTCATGGCACCTTCTCCTTCACTCAACACGTTCCCCTGGTCCTTCCCCGGGCCGCCCACGTGCCCCGCGCCATGATCTGCGAGCCGTCCTCTTGTGGACGCTCTCCTCCGAGACGCCCCCGACCGTCGCCGCCGCCAGCGCGGCCGCTGCCGACGCCGAATTCGATCCTCGATCCTCGATCTTCCTACTTCTCCTCCTCGTGCTCTCCTCCTCTTCCTCCTTCTCCTCCGCCTCCTCCTCCTCCGCCTCCTCCTCCTCCGCCTCGTTGCGCCAGTGAAACCACCTACGCGAGCTGATTCCTTATCCCCCCGATTCGCCGACAGGGGGCCTTGCGCCGATCCTATAAATCCGTGCGGACCTCCACAAGTCTATGCTCATGCCGTTTTTCTCTTCTTATTCCCCCTGTTCTTCCTCTTCCCCTTCTTCTTCTCAGCACTATTCGTCTTCTCCGTAGATCCCCCCGAAACTATTGCCTGCCCAGGAGGAGAAGCCCTGGACCTCTCGGACCCTTCTTCTGTCCCCCCGGGCCTTTCGTCCCCTGTCCCCCCGGAACCGCTCACCTGGTCGTACACCCGTTTCTGGCAGCCCGAGGCTGCCCGCGCGCTCCCACCCGGCCAACTCGGCGGCGCGGGCCCCTGCCCCTCCTCCTCCTCCTCCGCAGCCGCCTCCTCTTGCCATCTCGCCGAGGGACGGCCCAGGCCGATCTGCCGAAGGCATGCCAGGGCAAGGACCCTGGCGCGGTAGCAGCCAGGCGGGCAAGGAGGGCTTGACCTTCCAGGTGGGCGGCCCGACTCTGCCGCGCCGCCTCCTCTCTCCGCCCGCCCTCGTGCGCCCATCGCCGCGCCCTCCGCGGCCCGCCGGCTCTGCAGACGCGCCTGCGACCGCCAGCGCTGCCGACACGTCCTCTACAAAAGAGGAAAATCTAATACTATTCGAAAATTCGTTTTGGGGCGATTTTTCTTTTCATTTTCATTATGTTTTTTTTTCGTTTGTCCTTCCAGATTTGCCTATGGGGGGACGTGCCTGACCTAACGCAAGACATGTCCCCCCCCGAACCTCCCCGGGCCTCGAGGGCCAAAAGCATGCCCGTATCCGCGGCCCTGCGGCCCGGGCACCTGGGCCGCGACCCCGCGGACACGGGG
>CAUYUJ010020741.1:82500-99996 GCA_963575745.1 Prorocentrum cordatum | reverse complement strand
ACGCGTTGTCCACCGAGAAGAAGGAGATCAGGGATGAGTTCAAGAGGAAGTCCAGGGCTGGGAAGCGCCAGTTTCTCGCGAACTGGCTCGAGACGGGCGACTTCACGTGGGCGGTGTCCTACAAGACGGAGGCTCGCGAGCAGGCCAACGAGCACCGTGACGCGTGCCCGTTCTTGACGTTCGACGGGCTGCTGGCGCACTTCAAGTGGTCGCCCGAGAACAAGGATACGGAGTTCGGGAAGAGGTCACATCCTTCCTCCTCCACCTTTTCCTGCTCCCATCCTCGCCTCATTCCTCTGCAGGGCGTTCGCTCGAGCGCAAGCCGTGCAGCGCCGCTGCGAGTCCATGCGGTCGACGCGCATGTCGGTGGGGGGGGGGCTCGAGTTCGCATCGGATCCCCTGTATATCGGTGCGAGGTCACAGCGTTCAGGGGCGCAGGAATGTCGACGACGTCGACGCTTCCTGTGTCCCCTGGATGAAGGGCCTCGCACTGTTTGAACAATCCCGCTGCTTGATCCGAGAAAGGTGGACGAGCAGACGGGCGAACCGACCTACAAGCGCGTGGAGAAGAGTGTGATTGACAATGATGTGCCCTCTTGGAGCTAGGGAGGGCAGGACTTCAGGATGGAGGATCGGACCCTCGGGATCCATCTCACCGAATCGACTCGCCGAGTCAACGCTCGATCGATCGATGGCGTCGACTCGGCGAGTCCATTCGGGGAGGTAGAGGATGGAGGATCGGACCCTCGAGATCCATCTCACCGAATCGACTCGCCGAGTCAACGCGCGATCGATCGATGGCGTCGACTCGGCGAGTCCATTCGGTGAGATGGGTCCCGACCACGACGGCATATTATACACTACATCCCCCAATGAGGTACGGAGCAAGAGATTGGAGACCCAGTTCAGCACGGAGAGGTGCAAGATCGAGGAGGCGTTGGACCAGCAGGGGCTTATGGAGAGCAAGAAGAAGCCTGCGAAGGGCAAGAAGGCAGGGATGTCCTCCTCCTCCTCCTCCTCCTCATCCTCCTCCTCCTCCTGCTTTCTCCCTCCTGATCCTCCTGCCTCCTCCCTCCTATCTCTCCTCCTCCTCTCCTCATCCGTCGCTTCCTCCTGATCCTCCCCCTTCTCCTCCTCCCCCTTCTTCCCCTCGATCCTCCTCCTCGATCTCCCTCCTCCTCCTCCTCCTCTTCCTCCTCCTCCTCCTCCTCGATCCTCCTCCTCCTCGGATCTTTCTCCTCCTCGATCCTCCTCCTCATCCTCTTCGAGATCATCCTCCCCCCCTCGAGCTTAAGAGGTCGTGAAGAGCGAGAGCTCCAGCGATGAGTATGGATCCAGCTACTCGGACGATGAGGAGTCCGAGCCACGCTCCTCGAAGAAGGCGCGAACGAGGAGCGAGGATGGGGAGGATAGGAGACTCGAGGAGGATGGGATGAGGATGGATGTGACGAATGGGAGGATGGGAGGAGGACGGACGCTAAGAATGGGAGGAGGACAGATGGGAGGATGGAAAGAGGATGGGAGGATAATGGATGGAGCTACGCAGCCAGGCCAACACGAAGTCGACTGGCCACGCGTCGTCCTCGGGCAACAACGAGTGGGGCATGCGCCTCGGGGAGTGCTGCAGGCTCAAGGCCTTGCTCGGCGGCTTGGACGTGACAAGGGGGGCGACTCGATCGCGTCGATGGCGCGAGGATCGAGGCAGGAGTGAGGAGGTGGAAGATCGACGACAGTCGTTGGTCGGAGGCCCCCTTTGCCAAGCGCAGTTGTGGAAGCTTCTCCTCACCCTCCAAAGCTAGCGTTGGAGGGTGAGGAGAAATATGGAGGATGCGATCGGTGGTGACATTGTGGAGGAGATGGAGGAGGCGGCGGAAGCAGAGGCGGAGGCGGATGGGGAAGAAGGGCAGTGAGACCGAGAATAGAGAGAGGGAGGATGGAGGGTGGAGGCCGGATGAAGGGAGATCCAGGATAGGGCTCCCCTCTCCACGCCCTCTCGACGACCGCCAGCGGCGACGGGCTCGCGATTGCCGACGGTGACGGCGACGACAGTCGGGGAGGTGAAGTCGCAGCCGTGGCTGAGCCCGTTCAGCACGCGCGTCAAGAAGTGCTCCGATGACCTGGAGCGCCTGCAGAAGGAGATCGAGGACATGATCCAGGGCAAGGGCACCGCGGACGTCGATGCGAGCAAGACTATCATCGCGGAGGCCAGCTTGCTCGGCCCCGCCATCGCCGATCGAAGGAGGAGGGAATGAGGAAGCTGATCAGAGGCATGATGATCAGGCGAAGGAGGATCAGGAGGAAAGGATGATGAGGATCAGGAAGAGGATCAGGGGGAGGATCAGGAGGAGGATCAGGAGGAGGACCAGGAGGATATAGGTCGGCAGTGGGAGGATCAGGAGGATCAGCCAAGCAGGAAACGCGAGGAGGAGGAAGAGGAGTGGCAAGATGAGGGGTGAGTTTAAGCTGCGTGCGGGTGTTTGCCTCGGCCGCGCCGAGGCGACCAAGCTGTGGGAGCTGATCAGCCCCGTCATCGGCACCGTGGATCGCGCGAAGAAGGCGATCCTCGAGGACGAGGATCTTTAGGCTGGTTTCTGAGGCTTTGCGTGCCTCGAGTGCCTCGAGGGTGTCGAGGCTGCTACGTTCGGCGCAGGTGCTGCTGAACGGAACCGCAGCTGGCTCGAAGATGGCGGCACCGATGGCGTGTGTATGGCATGTTGGTTCAGATGCGTTTTCGTGCGCGCCTCGTGTCGAGGCTGCTACTCCCAGCAGGTGCTGCTGCAACGAACCACTGCTGGCTCGAAGATGGTGCCTCATGCCGTGGGCATTGCATGTTGGATCAGATGCGTGAATTGTGCGTGCCACGTGTCGATGCTGCTACTCTCAGCAGGTGCTGCTGAAGTGAACCACTGCTGGCTCGAAGCTGGTGCCACGATGCTGTGGGCATGGCATGTTGGCCCAGATGCGTTTTCGACATGATAAAGTTTGAACTCGAGGCAGTGCCGTTGCCTCGAGAACAGGAGCACTGCGGATCGAGCGGGGGCGGCCGATCATGAAAGGTGTCCTCTCTTCTCGTTGGTTCGGACTCCTGTTTAGGGGGGGGTTGTTGGACGGGCAAGGGGGAAGAGGAGGTGAAGGAAGATGATCATCCTCCCTCACTTCCACCGCAGGTTTTCGAAATCGGTTTCGAAAACCTGCGGTGGAAGGATGATGGAATGAGGAGGCGATGCTGAGACGGATCGCCAGTCGAGGATATGCATGTCATATGCACCAGCTCGGAGGATGAGGGGAATGAGGCGAGGGCGCGTGCCCCCCCCCCCCGCGAAGTGCCGCCAAGTCACGGCCTCGACCGAGGCTGGAAGTGATATCGAGCGCGGGCGCTCGAGTGGCATGATGTGCGTCTCCGAGGGGCGGTGGTGGGGGGAGCCCACCCCCCAGCGGTGCTGATAGGATCCCCTGGACAACGCCCAGACTTGGCTCGACGATGTTACGTCTGTGTCCCTCGTTGCGGCCGAGGGCTGCCATCCCAGAAGGTGCCATCCCGAGGGCTGTCATCTCTGTCCCACGTCCGCTCCCCAAGTAGCAAGTGTGATGGGGGGGATGGCAGAGGGAAGGGAAGGAGGGGAACGCGGGAGGAAGGATGGCAAAGGAATGACTGAAGGAAGGAGGGACTACGGGAGGAATAGGCGAGGACGGACGGAGGTAAGGAGGACGGAGGGAGGGAGGACGGGAGGGGAGCAAGTACGGAGGGACGGGATAGGCAAGTCAAGGGATCGATGATGGGGGGCGGACAGGGACCGAGGGGAACCTATAAAGACTTGAAGATACCTTACATAACAAAAAGGCAAGGCATGTACAACAAACATAAGACATAACCCAAACAACACTACCAACGAAAAGAACAAACCATAGAGGTGGTTTCATACATCACAAAAGATGTCAGGGTACCCCGACTTGTCGATCGGAGTGGCGCGATTGATGGGCCCCTTGGCGCTTTCAGGTCGAACCTGCAACGTAACATGTCGTGTGCAGCGAACGAGCAGCAACGAGCGAGCGAACGAGCGAGCGAACGAGGTGGCCACCGATGTGATCCGTAGACATCGGCTCAGTCTGTGTTGGCTAGCAGACCCGACCCCCTTCCACAAGGACTGCGCGCAGGACTGTCGACCCCAAGGGGGTCGGCTGGGACTGCGCGCGGGCCGTCGGTCCCCAGGGGGTCGGCTGCGACTGCGCGCTGGGACAGCACGTCGGATCCCAAGGGTTCGACTGGAACGCCCTGCGCGCGGACAATCAGCCCCCAGGGCGTCGGCTGGCCTGCGCGCGGTGCCGTCGACCCCCGAGGGGGTCGGTTGGGACTGCGCGCGGGCCGTCATCATCATGGGGGTCGGCTGGGACGTCGGCTCCAAAAGGGGTCGGCTGGGACGTCCTGTGCGCTGACCGTCGGCCCCCAGGGTGTTGGCTGGCCTGCGCGCGGTACCATCGGCTCCCAAGGGGGTCGGTTGGGACCCTCGCGCCTGGAGTCAAGATGGCTGCGAGGGCCGCTGGTTTGGAGATGCTCGTGGCCGAGCCCGCTCCTGCAAGCGCCCCGCCTCCAAGCTCAGATGGGGGCGCTGGCCTCCGACGCTACCTGTTATCTCGCTGGAAGCAGGGCCTCATGGCAGCTAAGGACATCAGCAGCGTGGCTTACCACAGCACCAACGCTGGGGCGACGGGTGTCGCCGATCTCGCTCTCCCGCCTGATTCCACGAACCGCGCGCGGCACGTCAGGGGGGTGCTCCAGTTGAGGGCGCAGGACGTTTTCTTTTCAACTGGGATCATGTGTTGGGACAAAAGAACAAAAGAACGGGCGTGTATCAATTTCCCATTTCATCCGCCACATGAAGCGTTCAGTTTGAGCTACAGGGCCGACCCCGATGATTTTAACGTGGCGCGGATCGCGCCTCCGCCGATGTGGGCGAACCACGCTGTGACACAGAGGGTCGGTGTGAATCGCAGCGTGCCCATCGGGTACTACAGCGATGGCGTCCCTCACACCAAGAAGGACAGTTTCACAGCCTTTTATTGGTCCAACTGCATTTCGAAGCAGCGCCATTTGATCACAGCCGTTCGCAAGAGCGACTTGTGCGGCTGCGGCTGCCGCGGCGCTTGCACGATCGACGGCATAATGAAAGTCATCGTGTGGAGCCTGAACTGCATTGCCGACGGCCACTTCCCTGAACGGGACCATCGCAATATGCCGTTCGAGTCGGAGATCCGAGCCGCCAGGCGCGGCTTCCCCCTTGCCAGCGGCATGTGCGGTGCCTTGGTGGAGATGCGGGCAGATCTATTGGAATTCCAGCAATCGCTGGGGTTCAGGCGTTGGGATAACCTCCGCGCTCCATGCTTTTGCTGCAACTGCAGCAGGGACGAGCTGTTCTCCTACCCGCTGACGCTTGACGCGTGCGAATGGGTCGACAAGGACACGGCCATGTACGACGCAATGGTCCAGGACGCAGTCAAGGTAGTGGCGGTGCGCGACAGGCACCAGCTGACGCAATTGCTGGCCATCATGCGGCACGACCCAGATTTCAAAGGATATGGTTTGTTCAAAGCTTTTGGCCCTCTGGGCTTACCCAGAGGCATGAGATTGATTCACGCTGGGCAAGTAAAAGATACACACACTGTGTTACAAGATGTCACGGATTTTCCTGCACAGCTTACCTTTTTCGATAGCCAGAATGCCGTTGGACTGATGCATCTGGCGCCGATTTTTGGTGTCGTCGGATTCTGCATCGAGATGCTGGCCCTGGATGCTATGCACATTATCGACCTAGGGGTTTCGCAGTTCCTAGTCGCCGCCGTCCTCATGCATCTCCTCCAGGCGAACTTCGCCAAAAGCACGGCCAGCACTGCTCTCCTCAGGTCTCGGCAGAATATGCTGTTCCTCCGTAGGAGGATACGGAGCTATTATATACAGCACAGGCAGCTCTTCGCGCGGGGGACCAAGTCGCAAATCCAGCGGCTGACCTTGAAAATGCTCGGGCCAGCTGACAACCCGCGATTGCACGCGAAGGCTGCGGAGACACGTGGGCTCATCCCCTTGCTCGTGGATTTGTGCACGGAACACGCTGAGCACTTCCAGGACGGCCCCGCTGTGTTCTTGCCATTCGCAGCTCGTGCAATGAATGAGTTTCACAAGATCGTGTGCGGAGGCGCCGTAGAATTGACGGCTGCCCAGCAGCGCAGCATGGGGTCTCATATGCTCGCGTTCCTCCATTATTGGAAAGGCTACCAAGGGCACGAAGTTTTCAAGTTTCACATGTGCGTGCATTTAATAAAACGTTCCCGCGCGCAAGGGAACCCACGGCACTACTGGACATACGCCGACGAAGATGAAAACAGAGCTATGGCTCTGATTGCACGTTCTTTGCATCACGGGTCGAATTTCTATTTCGCCTTCCTTGAGCGGGCGCTTGCTGATATCTGTTGAACGCGTCCTTGGCATCGCTCGGCGTGTGCATTTTTCCTTCGGCGACGACCAGCGAGGAGCATCGTGGATCATTTGGCAAAGAAACAAAAAAAAACACACGCACGAAACCGAAAAAGGCACAGGGAATGGACGTCCGAGCGATGGCCAGCTTCACGCTCGCTTGTTTCACGCACCCGTTTCACACACACACACGCGAACCCTTGTCGACTCGTGCGCGTGCGCGTTGCTGGCGTCGCTGCAAAATGGCACGCTGCGCTCGCGGAGGCGGAGGGGGGATCCCTCTCTGGAGGCGGGGGGGCGACGGAGGAGTAATATCAGTTCGCTTCTGTTCTTGCTCGTTTTCGTTCGTTTCATTCGTTAGACGGAGGCGGCGGGGGGTAAGTGCAGCGGGGGACCTTCCCAACCCACCCGCCCCAAACCCAGGAGGAGGAGGGGGAAAAAGGAGGAGTAACAGGAAGAAGGGTGACAAAGCTCTCGGGCATGGCGCCCCGCCCCAAGGCAACGAGGCGTTTGTTTGATCAGTCTCAATCTCGGCGGCGGCGGGGGTAATCCCGTTCTTCGTGTTTGTTCGCTCCCACTTTATCGCTCCAGGATGAGAATGGTATGTTGCGATGATTGGCATGTTGCGGCGCAGTGTTCCTGTGCACCCGCGTGCCCTTGTGCCCCTGTGCTCCCACGTGGGAGGACGGGAGGAAGGATGGAGGCGGGGGGGGAGGGAAGGAACAGAGGATGGGAGAGAGGGGCTCCTCCGAGGCTTCGCCTCCGGAAACTTCAAGGATGACAATGGTATACGTTGCGGTGCCGTGTCCCCGTGATCCCGCGCTCCACCGCGCACATGTCCCCGTGCTCCCACGTGGGAAGACGAGAGGGGGGAGGGAGGGAGGGAGGGAGGGAGGGGGGGAGGGAGGGAGGGGGTGAGGAGGGGAAGGGAGGGAGGGATGGAGGGAGGAAGAGGGGAGACACATTTGCCATGATGATTTTCGGCGCAGCCCCCCGATCATCCAAGCTGGGGGATACTGCCGCGGGCGCCGCGGCCCTCGGCCCGATGGGTGTTCCTTCGATGACAAGTACATGATCCCTCGTGTTGTGCATCATCGGCAGGCTTCCCTGGCAAGGCTACCCATCTTCCTCCTCACCCCTCCTCCTCCCTGCTCCGCCCTCCCTCCCTTATCCTTTCTCCTCCTCCTCCTCCTCCTTGGAACTCGGGCCGACGGGTTCCGCCAGGCAGGTGAGGTTGGACTTGGCCCAGCCAGTCCACCTCGACAGTCGCCCCGACCCTCGAGGGATCCCCCTCTAGAGGGGGAGGGTCGGGGCCACTATCGGAGTCGAGTAGAGGCAAGGGTTTACCGTGGGCAGCGTGCCTGAGATCTCGAGGGTCAGAGTGCATCGAACCAGAAGTGGCACCTCCTTGTCCTCCTCCCTCCTCCTCCTCCCCGACTCTCCTCCTACCTCACCTCCCTCCTCCTCGCCCTCGTCCTCCTGCTTATCCCCCCCTCCCTCCTCCCAACCTTCCCGCTTGACGGGGCTCTTCCCCCCCCTGAGCCTCCGATAGTGTTTCGGCCATGCCGCCTGACCCCGCCGAGGCTGGTCAAGGAGGAGAGGTGCCGCTCGAAGCTCACCATCTAAGCCGTGCGTGCCCTCTCGCTCCACACACACACACCACGCACACACGCACGCACGCACGCACGAACGCGCGCGCGCACGCACGCACATACTCACACTCACACTCACACTCACACTCACACTCACACTCACACTCACACTCACACTCACACTCACACTCACACTCACACTCACGCTCACACTCACACGCACCCACGCACGCGCGCACGCGCGCACGCACGCACGCACACACACGCACGCACGCACGCACGCACGCACGCACACACACACACACACACTCTATCCATCTCTGGCCCCGCGCGACCGCGGGCATCTTGCAGGAGCGCGCTGGCGGCGCGCCTTAGGCTCAGTCGCCACCTCCCCCCTTTTTTTTTTGATTGTGCAGGAGGAAGTGGAGGAGGACAACCAGAGGAGGAGGAGGAGGAGGAGGAGGAGGAGGAGGAGGAGGAGGAGGAGGAGGAGGAGGAGGACGAGGAGGACGAGGAGGAGGAGGAGGAGGAGGAGGAGAGGGCACACCACCGACATTGTTCCCATCTCCAGTCGCACGCTGGCACGCCGATCGGCGCAGGCCACGCTGTAGTTCTGGACGCCCGAAATGGGTACCGAAAGAATGGGTGCACTGCCCAACAGCAGTTCCTGTTCATTTTGAACAGGCCTCGCTGTCCACGCCGCCGCGGCCTGTGTCCATTCGAGACAGGAGGCCGCCTGCCCAACGGCGGCCGCTGTTGGTTTGGGAGAACATTTGTTGTTGGGCATCGTACCCATTTTTTCGGTACCCATGTCGGGCGTCGGGTCCAAAGTAGTGGCCCACCGCTCGCTGCCGATTGCCTGGACTTGGCTGTTCTTGCTCTCTCCCGCCCCCCTCCTTGGATTTTTCGAAGCAGCATCGCCCGAGTTCAGGGAACCGCCCTCCGTGATCGGCCGTGGCCGCATCGAGCACGTATGATCCCCTTCTCCTTTCCCACCCCCACCCTTTGCCCACGGCATGTGGACGTGCCTGCGGCATGTGGACGTGCCTGTGGAGACGCGGTGCGCCGCTCGTTTCCGCCACGCGCATTGGAAACAGAGGCGGGTAGAGGCGGGTGGGTGCGTGGCTGAAGTGAACATTTGCGGTGATGAATATGTTTGTTGCGTTGTTGATGTTGATGTTGCTGTTGATGTTGATGTGGTTGTTGATGTTGTTGTTGTTGTTGTTGTTGTTGTTGCTGTTTGCTGTCGTAGTCGGCCCTCCCCGCGACCCACCTGCGACCCACCCCGCGGCCCATCCGCGACCACTCGCGACCCACCCGCGGCCCGCTTGCGACCCACCCGCGACTCGCCCGCGACCCACCCCGCGATTGAGACGTTGGCGCCTGCGGCAGGCTTCTCGAATCTCGCGGACTGCCGACGCCCCCACCGCCCCCTCACGCATGTCCGCATCTGCGGGGTGGTATCGCATGCTCGAAGAATATGGCGCACACTTCGATGAGAAACGTGTTCCTCATCCCTCCCTCCACTTTTCGTTCAATTGCTTGCACGTCGAGCTGGCCGCTGCGAACGCAGATGGGCCGCTCGCGCCGCGAGTGCGAGTCATCTCGCCTATCCCCCCCCCCGCCCTCCCTCTCACGTTCGATCGGTGTCCGCCTTGAGGCGAGGATCGTCGTGGGGCTGCTGGGGCGCGAGCGAACGCGTGGCAGAGCCGCAAACTCGTGGAGAAAATGGCATTACGTTCCCCATCGAGCAGGGCGCGCGCTGCGTTGTGCGTGTCCGCGGTGGGGACGCAGACACGATATCGATCAATGGCACGCCCATCCATCCCTCATCCTCCTCGATCCCCTTCCTCCTCCTCCTCGGGGCTTCGTTGGTCCAGGCCAAAGGAGCATGTTGCAACAGCGCTGCCCGCGTGCGTGTGGCTACACGCTCGGGGGCCGTGCTGGGTTTGAGACCCAAACTTGCACGAGAAAATGCGCCCGCGGGCGCGTCGGGGTCGTCATAGATCATTCGGGCTCGTCTCCCTCCTCCTTCTCTCTCTCTTGGGGCCGAGGGGGGCGCGCGTGTGGGGCGCGGCCGCGGTGGGGGCGCGGCTGCCATAGCCGCCTGCGCCGGCGCGGTGGGATCAGTGGTTCAATCTGGGTTCAATTGCTGCATTCAATTATTGGGATTTTTCTTATTGGTGGGATTTCTTGTCATTGGTGGGATTTATCAGTGGGATCTCAGTTTCATTGCTCAGGTTAATCTGGTGCATCACTTCATTCTAGAGTGGAATCTTTGGAGCTCAATCGTACACCTCAGCCATGCCGCCGGCACTTCAGATAGGAGAAACAATGCAAAAGCTTTTGAATCTTGATATAGACAAACAAAAAAGGCTGAGAGACGACGTCAAGATAGCGGATGAAGACAAAGAGAATCAGCAAGATACATCGAAGGCCATGAGGACATTGGCCGCCAAGGGTTCGGCGAAAGGTACAGGATTGGGAGAAAATGGGACAAGCTCTTCTGGGATTGCATCAACAGCCTCAGGAACGGACGCCTTCTTGGGGCAACTGGAGTCGCTCCTCGACCGAAAGATCGCTCCCATCAAGGATCGAATTGACTCCCTTCAAATGGATGTTTTGGGAACCCAAAAGGCTCTGGCCCAGGAGTTTTCGGTTGCGGTTACCTTGATCAATGATCATGAGGTGAAGCTTGCCAACTTGGAGGCAGGTGAGACGGAAGTTCAGAAGGCTTTCAACGAAAGGATTCTGGCGGTCGAACTAGAGCAGAAGGCTTTGCGCGCAGAAATGGCGGCCAAGCAACTGGAAAGCCAGTCAAGCCAGGGTCCGTCCAAACGAAAAGGTCCGCCTTGGGCAAGCACCCCGAGGGCAGACAGAGACATTTTCATTCTTACGAACTTGGGCTGGAATCTCAAAAAACAGGAGGCTTTGGAAAAGGCGCGAGCGGTCTTACGCAGAGCTGATGTTCCACAGCCCACGCAAATCGTTGCACCTTTCGGATATGGGAGCTGCGTTGAGATTAAGTGGAGTTCGGTGTCGGTAGGGCTTCAAGCGGCAGCCACGATCCGTGATCTCAAGATTCCTGGGTACCTGGAAAATCAGATCTGGTGTGGACAAATCAGTACGAAGGAGGAGCGAGGCCCTGCCAAACTTTTCAAGACAGTCTCCAGTGCAGTGGAGAAAGCAGCGGGAGACCGTGATCACGTCATTTGCTCACGGACGCGAAAGTTTTATGTCTTAGATCATCAGATTGGTGGGATAAAAGATGGGGAATTCCAGTGGCATGAGTCCTTTAAGGAAATCCCCGACGAAGAGCTCCGTAAGACGCTGAAAGACACCATTGACGAGGCCCTCTCTCTCTGAGACGCCTACGTGAGGGGCCTTGTTTGTGCACTCAACGTGCAGGGCAAGTGGGCAGACGAGACCCTTATGCAAGCCAACCTAGATTTGCTCGAGCTTAAGTGCTGGGGCTTAATTTGTATTCTAGAGGCGGACTTCAGGGGTTGCCTTCAAAACGATGGGCTTCTTCGCCCCGTTTTCAACGGCCACGCCTACTACCGTCATCATCCTGGCCCTGGGTGTAGGGCCATGGGAGTGCTTGTGCACAAATCTCTGAGAAAACGTGTGAAAGACATTGTCTGTGATTGGAGATCTATCCGTGTTGATCTTCGTCCCGACTGTCTCGATGGACGCCACCATCATGCCAGATCCTTTCTCTTCTCCCACCTTGCCCATGATTTTTTCCATGATTCTCTCAATTGCGCTATCCAACTCGGTCGATCCCGCCCTGTCGGATCCACCCTTTCCTGGTTGGGGGACATGAACGCTGATCAAGGAAACGGAGACCAGAAATTCCTTTCGTTCTGCGAAGCTTGCTCTTACCTTGACCTCCATTGGTGCCCTCTCAGGTTCCAGGAGGCCTCTATGCAATTCACAAGGAAGCCCGACGGTGATCAGGTGTTCTCTCAAGCCAGCAGCACGATAGATCACATTGCTCTCGCCAGGGGTGACCTTTCGTCTGACTGCTTCGCCTGTTGGGCGGGAGTACCTGGGGACCATGCTCTCGTTGGGTGTGATGTCCTGGCCCTTCCCCAGCGGGCTCCCAAGAGAAGACCGCTTCTTTGGACCCCTACAAACATTTTGGAAGTCAGAAAGATCGCCCAGGGCCTGTTCCCAGAATCAGCTGAACTGACTCGCCTGAATGAGGATGAACAACCTGAATCATGTACGGTAAGGTATCACGATCCAGAGGACCTCACTCTCTCTTTCGATTTCTGGGAAAACTTGTTGGGACAGGTGTATGAAGCGACACAGGCCCACCCCAGGAGGTTTAGGAGATTCGCCGAAGAGCCGTTTTGGGTCAAGAGCCTCAGGACGCGATTTAACTCCGTTCTCAACGAAGCATCGAGGGTCGCTGTTGGTCAGACTCTTTTGAAGGCCCTCAAGATAACAAAACTCCAGCGTGAGTTGGCTCAGGTAGCGCTCAATGCATCCCAAGGAAGGCGTGTTTGGGCATCACGCAAGTCGCTTCTTCCAATCCTGGGTTTCTGTGTGGATCAAGCCAAGATTTTTGACGTGGATCGCTGCAACACATTGGTTGCAGAAGAGTACAGAGGGAGGTGGGGATTATCTGACTTGGAACGGCAGGAGGACACTGCCTGGCTTCAGACTTTAGGTTTCTTCAATTACTACGAAGACCCCATCATCCCGTCCTTGCTGGAGGACGCGCTGGATGACATCAAGGCCCCTCGCAAGATCGACACAGATTTTGCTTGCACGGCCATTATCAAAGTTTCAGGCTGGTCCCAGAGGCTCAAGGGGTGCATACAAGCCTGTCTTGGCAACCCAGAGTTCTGGAACAACGTCACACTCGGGGGCCACCTTGGCAACAAGATCAAAGGTTTTGGAACACCCTCTCAAACCAGAGTTGTTATCCCTCAGCCCGCCATCGCCAAAATTGGGCACGCCTATGTTGCGAGGGCCATTATTCCAGTCCTGGATTCATATACTGACTCCAAAGGTCTCAAAGGCCTGATTTTCGGGCTGAGCAAAGGTGGGCAATTGCAAGAACTTCACACGAGCGTCTATCACATTTTAGAATATGGGAGAGATCACTTTAACAAAGGAATGGTTGGGATTACCGATATCAAAGCACATCACGATCAGATTCGTTACGGATTGGTTTTACGCAGCTTGTTGGGACGAGGAGTACCTTTCTTCTTAGCAGTTGGTTGTATCAGGCTGCATAGGAATCCTCAAGTTTCCATCTCTCTCATGGATTCGAACACTGGGGTTATCCAAAGAGACCGTGGTCTGATGCAAGGAGCTGGGACAGCTTGCATTCTTGCGCGCGTCTCGGTCGAAGATTGCTTCGCCGCCACTTTGGAAAAAAATCTCACACTCTTCTCTGGGAATCGCAATTCGCTGCGAACAGTTGAGACTTGACTTCAGGATTGCTCTCCTCAGTTGGTCAGATAACATTTTTGTGGTGGCTTCTTCGGAACAGGACCTGGCTACGTTGACGGCCCTAGTTGAGTCAGAGCTATGGAACGAACATAGGCTCAGGCTCAAAGAAGATCGGGAAATTCTCCCGGCTTACCCATACCACTTTCAGGGCTACAAGTGGTCCGACCCCTTCGGGAAAACGTGGTCTGTTGTACCCGAAGCCAAGGTTCTGGGCCCTGTTCTCACCGCTAATGGTTCTTGTCACGAAGATGTCAAGCGGGGCATCTCACAGATCAACAAAGCCTTTTGGGCTAACAGTAAATTCTTGATTAACGGTCATATCCCCATGTCCAAACGTCTCGCTAAGTTGAACTGCATGGCGGGGGGGATTATTAGATCCAGAGGTGCTGCCTGGGTTCCTTGTAAGACGACGGCGGACTTAATTACCAAAGCACAGAACCAATGTATCAGAATCATGTTGAAACTAAAAAGGCTCCCTGGGGAATCTCCAGAACAATACAATCTACGCAGGAACCGCAAAATCAAGGGGTTCAAGGAAGTCTCGTGGGCCATTTTCCATCTAGACTCTGCTATCAGTTGGGTTTCACACATGCAAAGACATCCAGAAGATTTTTCGTCGAGGCTCTTTCAATATTGTAAGCACTGGGTTTCCCAGAATCGCTACTTTGATCACTCTGGTGGCAGTCGTACACATTCACGTTCGCACAGGGGTTTCGTTTTCAGGTATGACAAGGATGCCTGGGCCACCTTATTTTCGCCGCAGGGTTCTAGGGACAAAAAGTTCCGTCTGGGCCTTGCCAAAGAAATGCTCGATTGGATTCGACAACCGCTCCATCTTCGTCTTCAGTAGCCATCGGCTCGGTCTGGGGTTGCCAGGCACACATCGGTATCGCACTGTTCCCTCTGGGGCTTCTTTCCCTCACCACGGACACCCCATACTCTCAGGATTTGGATCGGTCTGGGAACCAGATTCAGCCTACCATTCCTCTTTTCTTTGGTTTCGACCGCCACGCCTTAGATCGTTGGGCCCGCAATCGTCAAGTCAAGATGGAAGCGAAGCCGCATTCGTCAAGTCAGGATGGAAGCGAAGTCAAGATGAAAGTCAAGTTGCAGAAAAAGCTCGAACAGAAGAGGGAGGATCAAGCTAGGTCAGTTGGATTCAAGAATCAGGAACTCAAAGCCAAGGCATCCTCAAGCGCTGGCCCTCGCGATGCAAGGATCCTCCCCACTCCACCTCCTGCCCCCATGCGCAGGGGAACTTCGGTCTCTCGGAGTCGTTCGCCGATTGCCAGGAAGATGCAGTACTCAATTGGGTCCAAGAAACCACCGCAGGAAGGCGGGGCTGGGTCAAAGCCCGAATCAGACGATATTCTGCCTGAGACACAGGACTATCGTGGGAATACGCCTGTCAAGCCAGCGGGAGGCACGACTTGGGAAGTTGGCTCGTCAGAATCCCCAGGTTCCAGGAGTTCTTCCTCGGGCTCTGAAGCAGAAGTCGATTCGCCCGACCGTAAATCACAGCCGGCACCAAAGAGCTGGGAACAAGATAAGAAGCCCTGGATCAGTAAGTTGGGCCCCCCTCTTCTGAGGTCACAACTAGAGTACGATCATTCGGGATGCCCAATTTTTGCCCCAAAGGGCGGCACGGACCACACCAGCTCAAGGCGCTATATCATGGTCTTCGTTCCCCAGCTCACAGGCCTGAACACTGTTAAGGCAAAGGTCGGAGAGCACGTCCAAATATTTACTATTCGGGAGCTCACCCCTTTTATCATAGATAATCAGGGCCCACTGATCTCGGAAAGCATCCCAATTTTGGGTGAGCACGGCTACCTCACCACCAGGGATGTTACAAAGATCTTACATCACTTGGGGCTTAACACGTTTCGTTCCAAGGACGTCCACCTGTTCAACGCGAAGTTCTACACCAAAGAATTATCCATCGGTCCAGAGATCTGCCCCAAAAAGGAGAGGCTCCACGACACATCTCAGATATTCGCAGGCAGCAGTGTAGTGGCACTCCTCTACGTCAAGGACTCGTACGAAGACGTCGGCGACCTTATCACGGTGGAGACAGGAAACGGTGCAACTGTTAGGTGCCACTTACTCTGCAAGCCACGATTCCTGATGTGATCGTAGCAGCTCTGATGACACGAACTCACTGTCCTGTCGTGGGATTATCAGCGACCTTTGGTTCAATTGTGGTTCAATTGGGACGCCAGAGTTATCGTTGGAGGAAGATATCAGGTTCTTCTCGTCTCAGTTTCCGTCAGGGCCAAAGTAGTGGAGTCTTTATTGCTTGTCCGCAGCCCAGATGGGATTGCCTCAAATGGGGTATGATTTATCCTTAGTTCAGCTCGTCATTTAAGTTAAATGGACAGTGGGGTTCGTATGTGTATTTCTTTGCTTTGTCCTGGGCATTCGTGGCAATTTGGGTTTACTTAACATCAGGGGTCTCTCGGGGCATTTGGTCCACGGTTCACCTGACCAGAGCTAAGGCTGCTTCTTTTCTTTTCTTCTCTTCACTACTGATGTGGTTCTTCAGATTGTGGTCGGTTCCCTTCTTCTCTCCCGTACAGTGAGTTTGGCCTGGGATTGTTAATCCCCCTTGCGGGCCAGGACTTGGACTGTTGCCTGTACTCCGATAAAGGGCATCTCCTTTCTCCATCACCCCTCTCTTGGTCTCGGTCACTCTATTGGTCCGTTCTGCATGATAGCTTTCTGTAGTCATTTTGGTTCAATCTGCATTGCACGTTTCCCCGACCTCTCTCCAAGTTCTGGGAACCTACTCATGCTTGCTCCTCAAAGGGTGGTCAGGCCATGGAATTCAAACTCGCTTATATGCTGCATATTTCAGGCATGGGCTTCAATTTGCCCGCGGGCATTGGCAATCGAAAGCTCCGAGATTGTTCCCTCGAACTCAGGGTCGTATTGCCCGCGGAGGTGTGTCACTCTTCACATGTATGAGAAGGGGCGCGAATTCGAAATACCTCTAAGGCAGCTTTGGAATCTCTTTGAGGCCTTTTTCTCGAGTAAGGCCTGCAAAGACCTTATTGGAATCGTGGGAATTGCCGTACGCTCCATGTCTTTTGTACAGATTAAGACAATGTCGTACAAGGGTGCTGTTTTCTACGACAACCGTTGGTCAGACCCTGGGAATTTCATCTACACTATCTGGTGGAACATTTGGGGCCAAATGGCCAGGTACCTTCAAAGGAGACAACCTACCAGTGCATCGCACAAGTCGGTGGAGGAGCTTCGTTCAGTTGCGGGCCGTGTTACAGATGTACAGAGGATGGTCCGCGAGCGGTGGAATAGGGAGCCAGATACCTCCAGGTGGTTAGAGCTCGTCGGAGATCTGATGGAGCTAGGCTTGGGAGTGGGATATGTGGAGCCTGATCGGTTCTGGCACATCATCGAGGGAATCTCCCCCATTATCTACGCCATTAGGTCTGTCCTGATGTTTGCTGACCAACATGGGTCTTTCGCTCGCACGGGGAAAGACCGTCGTCTCTTTCGCGGCCCATGCGCTCCTCACACTAGGAAGTTTGCCGTGGCAATGTTCCACGGAATGCAAGTACACAAATTTAACGTGACGAAATCTTCGGAGGTCTGGGTTTCATACCTGATTGCAGCCTCAGAGAACAGGCTCCAATATTAATGGAGCGGGGTTTTATCTCCCCAACGGAATTTACTTTGGTCTGTTTCAAGTCCACTTAGTTCTCTCCTTTTGTCCCGCATTCGGGATTGGCTGACACCAGGCGATGTCACTTATGCGATTCTATCTGGGACCCGCTTGATCTCCGCGATCGCAGGGATACCGTGGCTTCGCAACAATCCCGTCTCCATCGGTCCGCTGCTACTGGGCTCTCTCTCGCTCCCTGCTATGCCGCTCTCTGCAGTATAGGGCTCAAGATTTCGGTATGCAACTTTCCAAAGCGTCTGACCCTCATGTTTACTTCCAGGGGA
>CAUYUJ010020741.1:75000-77500 GCA_963575745.1 Prorocentrum cordatum | reverse complement strand
TTCTTTGGAGGAGGTGTTTGCAAGACCTCATTGGGCGGGAGATCTGGGAATGGGAATAGTGGACCCCGCTATAGAACCATAATCCCCCACGATGGGGATGGTTATCATGATGGTCGCATGCTGCGTGTGGAAACATCGCGCATGAGAATCAAATGATTGTTGTTGTTGTTGTTGTTGTTGTTGTTGTTGTTGTTGTTGTTGTGTTTGTGGTTGTTGCTGTTGTTGCTGTTGCTGCTGCTGCTGTCGTTGTTGTTGTTGTTGTTGTTGTTGTTGTTGTTGTTGAAGTTCCATGTCAGAACAATTATTGTTGACCCCCCCTCCCTGGTAGCCATTGTATGTCTCTATTAACGTGCTTCTCTCGGGGCCTGCACCCTGCTTTGAAAAAGGGGATGCGGGGTGCCACCAAAGTAGATTGTTCGGCCCCGAATTACATCAAAAACGGCTCCCGCCTGATACTCCCTCACAGTTTACTCCCAAATCGTGCTCTCGCGCGGGACATCTTGGCAATGTATGAAAACATCGCGCTCTCGCGTTGGATTTCCTGGCACTTTATTCAGGCGCCGCGCACTCGACACTCAGGAATCACGCTCTCGCTGTGGATTTCACGATGTATTTCGGAATCGCGTTTTCCTTCGAGACCTTCTCGCGATTCATGCAGGACGCACGCTTCAGCAACCCGCCTGCTCGACCTGGCCACCTGGGCCCGCCATCCCGACCCGCCTGTTAGGGTCTACCCGCGCGATCTGCCCGCCTGGTTCAGCCACTTGCTTTCTGCTCCTAGCCCCCCTCCTGCTTCTTTCTCTCGTGATCCATCCTCCTCCCTCGCCCTTGTCCCTTCCTTTCATCCGTCCTCTCTTCCTCTGCCTTAGGGGCTGCACGAAATACACGTTGCAGGTAAGAATGATCTACCCCCAATGGGGGTACGATCGATGACGAAGAGGGCGGGTATCGAGGGTTTCGGATAGTCGTGTTGAATGGCACGCGAGTAGATAAGAGCGATCAGTCTTAAACTGTTTGTTATTGTTGTCGTTGTTGTCGTCGTCGGTGTTGTTGTTTTTGGTTGTTGTTGTTGTTGGTTGTGGTGGTGGTGGTGTTGTTGTTGTTGTTGTTGTTGTTGTTGTTGTTGTTGTTGTTGTCGTGGTCGTCGTCGTTGTTGTTGTTGCTGTTGTTGCTGTAGTTGTAGTTGTCGTTGTTGTCGTTGTTGTTGTTGTTGTTGTTGTTGTTATTGTTGTTGTTGTTGTCGTTGTTGTTGCTGTTGTTGTTGTTGTTGTTATTATTGTTTTTGTTGTTGTTGCTGCTGCTTCTGTTGTTGAATAGGGACGCGCGTCATGCCCCGGGCTGCCCCCCCCGCCCAACAACAACAACAACAACAACAACAACAACAACGCCGAGGGCTCCCGCCTGAGACTTTCTCACAATCCACCGGCCCTATAGGATTCGCATAGGATTTGTATAGGATTCTTAGGATTCCTATAGGATGCCTATCGGATTCGTTCAGGATTCATAGGACTCCTATGGGACTCCTATTGGACTTGTATAGGATTCATAGAATGCCTATAGGATTATCCGTATCGGATTCCATAGGGTCGCTATAGGGTTCCTATAGGATTCCTACAGGATCCATGTCGGACCTCCTGGATTCCTATAGGATTCCTACAGGATTCCTAAAGGATTCGCTTAGGATTCATAGAATTCGCACAGGATTCCCATAGGATTCGTATAGGATTCATAGGATCCCTATATAGTTCCTATGGAGTTCCTACAGGATTCATATAGGATTCATCGGACTCTTATAGGAATCCCAAGGCTTCGTATAGGATTTATAGGATCCCTATGGGATCCCTTTAGGATTCTTAGAATGCCTATAGGATTTTCTCGGGATTCGTGCAGGATTCATAAGATTCCTTGAGGCTTCCCATCGGATTCCTATGGGACTTGTACAGGATTGATTGGATGCCTATGAGATTCCTGTAGGATTCATGAATTCCAATAGGATCCCTATGGGATTCGTATAGGATTCATAGGATCCCTACAGGGTTCCTGTAGGATTCCTAGAGGATTCATATAGGACCTATAGGATTCTTATAGGATTCGTATAGGGGTCGTATAGGACCCCTATAGGATCCCCATCGGATTCGCATAGGATTCGCACAAGATTATAGAATGCCCATGGGATTCCCATAGGGTTCGTATAGGAATCATGGGATCCTTACAGGGTTCCTATAGGAATCCGACAGGATTCATGTAGGATTCATAGGACCCCTATGGGATCCCTAAGGATTCGTACAGGATTCATGGGATTCCGATGGGATTCCTTTAGGATTCTTAGGGTTCCTATCAGATTCTTTTGGGATTCGAGCAAGGATTCCGATAGGATTCTTATGGAATTCGTGCAGAGTTCATTGTATTCCTATAGGATCCCCATCGGATTCATCGGATTCCGATGGGGTTCCCATGGGATTTGTATAGGATTCATACGATTATATGATTCATTGGACTC
>CAUYUJ010020741.1:32500-70000 GCA_963575745.1 Prorocentrum cordatum | reverse complement strand
AAATCTTATAGTATATGCGTCGTGGCGGGCGCTTTGTGTCCACACCGCTCAGGAAAACGATGTACTACAAGATGGGTATACTATATGTTCAAGTCGGACGCGCGCCTCCAAGGAGGACATATAGTATTAGTATGTCCCTGTGCGTCCCATAAGATAGCTGAGCGGTGAGACCAACCGCGGTGAGGAGCTGACCGTATCGGGAGACTGATGATTGATATTCATCACGCAGTCTGTCGGCCGAAACAATGACTGCTGTACACTTTCAGTTGAGACAGCGGCCCAAGGAACCGCAATGTCGTTGAGATCGTCTGCCCAGACTCATCGCGAAGAGAGGTGTTCTGATGGCAGCTCAGATGATGTCGTAGGCCGCTCGCTCAGTGACCAAGCTAAGCGCTGAAACGCGTGCAAAGCGACCCACGATAAGGCGAATTCCATTCAGGATGCGGATGAGAGGCAGTTGGGTCAAACATCGGTGACACGTCTTGGGGAACCTAGCCTGGCCGAGGCCGTTGAGAGCAGATACATCGCCGCGCATGTAGGATCGTACGAGGACGCGGCCCAAATATTTTCTGTTGGTTGCAGTGGAAATTAGTTTCAGTTCGGTTTCGGACCCCCGCCGCGAATTTTAAATTTGTGTTAACTGAGGGGTGGTACAGATGCCGTGGTGACAATGATGGTTAGATGATGGTTGTTTCGTAATGGTGCGGTGTCGCTGTGGGTGGCTCAAGCCATGCGTACGTGAGCCCATCATGTTTCCTGAATCTCAGGTGCTGCCGGGCCTGAGAAATTATTTTCGGCATCCGTTCTTGGGGCGCCGCGCCAGAGCTCCCCAGCAAACGTTACTTCCGCCACGTGGGAGGACGGTTTTTTGTCGGCAGGGAGCAGGTGTTGCCGGCATCGATCGTATACGATTTCGTGACGGTCTCCCTGTGCAGAAACTCCGCCAACCGGCGGGCCCACCTCCTCTGTTCCGAGGCTGGCAGGTGGCCGCCGAGGCGTTCCTGGAGCCCCCTTCGGGGGACCGACGGCTGGTTTTCGACGCGGTTTGTCGTGAAACCGCGCTGGCTCTTGCTCTCCTCCTGTGAGGTGGAGGGCGATTTCCCGCTTGAGGTCCCGATCTGGGCGCCTCTCTCCCTGCACCCAGCGTGCCCGGCGGCCGCGCTCGTGGCCTCCATGTCCTCGCTGGTGCCCGCCGTGGCGAACGTCGGCACCGTGCCTCCTGCTTGCCATAGGGGCGCCTGTTGAGCGCTTCCGCTGGGCAGCACAACGTCGGTGTCCGCGGCGGCGCTGCTGCTTGAAGCTCTCGCGGGTTTGCCCCCTCGACGTCGGCAGAAGCATGTCCAGACCTCGGGGCTGGTCCGATCCTGTTGCGCACAACTTCGCTGACTCGTGCTCTACGGGCGTCCTGGCGTAGGCCGAGCAGAAAAGCGGCCTGGGTATGGTCCAGGCGGATGAGCATCGCGCTGGGCAGCGGGCTGTTTACGAGGGTGCAGCCAGACGTTTGCATGAACGGAAGATCGCCTATCAGGCCAAGTGCAAGGAAGCCCGCTAAAGTAGGGCCAGGGTGGAGCGCCAGCCGGTTGAACTGGAGCGTCCGAAAAAGACCGCATATCGAAATTGCCAACGGAGACGTTCCGCTCGCCCGTCAGACGGAGCACATGGAACGCGAAAAGGAACCGCCAACGGACACCGTGCGCGTGTTGCGCGCCGAGGATGCGAGGAGCGTGGCGCCGCCCGGCGCGTCTCCCGCAGCGGCCGTCGTGGGGCGCCTGGCGCCCCGTGGAGATCCTCCCGTGGGGGGCGCGGAACGGGGGGCGATTAATGGGGGGCGGCGAGGGCTGCCGAAAAGAAGCTCTGTAGGGCCCCCAAGCGGTCCCTTTCCGGCCCAGAAGGAGGCCTCTGGGGCCCGACCCCCATTCACCCCCATTTGCCGCCTTCCATTTATTCGCGCCAAATTCTCAGCCCTGTGCGTCAGAGGCAGGGCGGCGCCGGTGCAAGGGCTGTGCGCTGGTGCAGTCGCGGCGCTCGACGTTTCTCGCTCTGGTTGGCGGCTGCGCCCCTGCGGGGGTGAAGCCGCCTGCGGTCGTGGTTCGTTCTCTACCGTTGTCGCTTTTTTCTCGGCGGCGCAACCTTTCGCGGCAGCGAACGAGGGGGAAGTGAGAAGGAGAAGGCGTTCTCAGAGGGTGTCGAGACTTCTGGGGAACCCTTGCGCCTTCTGAGAAGTTGTTCGTCTCTTTGGGGAAGGCTTAGAAACCTTTTCAGAAGGCCTGGCGACTTCAGGCCCGCCCCTTTTCACTTCTCCCCCTCGCTCGGCGCCGGCTTTCGCGACCTGACCATGTGGCGCTGTGGCGCTGGGGTATCCATGGCCAAGGGTGAATGGGTGCGTGCTTCCAGCGCGTCGCAGAACGTCTTGGGTGGCGCGCTGGGCTTGGCAGACCGACTGACGGGTGCAGCCCAATGGGGAAGTCCCGCGTGGCGGCGCAGTCTTCGAACGCTCTCGCTTCTGCTATTGCTGCTTCTTGCAAAGTGTCGCGCTGGAAGCTGCGTGGGCGAATGTTGCGTGATCTCGTGCCTCCCGGGGCCGTCCGGGGCTCTTCTGGCCGCCCCCGTCCTATCTGGGTAGTTTTTTGCTTGGGGGGGGGGGGGGGGGCAGGGCGAGGTGGGCTTCTCGCCCAGGCGCAAGGGGCCAGGTTGGCAGCGCGGCGAACTCGTTCAAACACTTACGCCATGGGGGGGTGGCGGGATTCCGCGGTGTCGGCCCGCCACTGTGAGTCAGTCGTTCGGACAGACCAGCGAAGTTCCGAGCGATTCGAACCGGGGAAATGATGGGCCAAACCTCGGGCGGCAGCAGACAGACCGCGCGCTGGGTGCGATCGTTGGCCGCGCGGCGCCTCAGAGCTTTCAAATCGTTCGTTTTGTCGAGGAGTTATGGGCTGAATCGCGCATGGGGGGATTTTCCATGATGGGATGCAGTGGGTCAAACTTGCGCGCCGAGGAAAAGTCTATCGTTTATGGGCAGGTGCGCATGTTGGCGGGCGGTTGCCGCGGTCGAGGGGGCAGCGCGCTTGCGGAAGGTCGGTCGTTGATGTCCTGGCGCGGCTTTTCTGTCGCCCAGTTCCCCCTTGGTTCCCGCTCGAGTAATGGTCGCGCGGTAGCAGGTCTCGGTGGATCCCGGCGCAACGCAGCGCTGAGCGCCTCGCGAAGTCCGGGGCCGCGTGGCCGAGTGCCCACGTGGCCCAATGGGCGCGTGCCGGCGTTTGCGCGGAGAGTCGGGGGCGTGCTCGCGGGCGGCGTGCGCTCGGAGTTCATCGTGATGCCGCCAGATTGGCGTCGGCTTGCGTGGCGCGCGAATCGGTGCAGGCAGTCGGCCCGGGCCCAGTTCCAGTTGTGAGCGCTGGTGGCTTCCGGCGCGAACAAATGCTCCTGACTGGGTCGACCTTCGAGCAGCTATTGGGGCGCCTGGCACTGTCGCGCATGGGCCCCCGTGCCAGCCCTTGCGGGGCGGGGTCGAATGGCCGCCCCTCGAACCGCGAGAGATCCACGTGTCGCGGCAGATGTCGCGGCCTTGGACGGGGTCGAGATCGGGGCCGCAGGCGGGGCAACAACCGCCGTCGTTGGCGCGGCCGCGATCGCGGAGTTGCGGCGCTGGTGGTTCCCGGGGAGGAGTTGCAGTGTAAGTGGCTAGCCGCTCTCCGACGGCCTCCGGGGCGCGGCGGATGCTGCTATCGTTTCTATAGACGCGCGAAGAATGCGGTCGCAAATGCCCGGGGGCGTTGGCGCGGCCAGCTCTGCAAGCCCGCCCGTGAGGGTCTGGGAGGGGGCGCGGGGGGCAGAAGAGGCAGGGGTCGGGGCCCGCGTAATCGCCGGCGGGCTGAAAGCCGCGGCGCGCGCGGCGGTGGCCGCGACTCCTCGCCGCCGAGGTCGCGCGGGGGATGGCGGGCGTCAGGGCGAAGGCGGTGGCTGGCGGCGGCGGCGGGGGGCCGGCCGCGGTGGCCGCGGAAGTGGCGGCGCGGGGTGGCGTTCGAGGCGTGGGCCCGACGAGTGATCGAGATCCGAGGCCCGAAGATAGATTTTCTGCGCTGCGCTCGAGGGGCGGTGGCCGCATTCGGCGAGGATGTGATCGGCGAGGGCCAAATGGGCACCGCGACCCTGACCGTCTGAAGGGTGGGGGCGGCTGTTGCGGGAGAGAAAGTGTCTGGCGCAGTTTGCGTGGAAAGGTTGCTCAGGCTCTCGTGGTGATCGCGAGGGTTGGGCGGAGCCATTCCTTTCTGGGTCATGGGCGCCCGACTGAGTGACGGGCCCCTGCCCGTCTTGCTTCGCTTTCGACAGCGTGGCGGGCGTGCTGATTGGTCGCTTGAGGCGAAGGGCGGGGGGGCTGGAAGATCACTGGCGTCGGGGGCCGCCACTCTGGACCAGACTGCGATCGACGCCCACCGCTTACAGCGACGATGGGGGTCTGGGTCACTTCTGCCCCCCAGGATTGGAATGGCGCCGTCTTCGACGACGGGGGCTTCTTGACAGTGGGGGCAGAACCAGGTGTTCAAATCGAACAGCAAGCACTTCTTAATTTCGAGCGACAGATTCCAAAACCTTCGCGTCCCCGCGGTGCGGATGTGCAGATGGCCGCCGGAAGTCTTTCGGTTTTCCAGACACCCGCCATCGTATTATCTTGGATCATCATCTTGAGGGGTGCGTGGAGTACGACTGGCCACGAGTGGCTCTAACAAGCGGCGTGCTTACACGCCTGGTATCAACAAGTTACGGAGGTTTTGAACTGCCAGCGGTACATGGGTTGACGTGGGCGGTCTGGGGCGTGGGGAGGTGACGCATCCGTCAGAGGAAGTACCGCTCTCTTCTCCAAACGAGCCATTACACGTTGGGGAGGTTTGGGCTAGCTACACTTTTCGGAACACAGAAACTGCGGGTGACTTTCAAATCGATTTTGTAGTGAGTCCCCGGTCCAAATTAGAGGATGATAAGGAGGGCGATAACGAGGATACTGAGGATAATGCGGACGGGGAAGGGGATTCTGATGCTGCTGATGACGATGTTGAGGATGCTGATGATGATGACGGTGATGACGATGACCATGATGATGATTATGGAACTGATGATGATGTTGATGATGATGCTAATGGTGATGATGCTGCTGATGATGACGTGTCTCAGGATAACGACCCTGGTGGACAAGAAGAAGATGACTATACATATGAAGGTGCAGAATATGATGGTGATGACGATGATGATGACGATGATGGTATGATGATGATGATGATGATGATGATGATGATGATGATGATGATGATGCTGATGATGATGATGATGATGATGATGATGATGATGCTGATGATGATGATGATGATGATGATGATGATGATGATGATGATGATGTCGTTGGTGGTGGTGGTGTTCATGATGATGATCAGGAGGAGGAGGCGGAGGAGGAGGAGGAGGAACAGGAGGAGGTGGGGGAGGACGAGGAGGATAATGAGGAGAATAAGGAGGGCATGAGGAGGAAAAAGGGGAGAAAAAGGAAGAGGAGGAGGATGAGGAGGAGGACCACTGTAAATCCACGAATTGTCAAAGATGTTAGGGTAAACCCTCCCTCCAAGATCCCTTTTTCTCACAGGCTTCTACACCGTATCATCTCCACTGAGGGAACTGCCTCGTTTGACGACATCTGTTTGACGATTCTGGAGCATGCCAAAACGTTGTTCTCGGGAGTCCAAGACCACGGATCAACTTGAGTGTTGCGTGTCAGCGATCCTGAATCGTGCCAAGACGCCATCCCGAGACTTCAGCGCAGCGAATCAACATAACGATTGCGCCCTCATAATCCAGAATCTTTCCAGAACGCCTTCCCCGTATGTTGATCATGGCAGTCCGTGAAACCGTTGCAAATTTTGAAGCCGCACGTGCGCGACGTTTAGGCGAGAGCCACTTTTTGAAAAGGAGCCGCCCTCAATCGTTGAAGCTTTTGCAATTTTTGAAAACCAATGTCCGCGGCGCTAAGGCGAGAGCCGCATTTTCAAAACGGGCCGCCCTGAATACGTCAAACTCTTGCAGATTTTTATTATCCCAGTGCGACCCTACCTAGGAGTTGGAACCCCTAGGACAGCAGCATTAGTAGTAACAGTAACGCTAAGCTAAAGCTAAGCTAAAGCTAAGCTAAAGCTAAGCTAAAGCTAAGCTAAAGCTAAGCCACAGCTAAGCTAAAGCTAAGCTAAAGCTAAGCTAAAGCTAAGCTAAAGCTAAGCTAAAGCTAAGCTAGCTAGCTAAGCTAAAGCTAAGCTACAGCTAAGCTAAAGCTAAGCTAAAGCTAAGCTAAAGCTAAGCTAAAGCTAAGCTAAAGCTAAGCTAAAGCTAAGCTAGCTAAGCTAAAGCTAAGCTAAAGCTAAGCTAAAGCTAAGCTAAAGCTAAGCTAAAGCTAAGCTAAAGCTAAGCTAAAGCTAAGCTAAAAAGCTAAGAGCAACAGCTAAGCTAAAGCTAAGCTACAGCTAAGCTAAAGCTAAGCTAAAGCTAAGCTAAAACTAAGCTAAAGCTAAGCTAAAGCTAAGCTAAAATCTAAGCTAAAGCTAAGCTAAGCTACAGCTAAGCTAAAAGCTAAGCTAAAGCTAAGCTAAAGCTAAGCTAAGCGAAAGGCTAAGCGAAAAGCTAAGCGAAAAGCTAAGCTAAAGCTAAGCTACAGCTAAGCTACAGCTAAGCTAAAGCTAAGCTAAAGCTAAAGCTAAAGCTAAAGCTCCCAGGGGACTGGGGGGAACCGCTCCCAGGGGACTGGGGGAACCGCCCGGGGCGCTTTCCACTGCCCGGCCCCTTTAAGCTAAGAGAGTAAGAACCCTTCTAGGCAGAGCCTAGGTAGGGAAAAACGAATTTGCGCGGCGGTAAGGCGAGCGCCACATTTCCAAAACGACCCGCCCTCCATCTTTGAAACTGTCGCCAGATCGTAAGCTTCAAAATATGAAGTAGCAGAAAAGTCTCAGGCGAAACGCCCACTCCGCCGTAACAACTGGCCTCGGGGTGCGACAGGGAGAATATCATACAGAGAATGATTGAAGGAGGAGGAGGAGGAGGAGGAGGAGGAGGAGGAGAGGAGGAGGGGGAGGAGGAGGGGGAGGAGGAGGTCCTGTCTCCAGAAACGAGCACCGGCAGTTCGCGCACAGGCGCTGGTACGAGTTCCTGACATCGCTGTTCGCCATCCTGGGCGGGACGTACACGGTGGTCGAGCTGTGCAGCGGCGCCGTGCACACGGTTCACTCTGCTGTGAAGGAGCTCTGTCGTGATTCCGCGGATGGCGGTTTTCGGAGACCATCGGAAGATTTCGCTGGAGGCTGTTCGAGATTTCTCTCACCACCCACCAAACCACCCCAACCCAACCCGAAGGTCTCGATTTGCCCTCCATTTCCAGTTGGGGGGGGTCGGGGAGCATCGAGAAAACACATATGGAACCCGTACCCCCCCAACCCGAAATTCGGGTCTTCGGGTTGGGTTGGGGTGGTCTGGTAGGTAGTCATTCTCAGAGCGTGGGTTACCTCCCCCGCTTTCGCTTCCGGGCAAAACCAAGTCATACCACGCGCCTCCTCGTCAAGCGGCCCGACCAGCGCAGGCCGTACTGTGGCGTCGCTTGGTGTCTCTTGGAAGCGAGGGTGGTCAAAAGCGAGGTAGGTTTGTTTGCGCCCTAATTTCTGGGGAATGCTCAGAAGTTCTGGGAAGTACTACAAGACAGTTCGTGGGCATTCGTGTGTCAGCTGTCCGCGTAAGGTCCCGCGACGCGAATCTTTTCCCCTCATAGGGTTCCGCCAGAGGGTTCCCATCGTGTTCAAGCAAGACTGCAGAAAAGGTCCCACAAGGGGGGTCGGGGAATGCCCGTGCCAGCCCGGTGCCGGCAGCCGTTTCGGCGGCCTCCTTCTTCACAGTTTTTATATTTGTGTGGCGACATCTGTTTGGTGCAGTCTGTCCTGTGTGTGTGGCGACGGGCCGGGACGGCGAGCACATAGCCGTCAGACCGCCAGCCAGGCCCAGACGACGGGCGGCGACGAGGCGGCGACGAGGCGGCGACGGGGAGCATGGAGCCGCCAGACCGACATTCCAGGGCAGACGACGGGCGGCGACGAGGCGGCGATGGCGAGCACAGAACCGCGAGACCGACATTCAGGGCCAGCTCTTCAGAAGAGAAGCTGGGAAGCCCAAGTGCACGCGCCGTCGATCGGGTGTTGCTAGAGGTGCCCCTTGCCCAAGGGGGCCCCCGGCTTTTCGCTCCTCTTTGGAGCCCCTGGGGCCCTCCGGGCCTCGTGAGGGGGGCCCTGGAGGCCGTCTGGACCACCCCCAGAATCCTGGGGGTGCCTTTGGCCAGGGGTACTCCTAGCAACACCCGGGTCGAGGGAGGCGCGGTGCACGGAGCCGTGCCTCTCGCACGGCGCCGATCCCTGGCAGAAAACCTGCCGTTCGGTGCTCAAGGCGAGCCGTGCCCGCGCCCCTGTCCTCGCACGGCCACGAGCTCTCCGTGAGGACATGTTGCGCAGCGGTGCGCGTGGCCGTGCTGCCACTCCCGTCGCGCGCAGGAGTCCGTAGAGTCGTGGAGGACGATCGGTGGAGAGGAAGCATGCTGCCAACTAGTTCCCAGATCTCTAGGAGCTGTTTTTCAAGCATGCTTCCAGTGTGCAGGAGCATGTTTTTGAAGCACTGTCAGAACAGGCGTTACACACTCTGAACACATTTCTGAATCCAAAGATCGGATTCTCAGGGTGTCCGTCGTCGTGGCATCCGCGGCCGCAGAGGGACAACGTGCGCACGCGCGCTGGCCGACTCGCCGACCTCCCGCCCCTCGACCCGCCTCTGCACCCCGGCCGCCGCCGGGGTGCCCTGCCGGGGCCGTTTGCCTCCCGCCGTCGTCGCGGTCGCCGTCGTCGTCAATACTTCGCCGTCGTCTTCGTCGTCGTCGTCGTCGTCGTCGTCGTCGTCGTTACCATTGTTGTTCTCATCTTCGTTCTCCCCCGCTTTCCCCCAGCGGCAAGTCCCCCCCCCCCAGTGAAGGGAAGGGAACATCAATGAGATGGGAGGATGAAGGAGGAGGAGGAGGAGCAGGAGGAGGAGGAGGGGGAGGAGGAGGAGGGGGAGGAGGAGGAGGGGGAGGAGGAGGAGGAGGAGGAGGAGGAGGAGGAGGAGGACGATCAGAAGGAGGAGCGATGATGAGTAGGAGGGAGGAGAAGTGACAAGGCACGGAGGAAGAACGGCAGGGATTAGGAGGAGGAGGGAGGGAAGAGGGAGGGAGAAGGAAAGAGGGAGGGAGGCGAAGGAAGGGCGTCGCACCTCCGAACCCTTTCCTCCCACCCAGCCGTTCCGTCGTGACGGACCCAAGAGGCATCGCCGGCCCTTGAAAGCGCGTGTGTGCCGTACTCCTCCCCCTCCTCCTCCTCCTCCCCTCCTCCTCCTCCTCCTCCTCCTCCTCCTCCTCCTCCTCCCCCTCCTCCTCCTCCTCCTCCTCCTCCTCCTCCTCCTCCTCCTCCTTGACGTGGCTGTTCTTGACGTGGCGTCATTGACGCAGGACTGGAGCTCGAGGATAACACAGCTTTTTTTGATGTCTTGTTGTGAGACAGCGAGAAGAATGTCAGCCTTCGTGGACCGCGAGTGATTACACCGTGGCGGCGACGGCAGTGCGATGGAAGCTATGCGGTGGGTAAGCTATGTGGTGTGCCTTGTGTGATGTGAGCTGCGGTCTAAGCTATGAGGTGTCGGTTGTGCTGGGCCCCCACGACCGCCCACGATGTGCCACGGGCGGCAGCGTGGCGCAACCTCGGCAACCACTCCAGCACACGGGACGCCCACACGGGCGAAAGCCCGGAATACCCAAGCAATTTTGTTCGACGAGAGTGAAGCAAGAACCCTCAAGCACAAGCCGTGTCTGAGGAATCATCGTACGCCTCGCCCTCCTCGTCGTCCTCCTCCTCGTCCACCTTCTCCTGCTCCTCCCCCTCGCCCTCGTCCTCGTCCTCCGAGGGGGGCCGCGCGCGGTTGCGCGGGCTCCCCCCGAGCATCCCACAGAAGGCGGACGAGGTCCGCAGCGAGCCTTTGGAAGCCAGGGGCTCCTCGTCCTCGTCGTGCTCCCCGTCCTCCCCGCCTCTTTCTCGTCTTGCTTCTCGTCGTCGTCCTCCTCGTCCTCGTCCTCGTCGTGCTCGTCTTCGTCCTCGTCGTGCTCGTCGTGCTTGTCCTCGTCCCCGTCCTCGTCCTCGTCGTGCTCCTCGTCCTCCCCTCCTCTTGCGGTCGGACCGAGGTATAAGATTTGAGTGGGTCGTCGTTTTCTTGTTCATTGTTTTGCCGATCGGCACCCCGCGCCTCACCCCCACCTACGGAGTAAATCTTGGCTGTTTTGGGCGCCTGTTTCAGGCAGGTGGAGTCTCCCCCATAAGACGCGCTGTTGCAAACAGTCGCGCTAAGCAGAGGTCCGGAGCCAGACCCCCCATTCCCTCGAGAACGGGGGATTGTGGAGTCCCTGTGGTTCCAAAGCGCGCGAGCGAGGCTTTCGCGCTGAGTTCGCGACTGTTCCTGTGCAAACTCTGCTCTGTGTCGTCCTCCTCCTCCTCCGCCTCCTCCTCCGCCTCCTCCTCCTCCCTCTCCCCCTCCTCCTACCTCTCTGCCTTTTTTTTTTTTTGTTTTGTTATTTTTTCTCCTGGCGTCCCCCCCCCAGAAAAAAAATGTGTTTTTTTTTTTTTTTCTCGGGGGGGGGGGGACGCCAGGAGAAAAAAAAAGAAGGAATGCGACGTGACTACATCTGCCCTCCCCCCTAGAAGGATTCTTATTGAACGCCCACATAAGAAGGATTCACAGTGAAATCCTCGACAGAAGGGTTCCTATCGAAACCCTCCACTGAATGATTCCTACTGAATCCTCCACATGTGGATTCCTACTAAAACCCTCCACTGAATGATTCCTACTGAAATCCTCGAATGACAATGGCAAAGGCAATGGCAATGGCAATGGTAATGGTAATGGTAATGGTAATGGTAATGACAGTGGTAATGGTAATGGTATTGGTAATGATTACGGTAACGATAGTGGTGACGGGGTAGCGAGGCAATGCCAATGGCAATGGCAATGGTAATGGCCATGGCAATGGTAATTGTAACGGTAAGGGTAAAGGTAAAGGTAGAGGTAAAGGTAATGGCAATGGTAATGGTAATGGCAATGGCAGTGGTAATGGTAATGGGAATGGTAATGGGAGTGGGAATGGGAACGGGAACGGGAATGGAAATGATAGTGGTAGTGGTAATGGTAATGCCACTGGCAATGGTAATGGTAATGGTAATGGTAATGGTATTGGGAATGGGAATGGGAATGGTAATTCTAATGGTAATGGCAGCGGTAATGGTAATGGTAAAGGGAATGGGAATGGGAATGGAAATGGTTCTGGCAATGGTAATGGTAGTGGCGAATGGCAATGGCAATGGCAATGGCAATGGTAATGGTAATGGTAATGGTAATGGTAATGGTAATGGTAATGGTAATGGTAATGGTAATGGTAATGACAGGGGTAATGGTAATGGTATTGGTAATGATAATGGTAACGGTAATGGTAATCGTAACGGGGTAGCGATTGGCAATGACAATGACAATGGCAACGGTAATGGTCATGGCAATGGCAATGGGATTGGCAATGGCAATGGCAATGACAAGGATCATGGCCATGGCAATGTCAAGTGTAATGCTAATGGCAATGGTAGTGGGAATGGGAACGGGAATGGGAATGGGAATGGGAGCGGGAACGGGAATGGAAATAGTAGTAGTAGTGGTAACGGTGATGGGAATGATAAGGGTAAGGGTAAAGGTAAAGGTAGAAGTAAAGGTAATGGTAATGGTAATGGTAATGGTAATGGTAATGGTAATGGTAATGGTAATGGAAATGATAATGGTAATGGTAATGGTATTGGGAATGGCAATGGAAATGGTACTGGCAATGGTAATGGTAGTGGCTAATGGCAATGGCAATGGCAATGCGAATGGTAAAGGTAATGACAGAGGTCATGGTAATGGTACTGGTAATGGTAACGGTACTGATAGTGGTAACGGGGTAGCGATTGGCAATGACAATGACAATGGCAACGGTAATGGTAATTGCAATGGCAATGGAAATGGCAATGGGAATGGGGGTGGCAATGGTAATGGTAATGGCCATGGCACTGGCAATGGCATGGTAATGGTAATGGTAATGGCAGTGGCAGTTGTAATGGTAATGGTAATGGTAATGGTATTGGGAATGGGAATGTGAATCGGAATGGTAATGGTAATGGCAATGGTAATGGTAGTGGCGAATGGCAATGGCAACGGCAATGGTAATGGTAATAGTAGAGGCGAATGGCAATGGTAATGGTAGTGGCGAATGGCAATGGCAATGGCAGTGGTAATGGTAATGGCAATGACGATGGTAATGGTAATGGTACTGGGAATGGTAATGGTGACGGTAACGGTACTGGTAATGGTTATGGCAATGGTAACGGGGTAGCGACTGGCAATGGCAATGGCAACGGCGATGGCAATGGTAATGGTAATGGTAATGGCAATGGCAATGGCAATGGGAATGGCAACGGCAATGGCAATGGCAATGGCAATGGCAATAGCAATGGCCATGGCAATGGTAATGGTAATGGTCATGGAAATGGTAATGGTAATGGTAATGGCAATGGGGATGGGAATGGGAATGGGAATCGTAGTGGTAATTGGAACGGGAACGGGAATGGAAATGGTAGTGGTAGTGGTGATGATGATTGCAATGGTAATGGTAATGGTAATGGTAATGGTACTGGTAACGGTAATGGTAATGGTAATGGCAATGGCGATGGGAATGGGAATTGTATTAATGATGGCAGCGGTAATGGTAATGGTAATGGTAATGGTAATGGTAATGGTAATGGTAATGGTAATGGTAATGGTAATGGTAATGGTAATGGTAATGGTAATGGTAATGGTAATGGCAATGGCAATGGCAATGGTGTTGGTAATGCTAATGGTAATGGCAATGGTAGTGGTAGTGGCTAATGGTAATGGGAATGGTAATGGTACTGGTAATGGTAATGGTAACGGTAATGGTAATGGTAACGGGGTGGCGACTGGCAATGGCAATACAATGGCAATGGCAACGGCAATGGTAATGGCCAAGGCAATGACAATGGGAATGGCAATGGCAATGACAATGGCAATGGTAATGGCCATGGTAATGGTGATGGTAATGGTAAAGCTAAAGGTAAATATCAAGGTAAAGGTAATGGTAATGGAAATGGGAATGGGGATGGGAATGGTAATGGTAATGGTATTGGGAATGGGAATGGGAATGGAATGGGAATGGGAGTGGGAGAGATTGAGAGAGAGAGAGAGAGAGAGAGAGAAAGCGAGATAGGAAATATCATAATAATGATGAGGAGCAACGTGAAATATTGTAAAATATCGTCTGAAACCCACAGGGACTCCACAATCCCCCGGCCTCATTCCCTCCCCCTTCCGCCCAATATCGAAACGCCGAATCAGAAACCGTTCACAATAAGATTTGAGTAGGGCTGGGGGGTCAGGTCTGCAGAACACCCCAAACGGACGTGAAGGGGCTAAGCCAACCTGCTCGGTCAGGCTGAAATGGATGTACCACATCCATCGTCAAGCCAAAACTTTGGACATGAGCGGATGGTCAGATGTTGCACTTCTTCGTCGGATTAACCTGCGAGGCGTTTGACCACCTTGACGTCCGTTTTTTGGTTGTCCTGCAGAGAAAGCGCGCTCTCTGATCCTCAGCCCTACTCAATATAAAGTCGAGGTCGGTTCGGGGAGGGTTCCCTGATGTTCTTCGTGCTCTTTGGTTGATCTTGTGCATCCAGGGGGAGGGTACCCTCGAGTGATCTCATGGTTTGGGATGTTTTGGCCTGCGGATGGTCTCATGCTCTCGAAGGATGTTCCTTTGGTCTTGGCCCGGCTGTACGTTGCATCTTCGGGCCACCTTGCCGGTCCTCGCAGCTGTTGCTCCCCACTGGCTTGCCTAAGGGGTTCTTACTTGGTTAAAGGTTGGTATCTCGGGGATTACTTTGCCAGTTCCTCGGAGATTCCTCGGTTTCCTCGGGGTCCTCGGGTTCCTCGGGTTCCTCGGGTTCCTCGGGTTCTCGGCTTCTTCGGGTTCCTCGGGTTCTCGGCTTCTTCGGGTTCCTCGGGTTCCTCCGGTTCCTCGGCCTCCCAAGCAATGCCAAGCAATGCCAAGCAGTGCCAAGCAATGCCAAGCACTGCCGAAGCAATGCCAAGCAATGCCAAGCAATGCCCATCAATGCCAAGCAATGCCAAGCAATGCCAAGCAATGCCGAATAATGCCGAAGCAATGCCAAGCAATGCCGAAGCACTGCCCATCAGTGCCAAGCAATGCCAAGTAATGCCAAGCAATGCCAAGCAATGCCAAGCACTGCGCCCATGCAATAGGAAGCTCTTCCCTACTTGGAGTCGTGCTGGGTTTATTTCCTCGTGTGCACGACGCGGGTCCGACGTGGGATCGACGCGGATCTGACGTGGACTCGACGCGGATTCGACGTCGATTCGACGTGGATTCGACGAGGCCGTCATGGGTTCGGATTCGACACGGCCTTCACGCGGACAGCGGTGGGACGGGACATGCAGGGCCCCCCGAAGATGCATCATAATGCCCCCCGATTTTTGGACGGGCGACCCCCCAAGTGGCCGCCCCAGACGGGGGAGAGCCCACTCCCTCCTTTAGGAGGAGGAGGAGGACGAGGAGGAGGAGGAGGAGGAGGAGGAGGAGGAGGAGGAGGAGGAGGAGGAGGCGAGGCGCCCTCCCCCCCCCCCCGGGGCCCGCCAGGAGAGCCTGGGCAAGGCGAGCTAGGCCTCGCTGGTCCGCGCTCGGTCCTCGCCTCCCCCCCCCGGCTGTCCAGGCCGGAAGCCCCCGATCTCCGAGGACGCGCTTTTTTTCAGTCCGGGCGTGGGCCCTCGCTTTGCGGCCCGCCAACCGGGCCCCGGGGCCAGCAGAAACGGATCCGGAACAGACAGCTACCCCCAGGGGAAGGGCTCGGGGCTGGATCCTATCGGAGGCTGCCCGGGAGGGGGTCGATATGCAGCTGTGGGCGGCGGGCCGCGCCGCCTTCTCCGTGCGGCTCGACGTGGGGCCCGCTATTCTCCACGCCGATGCAGCGCCGATGCGGCGCGACCCTCCGATCCCATCTGCCCGGGCCACATTTGAGCGGCCTCCATCCTCCCTCCCTCCCGGTCTCTCCCTGCCTTTTCATGGCTCCTCCTGGCTCCTCCTGGCTCCCGGCTCCCCCTCCCCCTCCTCCCTCCCCCTCTCCCTCTTCTGGCTCGCTCGAATAATTAGGATGCCCTGCCGCCGTTGGGCGAAGCCCTCGCGCGCACCAGCGCACTCGCTCTGAGAGGAAGCGAGCCCATCGTGCATCACGCAGCCTCCTCATTGCCGCCAGCCCCTGCAGTTCTAGCCGCTGGCATCGCAGAGCCGGGAGCGCTGCCACATCTCGCGATCCATCGGAGCTGCGCCGGGGGGTGCCACCGGCCACCACGCCGCCCCATGCCCAGCCCGACGGGCCACATTCACCCTCGATTTCCGGTGTGGGGGGGTCGGGGAGCATCGGCAAAAGCACATGTGGAACCCGTGCCCCCCGGAACCCGACGTTCGGGTCTTCGGGTCAGGTCGGGGGTGGTTTGGTGCTCAGTCAGAGGGGGGTGTGGACGCACACCCGCACACCCGCACACCCGCACCTCCGTTCCTTGAAGAGCTCGTGCCCATGGCTGTTCTGCAGCCCCGCGGGCCGTTCGCCCAGGGCAGTCGCGGGCACGACGAGGCAGAGGCCAGACCGTGTAAGTCCCTGTGAGGGCCCGGCTGCCAAGGGCAATCCCATCTGGTTGCTGTGTGCAGGGCGCCGCCCCGCATGGGCGCCACGACGCCCAGGTCCCTCTACAACCGCGCAGCACTGGCAGCGGAACGCAGTCTCCTGCGTGGGGCCGCATGACCAGGCCAGTACTTACATTCGGCCTGTGCTCGGTAGGGTTGAATCAGGCGTGTCCCTCTACAGGAGGAGTATTCAAAGATAATCAAAAGTAGCATGGGACGATTTTTCGAGTATTTTTGGACTATCTTTGAGTATTTTTGGGGTCTTCATAATTTGTCGTCCAAAATCCGCCTGCCGGAGGACACGCCCGACCTAACAGTAGTATTGGTCTACATCCTGGTGAGCACGCTGCACACCTCGAGGGGCACACTGTTGGTTCGTGTGCTTCTTTGTTCACCACCCTTGGCATTAGGTCGGGCATGTCCCTCTACAGGTGTGTTTTGGGCGAAAGATACAAACAAGTCAACACCTATTCAAACATGGTTACTACATAATCAAAAATTCGTCCCCAGACATTTTTTCACTATTTCTGAATATTCCTCCTGTAGAGGGACAGGTTCGACTTAATCTTCGCACCGAATAGGGGTCTCAGCACCACAGCGGGTGTCCCAAGCCTCGAGCCAGCGTTCGTCCTCGTGCAGGTCCGAGTTTCCAAAGCACCCGCGCAGCTTATGTCGTGGCTAAGTCTTGCAGAGGAGGATCTCCACTACGGCGTGGTGAGGCAGCATCATTGTTACTTCCGTGATCGCCCTGCTCTGGTCCTTTTGCAAGATGGTCGGAGGAGCCGGACAGCAGGGTGGAGCAGGCGGAGGCAGAGGCGGCATCACCAACTGTGTGTGCTTGGTCTTGCAACATGATGTTCCCGCTACAGCGTCGGCCTCGTTTTTGGATCGGCACTTTGCTCCCGTCGTTCAGACTGGCGCTCTCGTCCCCACGCGGCCAACTTTTTAGAACCGGATGCTTTTTTCATCATTGCCGCCTCCCTCATTTCTTTCCCTCCGCCTTCCCTGGTTTTCCTGCTCCCCCCGCTCCTTCCACTCGTGCTGCTGCTGCTGCTGCAGGTGCTGTTCGTCCCCGTCACCGTCCATCCACATCCTCATCCTTCCCCCCCAACCATCCGCCACCACTTCGTCTTATGTACGCAGGTCCCGTTGTCCGATTGCGGACAACACGGTGGTTTTAGGGTCGGATGCCAAAAGTGGCGCGAGTGCACCTAGGTTGCTCCCTCCTTCTCTCCTCTCTCCATAGCTCCTCCTCCTTCCTCCTCCTTTCTCATCGTCCTCGTCATCCTCCCCCTCCTCCCTCCATCCCTATCTCCTTGCCCTTCCCCCTCGCCCTCCCGCCCCCTCGGCTTTCGCCTGCCTTCTCCTTGCTGCCCCCCGCCTTCAGGATCGAGGACCGAGCATCCAGGCCTTTGGGCTCCTCCCCCCTGCTCCCTCCCTGCTCTCTCTTCCCTCCTGCCTCTTCCCTCCCTCGCTCCCTCCTCCTGCTCTCCCTCTCTTCGCTTCGCCCCGCCTTGGCCTGGCCCCCAACCTCGCCTTGATCCTCCCTGGCCTAACCTCGCATCGATCCTCCCCCCTCGCCTCGATCCTCCCTTGTCTCGCCCCCCTCCTCCCCTGGGCCCCGACGAGCCCGGGCGCCGCCGCGGCGGGGCGACCTCGCTGCGGTCGGTGCCGACGTTTTCCCGCCGAGCCGGCGCCCTCCGGGCTCTCAGACCTCGACGCGGGGGGACCGCGCGGCGCGAAAAAAAACGCCGCTCGTCGTCGTCGTCGTCGTCGTCGTCGTCGTCGTCGTCGTCGTTCTCGTCGTCAGTCGTCGTCGTTTGTCGTTTGTTGTTTGTCGGAGGACGAAGGAGGAAGGACGGAGGACGGAGGAGGGAGGATGTGGAGGAGGAGTAGGAGCCAGGTGGAGGAGGAGGAGGAGGCGGACGAGGAGGAGGAGGAGGAGGGGGAAGAGGGGGAGGAGGAGGGGGACGAAGAGGTGGAGGAGCAGGAGGAGGAGGAGGAGGAGGCGGATGAGGAGGAGGAGGCGGCGGCAGAGGAGGAGGAGGAGGCGGAGGAGGAAGAGTAGGAGTAGGAGTAGGAGTAGGAAGAGGAAGAGGAATAGCAGTCAGAGGAAACAGAGGAAGAAGATGAGTACATCCACGGTAATAATAGCAATAATAGGAATCTTATTTTTAGATTGTTCAGAAGAAGGCGAGGAGGAAACATAACAATAAGACGAGTCCGCATAATACTATCAAGCCGACTAAACGTACTCAGACGAATGATGCAACACACACGCACATGATGATCATGCCAGTATAAGTATGGATAACACAAATGTTACTAAGAAGGACATGATGAACATGCATACTCATAATCGCACTAATCATAATAATGCGAATGCTACTCAAATAATGCTGATAACGCTATTCATAGTAGTAAGAGACAGACATATCATGCTAGCTATAAGAAGAACAATGCGAATATTAACATTACGAGTCGTACTTTGCTTGTAGTAATATTGATAATAATCTTACTAGGAAGAGGAGGAGGAAGAGGAGGAGGAGGAGGAGGAGGAGGAGGAGCAGGAGGAGGAGGAGGACCTCAGACGGGCACCCCGTGGCGGGCCCCGCTCACAGCTCGGCCCCCGACCACCTGCCACGGACCCCCCTCGGCTGGGCCTACCGAGGCGGCTTGCAGGAAGAGGCTTTGGAGTCGGGAGAACCTGGCGGAGCCCCGTGCAGCGCGGCCGAGATCCGCGACCACTTGCGAACCCGACCCGCACGTGGTGTCGGAAACTGGAACGTAGACATTACCAGTGGCGCGTGTTGTTTCAATCCCAGGACGTTTTTGAGGGTCATGGACGACGTCGGGGTGGTGTGGTGTATACTTCTCCCCCGTTTTCCAAGGGAGACAGCGGAAAATGTATGCACAAGGATCCCATATACACCAGAATCCGCGTTCCTGTGCGAATTTCAGCGCAGGGTCGGAGAAAGCGTCGGTGTATAGAGCTCGTTGCCCTATGTTGAATCGATGCTGGGGTGTCGGACACCCCCGCGGGGGCTCACTTGGCTGCCGACATCCTCCACATCCTGAACTCCCGCCGTTTTGTTTGTTTTTTCTCAATAAAGGGAGCGGACCTGCAGGGGTAGGGCCTAGGTGGGCCCCGGAAGCGGCAGGGCCGCTTTTCACAGTTTCCGACTCGGTGGTTCCTGGAAACGGAAACCGTAAAGCACGGCAAAGGGGAAACGGCAACACAAACGGTTCCGGAATTGGAGCCTGAACTGGAATCGGCAAAGAAAAGTGCGACGGAACAGGATCAATTCCGCGTCGGAACATGCAATAGAAACGGCAAATCGGGGCCGATCAAAAATATGGCTTTGTCGTTTTAAGGGTAGGGCTCACATGTTGTCGCCTGTGGGAGGCGGGCATCACTTGGCAGAATTCGGGGATTTATTGATCTGGGTCAATCCAGACCCGGGCCAGTCAGGCTTGCAGGATCCGCCAAATTGCAGGATCCGCCAAAGTCCTGCAGGATCCTGCGGGATCCTGCACCCAAACCCGGGTCAGTGCAACCACGGCCCTGCAGGATCCGGCAAGACCCGTTGCTCTGACTGAACCCCCGTTGCATCGACCCCCGTTGCTTGAGCCCCGAAGAATCGCTACGAGAGGGCTCTTCTGCTGTGGCTGGAGCAGGCTGGGCCCGTGCATTGGAGCACTGGTCCACAGGCGGGGCCTGGAATGCCGAGCGGAGCTCGTCCTCAGCCACTGCCACAGGCCTTCGGCGCTGCCGAGCCCGCCCATCGGGTCGGACGCGAGGGGAGATTCGATTCGACTCGGTCACGCGCAGGAGGGGGGTTAGGGGGGAGGAGGCAAGGCTTCTTGGGAGCACCCCTGCCTCTTAGGAGGCGCGGGCCTTATCCCCAGACCCCCGACGTCATGAATTTTTGATGACGTCGGCCCCCAAAGGTCTCAACCCACTGCCCGGGACAGGTTTTTCGTCCTGAGTCGTTTTTTCACGGTCCCGAGGGCTGGTAAGGGCCCCCAGAGGCCGAAAATAGCGAAAAACCTCCCGTCGTGATGTTTTCATAGCTTGAGGGGGTCTGGGTCTGTAGATGTAGGGCCTGTGCCTTCTAAGACTCCTTCCAAGAGGCCTTTCCCCCCCCGGCCTCTAAACCTCCGGGTGCGCGCCTCGCCAGGCGATGCGAGCGAACCGAGCGCAGTCTGGCTTCGGCCGTGGGACGCGCGTGGGACCCAGACTTAGGCCGGGCATGTCCCCCGGCAGGCGGATTTTCGACGAGAAATATACAAATACCCCAAACATGATCACATTTAGCCAGAATTGATCGAAACATTGCCCCCTTTTTGTACAGCTAGTAGTATCATGATCAGTGCTGTTGTTGCTGCTGCTGTTGTTGCTGTTGTTGTTGTTGCTGCGGCTGTTGTTGTTGTAGTAGCAGTTGTAGTTGTAGTTGTAGTTGTAGTTGTAGTTGTAGTTGTAGTTGTAGTTGTATTTGTAGTAGTAGTAGTAGTAGTAGTAGTAGTAGTAGTAGTAGTAGTAGTAGTAGTAGTAGTAGTAGTAGTAGTTGTTGTTGTTGTGTTGTTGTTGTTGTTGTGTTGTTGTTGTTGTTGTTGTTGTTGTTGTTGTTGTTGTTGTTGTTGTTGTTGTTGTTGTTGTTGTTGTTGTTGTTGTTGTTGTTGTTGTTGTTGTTGTTGTTGTTGTTGTTGTTGTTGAACCTTAATGACTAAACAATGCTTATTGTTGGACCCCTTAAATCCGCTTTGGCGTTCACGCCTAGGCGCCGGCTGCATTTCCTCTGAAATTGAGGCTCACGCTCAGGCGTTTCGGGGGTGCGCCAAAACCGGCCCCCCAACAACAACAACGCTCCGGCTCGATACTTCCTCTTTTTTTCCCAACCATCCTGTGGTGTTGGGTCCTCGTTTTGAAGAGACGGTGCCCCGCGTTCCCGCCTCCTTCCTCCCTCCCTCCTCCCCCCTCCTCCCCCTCCCACACCCATTCTGGCACACCCCTCACACGTTTCGTGGCCCCATAGGGAGCTCCACCGAAGGCCCCTGTGGCTGCGTTCGCATGCGCCCACCGCACCCATTTCGGCACACCCCTCACACGTTTCGTGGCCCCATAGGGAGCCTCACCCAAGGCCCCCGTGGCTGCGTTCGCATGCGCCCACCGCACCCATTCGGCACACCCCTCACACGTTTCGTGGCCCCACAGGGAGCTCCACCGAAGGCCCCAGTGGCTGCGTTCACATGCGCCCACCGCACCCATTTCGGCACACCCCTCACACGTTTCGTGGCCCCATAGGGAGCTCACCCAAGGCCCCCGTGGCTGCGTTCGCATGCGCCCACCGCACCCAGTTCTGGCACACCCCTCACACGTTTCGTGGCCCCATAGGGAACTCCACCGAAGGCCCCAGTGGCTGCGTTCGCATGCGCCCACCGCACCCAGTTCGGCACACCCCTCACACGTTTCGTGGCCCCACAGGGAGCTCCACCGAAGGCCCCAGTGGCTGCGTTCGCATGCGCCCACCGCCCATTTCGGCACACCCCTCACACGTTTCGTGGCCCCATAGGGAGCCTCACCCAAGGCCCCCGTGGCTGCGTTCGCATGCGCCCACCGCACCCAGTTCGGCACACCCCTCACACGTTTCGTGGCCCCATAGGGAGCTCCACCGAAGGCCCCAGTGGCTGCGTTCGCATGCGCCCACCGGCACCCCTCACACGTTTCGTGGCCCCACAGGGAGCTCCACCGAAGGCCCAGTGGCTGCGTTCACATGCGCCCACCGCACCCATTTCGGCACACCCCTCACACGTTTCGTGGCCCCATAGGGAGCCTCACCCAAGGCCCCGTGGCTGCGTTCGCATGCGCGCGCACCCAGTTCGGCACACCCCTCACACGTTTCGTGGCCCCACAGGGAGCTCCACCGAAGGCCCCAGTGGCTGCGTTCGCATGCGCCCACCGCACCCATTTCGGCACACCCCTCACACGTTTCGTGGCCCCATAAGGAGCCTCACCCAAGGCCCCCGTGGTTGCGTTCGCATGCGCCCACCGCACCTAGTTCGGCACACCCCTCACACGTTTCGTGGCCCCACAGGGAGCTCCACCGAAGGCCCCAGTGGCTGCGTTCGCATGCGCCCACCGCACCCATTTCGGCACACCCCTCACACGCTTCTCCTCCTCAGGCTGCTCCTCGCTCACATCCTGATGAACCTGATCATCTTCGTCCTCCTCATTCTTTGATTCCTGCTGCTCCCAGCGTCCCTCCCTTCTCCCTACTTTCTCCCTCCCTTCCCTCTCTTCTGACAGGGTCATGAGGGGGCCGCCACGTCAGGTGAAAGAAGACCAGAACACATCCTCAGAGCCGCAGCTCACAAACTCCGAAATGTCGGCGCTTCGACCGGGCATCCAAGGTGAGACGACAGTAACGAACGCATTCACTCAGCCCAAACCTTTACAGAGCTCGCGATTAAATAACCGAGCAAGATCCTCAACCATCTCCTCCAGCGTATCCTCTTCGCCCTCTGGCTCCTGCTCATTTTTGTCCTTCTGATGCTCCTCCCCCCTCATCCTCCTCATGGTCCTCCTCCTCCTCCTCATCTCCCCCCTCCTCTTGCTATCGTCATCATCATCACCATCATCAGCAACCTCGTCCTCATCATCTCCATCGTTCTTCTTATGGTCTTCTTCCTCGCCCATCCCGTCGTCCATCCATCCATTGTTCCGTTCTTCGTTATCTCCCTCCCGACCCCCTCCCGTGACAGTGTCACGAGCGCAGCGCCACGACAGGTGAACAACACATCATACCATGTCTTCTGATCCGCAGGTCAGAAACTCCTAAGCTGCTCGCGATTAAAACAGGCCGCAAGGCATGCGATCAGCTTATGAAACTCGCGACACGATCACTCACATCATCATCCTCATCATCCCCCTCACCGTCCTCCATCTTCATCCTCATCCCTATGTTCCTGATCATGCTCCTCGTCGTTGTCCTCCTCCTTGCCCTCCTCCTCCTGCTCCTCAGCCTCCTCCTACTCCTCTTCCTCCTCACCCACCTCATCCTCGTCCTGATCATTCTCGTCCTCCCCTTACTGATCCTTGTCATCCTCCTCTTCCTATCCAGGTAATTTCCCTCCCTCCCCTGTTCTCTCTCCTCTCCTGGGGGGAGGTACGGGGGGCAACGGGCGGGTGGAGGGCGGGGGGGGGGCGGAGGGGGGTGGGGGGGGGGGGAGCGGGGACTAGATGGGGGTGGACAGGAGAGGAGGGGGTGGGGGGAGGGAGGGGAGGGGGAGGGAGGGAGCGGAGGCGCCGAGGGGAGGCCAGAGGGGGGAGGGGCGTGGATGCTCCCCGATCCCCGATCCTGCTCGATCCTCGCGCCGTGCCCCCCCGCAGGGGCGTACGGCTGCGGCGAGACGGCGCGGGCGTGGGAGGGGCACCTGCCGGGCGCTTCGGCCCTCTGGCGGGGGGGGGGGAGGGGAGGGCTGCGGGCAGGCCGCGGGGGGGGGAGGAGAGGCGACGACGAGGGAGGGGCGGCGGAGGGCGGGAGGGAAGGAAAGGAGGGAGGGAGGGAGGGAGGGAGGGAGGGAGGGAGGGAGGGAGGAATCAATGATGGTGGAAGACTGAAGGAAGGAAGGAAGGAAGGAAGGAAGGACGGAACGAGGAGGAGGAGGAGCAGAAGGAGGAGGCGGAGGAGGAGGCGGAGGAGGCGGATGAGGAGGAGGAGGAGGAGGAGGAGGTGGAGAAGGGACGGAGAGGAGGAGGTGCTAGGAGGGAAATCATGTGATGATGATATTGGTGGTGGTGGTGATGCTGATGCTGCTGATGCTGATGATGATAATGATGACGATGATGCTGATGCTGCTGATGATGCTGATGATGATGAAGATGATGAGGATGTTAAGGAGGAGGCGGACGAGGAGGAGGAGTATGAGGAGGTCGTGCCGCTGTTCGATCGTTTTCGCGGTTCCTTCTGTACCTCAGGAGGGGGGTGAGGAAAGGCAGGACATTGCCAGACTGTACGGCCAGTGACGGTTGTTTCCCATATGCGAGCAATGGTATGGAACTCCGCTGTGGGAGAGATACGTTCTGAAACGACTCGGAGGAATGTCCCGCAATTGACTAGACCTAGACAACAACCTGTATGCTCTTCGGCAAGATGAGAGTGAAAGCGACAGTGGGAGCAGAGTGCTATCACAATGCGTTGATGCAGGCATGTACCTCGAGGGAGGGCCACAGTAGCACAGTCCGCATGTGCCCCCCCCCCCCCCGCCCATGGCGGCACACCCCTCACACGTTTCATGGCCCCACAGGGAGCTCCACTCAAGTCCCTAGTGCCAAAGTCCACATGCGCTCCCCGCCCTCGGCCCCATACGCAGCTCTACCGAGGGCCCCCCAGTGGCAAAGTCAGCATGTGCCCCCCCGCCTATATTGAGATCAGTTTGAGTGAATTGTTCATCTGCCTACTGGGACTGGGCGGGTAACCAGCGAAGAGGAGTATGAGCGAACGGTCAGAACATGGGTAGGGGCAGCAAGACGACGCGGCGACATAACGCGTGAGTCGCTCACCATAGTTCCCCGCAGCATCGCGGCCTGGCGATTCCCAGCCGCCCACCCCATACAAGAGAGCTACATGAACATCAGCCAGCGTTGACTTCAACTAGATAGGAGGACAGGAGGAGGACGAGAGGAGGATGGGAGGAGGACGAAAGGAGGGTGGGAGCAGGACGGGAGGAGGACCGGAGGAGCAACATCAAGCAAGCGCAAGCAAGCAAGCGGACGCAAGCAAGCGCAAGCGAGGAATAACAAGCAAGCAAGAGCCAGCGATCAAGTGCAAGTAAGCAAAGGCAAGCAGGAGCAAGCAAGCGAGAGCAAGCACACACGAGCAAGCAAGCAAGTGCCCTTGAAAAAAAGGGTGGGGCGCCATTGGAAAGGGGGGGGCTAGGAGCGCTCAGAGGTGGTGCATAGGCATAGGCATGGGCATAGGCATAGGCATAGGCATTTGCATAGGCATAGGGGTAGGCGTAGGCATAGGAGTTAGGGGGGAGACATATGCATAGGCATGGGCAGAGGCATAGGAATTGGGGGGGCATACTAATTAGGGGAGGGGAACGTACCAATTAGTAGGGTTTGACTTAGAGCTCCTATAGGGCAAGCCCATTTGAAAAACACTTGTTAAGTGAATCTTCTCCGCTCTGAGCGTCTGGGTGAAGTTGGATCGGAACAATTGCCCGCATATTCAGCCCAGGGCGAACACGTAATTCATCGACACCAGCAATATAAGCGCACCATAATTTAGGATGCAGCGATCACGCCACGAATCTGGCATTACGGAAATATCTAGTTGCCTGCGGCAAGTCTCGCCTCCGTGCCAGCCCAGCATTTTGGGTGGGGACTGTTCGAGGGGGCATGAGAGGTCGTCACGTGTGACATCTCGTTTTCGGGCTCGTGATGAAAATCGTTTGGGCCGTCCTGGGGCTGTCCTGGCCTCCTATGATGCAGTCTTGAGGGTCCCTTGGGGACCTCTTGGGCCGTCTCGGGGCCCTCTTACGCCGGCTTGGGGCTCTCTTGGGCCGTCTTGAAGCCCTTGTGGTCGTATGAGGGGTGCCTGGGGGCCGTCGTGGGGCCGTTTTGGCGCAGTCTTTGGCCGTCGAAGGGCACTCGAAGGCTGTCTTGGGTTCCTCTTGGATGCCTCTTGAGCCATCGTGGAGTCATTTTGGGCCGTCTTGAGCTGACGGCAGCTCGACAAGGCGAGAACGCGACGGATCACTGATTTTGGCTTCTTCGGACCCTGTTGGAGGTCCTCTCGTGGCCCGTTTGGGCCCTCTTGGAGGCATCTTGGGCCGTCCTGAATCAACATTCGGCCGCCTTGGGGCCATCTTGGGCCGTCTTCGAGGCATCTCGAGCCATCGTGGTGTCCTTGGTTGCCTGCGCGGGCAGTCTTGGAAGCTCGGGGCGCATCTCCATCGCTTTGAACGAGGGGCCGCGGCTTGGGAGGACCTGGAGCGCTTGGGAGCAGCGCCTGGGAATGCGGGAAGTGCACGTTCCTCGAGCGGGTGCGCGTGGGATGAGGGGTATAAGGGTGAGGAGTGAGCAGCCGTGCGGGCAGTGCGCACTCCTCGAGCGGGCGCGCATCCGCTGCCATCGGGGACGTGCACCATCCTCGAGCGGGCACGCGCGGAAAGTGGGTTCAGGCATTAGTTGCCATGCCGGAAGTGCACCATCCTCGAGCGGGCACGTGTGGAACGGGGTTGAGGCATCAGCTGCCCTGCTGGAAGTGCACTGTCCTCGAGCGGAAACGAGGGAAATGGCCTCGGAAAGGAGGGGCGGTGCACGCCAGAGTCTGCGTCGACAGGGGGAAGTCCCCATAGGTAGACTTCGAAAGGTCCTACCAGCCAGACCTTGACATTCTGCCACGCCTCAACGTGCCAGGGGGCATGGTGGCGGATAAAAGTGTTTGCGGGGGAGTTTCTGTCCAAACAAGGCGGTTTAAAAGCCCAGTTGTGACTGTTGATTGAAGTCCCATTGTATTTTGTCGCAGGGGTGCACAAAAACGAGTTTTCCTCTTCCAGTTCGTGTTGGTGCACGCGCATCGCCGAGCGCAGCATATGCTGTAGAGTTTGCGTCTCGGTACGATCCACGCTTTGCCGTACCACGATGATGCCACACACCCGGGAGTTGCCCACAAGATTTGCTTATCGCTCGATGCGCCCGTTTCGGCAGTCGAAGCAATGACAAGAATCAGTGTTGGATTCGTCGTGCCCAGTGCGCAGTTATTCGGAACACACCGCTGCATGTTCGAAGTCCCCTCAACGTGGACGGGGGTGAAAGCCAGAACGAACATGTATTCATGTCTATGCCTTCATCCAGTTGCCTGCGGCAGACCCCGCCACAGTGTCTGTGCACCAGCGCAGCAGGGAGGGGGCTGAGTGTAGGAACAGCGCAATTCCGTCGAGCGGTCTGATAAGGACGGGTCGTGAACTCGACATCGTCCTTGTCCGCGTGTCGATGTCACACCCCGCGGCACTTTGACGAGATGTGTACTTGGGGAGGGTCGTGATCTCGACATCGTCTTCGTCCGCGCGGTAGGCAGGAGAGGAAAGGATACGGATGAGGATGAGGATGGTGATGAGGATGAGGATGATGATGCTGACGATCATGATGATGATGCTGATGCTGATGCTGATGCTGCTGCTGCTGCTGATGATGATGATGATGATGATGATGATGATGAGGAGGAGGAGGAGGAGGAGGAGGACCAGTGTAAACCCAAGACTCATCAACAGCGAAGCGCGAGGGTTCCAGGTCCTTTGAAACTGTGGAGGGCGGCCGATAGTACCGAGTCTTGCGGGGCACCTCAGAAGGGAGGGGGGGTAGCGGTCTGTGCTGCCGGAGGAGGACTGGTAGGTCCGAGCTCTGGTAGACCCGTAGGATTAGCTGGGCGAGTGCGCGGGCACAGCGGGGACAAAATGGCCAAGGAAGACGGGGTAGCAGCAGTGGGAGCAGGTCTCAAGCAGGATGACTGGTGTCGCCCTAACTCCCTCACCGGTCCCAACCTGTGGGGTGCTTGTGAGGGTGCTCATAGAGAGTGCTCGATAAGCACACTAAGCATCTCCCCGTGCGTCTCTCACAAGAAGTACCCTCCATAGGCTGCGGGTATCCTTCGGCATGGGGAGGAGGGAGGAAGGAAGGAAGGAAGGGTGGAGGAGGAGGAAGAGGAGGAGGAGGAGGTGGAGGCGGAGGATCGAGGTCAGGGAAGGCAGCGACGAGGTTTAGAATGATGAAGCTGAAGATGAATATGAATATTAACATTACGATGCATAGGATTGCGAATATGAAGATGAAGATGCATCTGATGATGATGATGATGATGCGGCTGATGATGAATATGGGTCTTAATATGAATGTGAACATGAATATAAATATGCAAATTAAGATGAAGATGATGATGCTGATGATGATGAAGATGATTCTGAACATGATGGTGATGATGATGATGATGCTCATTAGGATGATGATGATGCTCCTGATGATGATTATTATGATGATGATCCTGGTGCTGATGCTACTGATGATGATGCTGACGATGGTGGTGATGATGATACTGTTGCTGATGATGATGCTGATGATGATGATATTGATATTGATGGTGATGATGATATTGATATTGATGGTGATGATGTTGATGATCATGATGGCGATGATGGTGATGGTGATGATGATGATGATGATGATGATGATGGTGATGATGATGATGATGATGATGATGATGCTGATGATGATGATGATGATGATGATGATGATGATGATGATGATGATGATGATGATGATGATGATGATGATGATGATGATGATGATGATGATGATGCAGTGTAAACCCAAGACTCATCAACGATATTGGAATACAGCATCCCTCCAAGCTCCCTCGTCATAGGCCCCTACAATGGTTCGTTTCCACTGAGGGAACTGCCTCGTTGGGGGACAACCGTTTGAAGACCCTGAGGCGTGCCAGAACACCATTCTTGGGACTCCAACGCCACGGATCAACTTGATTGTTGCGTCTTGACGGTCCTGAGTCGTGCCAGACCACCATTACTGAGACGTCAACTCCGCGAATCAACGTAATTGTTGCGCCCTCGCAATCCTGAGTCCTTCGAAAATGCCGTTTCTGGGACGTTGACCATGGGAATCCTTGAATTTTGAAGATGCGCGGTGCGCTAAGGCCAGAGCCAGCCACATGTTGAAAACGGCCCGCCCTCAATCTGTGAAACTCTTGCACATGTTTAAAACGAACGTTCGCGGCGCTCAGGCGAGAGCGACATTTACAAAAAGGCCCGCCCTCAATCCGTGAGATCCCTGTAGTTTTTCAAAAGCAACATTTTGAAAGCCACCCGCCCTCCACTTGTGAAACTGTTGCAAATGTGCAAGCTTGAGGGCCATACATGGTGCGGAAGTCTCAGGCGAAAGGCCCAGCCCGCCCTTTCGACCGGCCTCGGGGTGCGACAGGGAGAAGTTATTGATAAGGAAAAGGACTGGATGAGGAGGAGGAGGAGGAGGAGGAGGACGGAGTTAGAAGAGGAAGAGGAGGAGGAGGAGTAGGAGGAGGAGGAGGAGGAGGAGGAGGAGGAGGAGGAGGAGGAGGAGGAGGAGGAGAAGGATGGAGGAGGAGGAGAGGAGGAGGAGGAGGAGGAGGAGGAGGTGGGAGGAGGAGGAGGAGGAGGGGAGGATGAGGAGGAGGAGAGGAGGAGGAGGGGAGGGAGGAGGAGGAGGCGGAGGAGGAGGAGGAGGAGGAGGAGGAGGAGGAGGAGGAGGAGGAGGAGGAGGAGGAGGAGGAGGAGGAGGAGAAGGATGGAGGAGGAGGAGGAGGAGGAGGAGGAGGAGGAGGAGGAGGAGGAGGAGGAGGAGGAGGAGGAGGAGGACGGAGGTGGACGGAGGAGAGATCAGGGGAGAGATCAGGGAAGGAGATCATGGGCTTGGGGACTGGCGCGCCGCACGGACGAAGTGGACACGCTGCCCGACAGCGAGTCGCAATGTGACAGCGGCCGCTGTGGGGCAGGCGACGTCGGCGCCGCGGCTGTGCGCGGCCCGAAGGCTGGGCAGGAGGGGCCCCGGGAGGGGTCGGCGGACAGGGCGTGGATTGACCAGGATGGGCCGCACGAGGGGTCCGGGGAGAGATTCCGAGAAGCTTCTGGTGACGAACCAACAACACACACCCATACCCATAGGAGGGTCGGAGAGGGCTATTGGTGCGTGCTGTCGGATGGGGGTCCCCGTTCGAACGGGAGCGTTCCCCAGGGTCCGACAACCCGCACCCATACCCATAGCCAGTCCTCCTCCCAACGACCCCCCTATGGGTATGGGTGTGTGTTGTTCGTTCGTCATTTGGTGGGTGTTTGTGGCTTCTGCTGCTGGGCCCGGGGAGGCTTCCCAGAGGCCTTCGGGGGTCATCCGTCGAGATGGGGGGGGGTGTCGGGCAGGCAGCGAGGACCAGGGGCGGCTCTTGCCGTGAGCTCTCCTCTCGGCCCCTCAGAAGTTGTGCTCTCGCTGCAGCGGGCCGCGTATCCGAGTTCCCGTAGGACCTCTGCGCAGAGAAGCGTGGCTCTTTCCGCGTCGCTGGCCGCAGTCTTGCATGAGCAGATGCGGTGCTCCCGACCAGGGACACGCGTTCCTGGGCCACGCGGCGGGCGCTGGCAGCCGCGCACCAGGAAGGGGCGCCGGCCAGGGGATAGGGAGGGCCGGCTGCAGCGGGGGTGGGAGGCACTGACACCAGGTTAGCCCTCAGACACGGGAGGGCGTCGGGAGTGGTCGAGCGGTTTTTGCGAGACCCGGGGTGGTCTGCAGCAGCTGCGCCCCGTCGAGAGCGTTCCGCGGGTGCGAGAAGCGTCCCGAGCGGCCGCAGGAAGCCCCAGTCAAGGCCCCAAGGCCGCCGGGGAGCCCCCCCATCGGGGGCAACGACAGTGGGGGCAGGGGTCTCAGGTTGTGGAGGACGATCAATGGAGAGGAAGCATGCTGCCAGATCATTTCCAGATGTCTAAAACATGTTCCAAACATGTCTGAAATATGTAAAAACATGTTTGAAACATGTTTGGAACATGTTTGACACATTGTAAACGCATTTTTATTTCAACGATCGGACTGTTAGAGTGTCCACTGTCGTGGCATCCACAAGGCTAAGGTCTCCCCCCGCACGCCCACTCCTCGCCGCTCGGGGCTCAGCTTTGCCCAGGACCCTGCGGTCTTCGCTGTCGCGAGCCTACCTCGCCGACGCCACGCCAACGTTTCCCTCCCCGCGCCGGTCCCTCCCCGTCGTTCCCCAGACGAGGAGCACCGCCGTCACCGCCGCCACCGCCGCTGCCATCATCGTCGTCAACGTCGTCGTCGTCGTCGTCGTCGTCGTCGTCGTCGTCGTCGTCGTCGCCCTCGCGGTGCGCGGGAGGTACACCTGCGGCGCCGTGCTCGGCGTGCTCGTGTACACGGTGTGGAGGAGGCCGTCCGCTGATCTCCGCCGACGCCGCCGCCGCTGTCGTCGCTGTAGCCGCCTCCGCCGCCGCCGTCGCCCCGTTGGCGTCGCCGGCGCTGCAGTCGCCGCGGCCGTCACATGTTCAGAGGAGGAAAAGGTACCAACACCTCTACCCTGTCCCTCGCCGCCACGGCTGTATTCGCGTCGAATTTCTGGTCAGAGCGCACCTCTGGAGAGGTCCGTGGAGTAGCGAAACCGGTACCTTTTTGTCCCTTCAACTGTCGGCGTCGCCACCGCCGCCAATAGAGGTTTTTCTGTGTTGCTCATTGCTCCGGTCAGGTTATGTTGTGTTTTTTTGTGCTTGCGGATGTTGTGTGCCTTTTTTTAGTTTTTTTGCGCCTTGGGAGGTTGAGGGATGAGGGCGTATTTTTTGCTTGTGAAGACTCCCCGACCACTTGTCCGATACGATCTATGTATATATATATATACACATGTCGCTGACACGCGTGAGAAAAAGTGCTAAATGCGCGCGTGCAAAACGCACAGTCGTCGGTTATGTTCTGTCGATGCCCCTAGTTGGCGCCTGCACTTCACAAGCGGAGATCCGCAGGCCATTCTGACGCACCCTGTTGTACATCTCTCCAATCTAGCGCCAAAATCCCTTAAATACAACAGAATCGTGGGCCGCGCAATTACCCGGAAAGCTATGACGTCGGAGGCCTTGGGATGAAGGGGAAGGGCTTGGAAGGGCAGACTCAATGGGTGCGGGCTTAGCGGTCGTTTTGGATTCGATATCTTTCATGTGTGTATATATATATCATACAGTATGGTATAATATGACACAGTAGAATTAAGTATCATATCGTATACTTCAGCATCACTACTTTATTGACATGCCACATGATATACACTATTAAACTATCATATATTTTGATATCATGTGGTACACAACTAACATGTCGTCTACTACGCACTATGATAAGTTAATGCAACCAAGGATTTTCATGATATTTTTCGTATGCTGCATCACATAGTGTATACTGTATCATATACAGCTCGCTATCCATAATATTCGAATGCAGTTTACTATCCACAATATGTATATACGCCATAAATCTCGATCGTGTTGTTTAAAAACATGCATGTCTCGCACAGTCGCGTAACAAGTAATGTAACACGATCGAATATTATATCATACCATGATATGATATCGCATCAGATAACATGACATTCTATAATATGAAATAGTATAGTTTATTATGTGATTCATTCGCATGAAATAGAATAATACAATATACAAGTTATATAAACAAATGCGCCCCCTGGGGAACGTCCCACACCTTCGGAACAGATGGGGGCAACTCCTGGTACCGCGTCCCTGGGCCTCCCTGAGAGGTCCCGAAACGCCCCAGGACAGCCCAAGACGCCCCCAAAGAGCCCCCAGAACGCGAAAGGACGGCCCAAGACGCTCCCAAGCAGCCCAAGAAAGCCTCCCCACGGCTCCCCAGGCTCCCAGGAGGCCTCCAAGGGGCCCCAACAGAGCTCCGAGAGGCGTCCCGGGAGCGCCCGACGAGGCCAAAATCTTTCTTTCATTTTTTTTTGAGATGTATGGATGTATGTATGTATGAATGTATGTATGTATGTATGTATGTATGTATGTATGTATGTATGTATGTATATATATACATAGTCATAGACACAAGACTTGAAGCTCGCTGCGCTTCGCTTTCAAGTCTTGGTGTAGTGCACTGAGTGCGAGGCGAGGGGGGTGGAGGACAAACGGGCTTATTGTGCCGAAGCGCAGCTATGTGTGGAGGCAAAGGGGGGCTGCGAGAAACGGCCCAGCACGCAGGGTGGTGGAAGAGGTTTGCGGGGTACATATATATATATATATATATACACAGGGTTCTAGCCTGTTCGCATTTTCGAGCTTCCAACGCTCCAGGAAGACGGCCGAAAAGACCGGCCCAAGACGGCCCAAGAGCGCCCCGATGCAGCCCAAGAGAGCCCCAAGATGGCTCGAAAAACCGCCCAACAGGGGGAACGCAAATCGACAATCCCGGCTTTCCGCTCCAAGAGGCCACCAGGAGGCCCCAGGAGTCCCCCAAATAGCCTGAAGAGGCCCCCCAGAGCGCCGAGGAGGCCTAAACATGGCCCCTAAGAGGCCCCAAAGTAGCACCCCAGCGTCCTCCAAACTGCTTCCCAAGAGTCCCCTGCACGCCTCTTAGGCCCCCCCCCCCGATTCTTGCGCAGTGCATGCCAGGAGGCCCCACCTGAAAACAAGTAATTCTAGACGCTTCGCTTATCCCCACCAGCCCATCCCGAAACGATGTCCAGGCGAGTTGAGGTGATCAGGGAAGTGCGGCAGCAAAGAGGAGGACGGCCGAACCCTGCAAAGGAGTGAGGAGGAGAAGGAGGAGGTGGATGGATGGATGGATGAGGGAGTGGGAAGACGGAGGATGAATAGGATGAGGAGGAGGCGGAGGAGGAGGAGGAGGAGGAGGAGGAGGAGGAGGAAGAGAAAGAGTAGGAGCAGGAAGTAGGAACAGGAGGAGGAGGAGGAGGAGGGCAAGCACAAGGGCCAGAGGTCTCTTGGATGCCTCTAGGAGCCTCTTGGAGTATCTCTTGGACGATTCTTGGGGGCCTCTTGGGACGTCTTGGGGGTCTCTTGGCGATCCTGGGGGGCTCTTCGGGGTCTTGGGTGCCTCGGGGGGGGGCCTCTTGGGGCCTCTGAGGGTCTTCTTGGGGGCCTTCAGGGGGCCTCTTGGGGGCCTCTTGGGGCCATCTTGGGGCCATCTTGGGACCTCTTGGGGCCTCCTGGGCGCTTCTTTGTGCCATCTTGGAGGAGATCGATCAAAGAAGAGCTGAGCGTTAATTAGCGTTGCCCCCCTCCAGGAGGCCAAAATGGGGCCAAAACCCTGCTAAAATCAATGATTTTGGCTTCCTCGCCGAGGCTGTTTTGGACGCTCTGACCGCTCCCCGCCCCTCCTGTCCAGGTCAGTGGGGAGGGGGTAGGGGGAGGGGTAAACCCCTCCCCGAAGGGGAAGAGGGAGGGGTGGAAGAGGAAACGCCCTAAACCACCGACGCCCAGAGGGCTGGTGGGATTACAGTGATTCTCTTTTTGTTCAAGTTCATCCCTAGCCCCATCAAGACTTCGGGGTCACATTGCAAAGATTGTTCGGGAATGCTGTTGAACTCTGTGACGCTGTCTTGGCACTCTCTTGGGTCGTCTTCGTGTCCTCTCGGCTGCCCCCGAAACCACCGTAAAAATCAAGATCCCATGTGTTCACCTGTCCAGCCTAGCTGGAACGTCAGCGCGCGCACGCGCCAAGAAAGAGACACAAGGGTTGACCTCCCAAAACCTGTCGCGCGCTTTGCCCCAAGGTGGCCAGAGGTTCTCGAGGCGCCCCCCAGATGCCTACGGAGATTCCCGAGAGGCTCCCAGGAGGCACCAAGAGCCCACCAAGAGGCCCCGAAAGACCTCCACAACGCCTCCAAAAAGGCACCGAGGGGCATTCCAACCAACAGACCATGGCCTGTATCCAGGAGACTTCTGTCCCACAGCCCAGGCATGGCAATTTGAACAAAAAATCGGGAATTCCACGAATTCATTGGTTTTTCTTTTTTTCAAATTTAATCCTTGTTTATTTTTGCACAGTGGGCCATAGTTCATGCCCCTTCGTGGGCCATAAATCATCGAACACCCAAAGCAAACTTATGATTTGCTAGTTTCCGCATTTCCCGTTCTATACGCTTCCCAGGCTTTCGCACGGACTCCATGAAGGTCGTTAGATGCACAAGGCGTTTCAACCATTGCGATTCCATGCGTTAGCTTGTCGAACCTAGCTAGAACTTGAACGCGCGCGAAGCGCGCGCGATGATTATACTATATATGTTTATATGTAGGTATATCGACATGCATGTATGTATGTACGCATGCATGCATGCATGCATGCATGCATGTAGATATGTATGCATGCATGATGGATGCATGTATGTATACACGTATGGGTGTACATATGTGTATCTGTATGTTTGTATGTATGCATGTATGTATGCATGCATGCATGCATGCATGTATATACGTATGTACGTATACATGTATTCATGCATTTATTTATGTATGTATATATGGGTGTAGCTGTGGATGTCTGTATGCATGAAATTATTACTGTATGTATGTATGCATGCAGGTCTGTAGGTAGGTCGGTCGGAAGGTAGGTACGTATGCATGTAGGTACTTATGCATGCATGTATGTATGTATGCATGTATGTCTGTATGTGTGTAGGTATGTATGTATGTATGTATGTATGTATGTATGTATGTATGTATGTATGTATGTATGTATGTATGTATGTATGTATGCATTCACGCATGCATGCGATGCATTTATGCATCTATGTATGTATGCAAGCATACATACATGCATGCATGTATGCATGCACGCATGCATGCATGTATACATGTATACATGTATGCGGTGTTATGTGTTATAGTATGGTGTTATGTACTGTTATGCTACAGTATACGAAGATATAGTTTGGTGTGTAAGGTTATGCTATGTTAGGTATGTATGTATATGTATGTATGTATAGAATGTACGTATGTATGCATGCAGGCACTACATGTCTGTACACATGTGCATGCTTGACTGTATGGCTAAATGCCTGTGTGTACATATGTATGTATGTGTGTGTATGTTTGCATGTTTGTATTTTCATATATGTGTAGTTAATGGTATAGCTTTGCATGCACATGACCTATATCTACGCTATGATTGTGGTTCGCTACGCGGCGAGACGGACTGAGAGGAGGCCTACGCTGGCGATGGCGATGATGACGGTTATGCTGATGATGATGATGATGATGATGATGATGCTGATGGTGCTGAGGATGATGATGCTGATGCCGCTGCTGCTCGTGATGATGATACGGGAGCTGGTGATGACGCTGATGATGTTGGTGACGATGACGGTGGTGCTGATGATGGTGGTGATGCTGATGTCAGTTGTGATGACGATGACGATGAGGATGATGCTGCTGATGATGATGCTGATAATGGTGCTGATGCTGATGTGGATGATGCTGATGCTGATGACGATGCCGATGCTGTTGATGAAGTTGCTGCTGATAATGATTACGATGATGATGATGCTGATGTTGATGATACTGCTGCTGCCGATGTTGACGATGTTGATGACGTGATCATGCTGATAATGATGATGCTGCTGATGATATCGCTGATTATGTTGATGATGATGCTGACGGTGATGCTGCTTCTGATGATGAGGATGCTGCTGCTGCTGCTGCTGATGATGATGATGATGATGATGATGATGATGATGATGACGGTGATGATGCTGGCGGTGGTGGTGATGATGCTGCTGCTGATGTTGATGCTGATGCTGCTGCTTACGATGATGCTGGTGATGATTCTGATTTTGATGCTGATGATGCTGCTGATGATGATGCTCATTATACTGATATTGCCGACGATGATGGTGATGCTGATACTGATGATGGTGATGCTGATGATGATGAGCATGATGATGATGCTGCTGATGATGATGCCGATGCTGCTGATGCCGACGACGATGATGATGCTGCTGATGATGATGCTGCTGCTGCTGATGATGCCGACGCTGGTGATGATGCTGATGCTGATGCTGATGCTGCTGATGATGATGCTGATGATGATGATGATGCTGATTATTCTGATGATGCTGCTGCTGATGATGCTGATGCGGATGATGATGATTGAAGGAGGAGTCGCAGGATGCGGAGGAGGAGGACGAGGATGATGATGAGCCGGGGGGGGGGCTGAAGATGAGGAGGAGGTGGAGGAGGAGGAGTAGGATGAGGATGGGGATAAGGATAAGTAGATGATAATGATAATGATGATGATGATGATGATGCTGATGATGATGATGATGATGATGATGATGACGATGCTGATGCTGATGACGATGTTGATGCTGATGATGATGCTGTTGCTGATGATGTTGATGGTGATGATGATGATGCTGCTGATGATGATGATACTGATCATGACGATGATGATGATGATGCTGATGCTGATGATGATGATGATGATGCTGCTGATGATGATGATGATGATTATGATGTTGGTGATGATGCTGCTGCTAATGATGATGATGATGATGGTGATGATGGTGCTGATGATGATGATGACGATGATGACGACGATGATGATGATGACGATGATGATGATGCTGATGATGATGATGATGCTGATGATGATGATGATGATGATGATTATGATGATGATGATGATGATGATGATGATGATGATGATGATGATGATGATGCTGATGATGGTGGTGGTGGTGATGATGATGATGATGATGATGCTGACGACGACCACGATGATGATGATGATGATGATGATGATGATGATGATGATGATGATGATGATGATGATGATGATGATGATGATGATGATGCTGATGATGATGATGATGATGATGATGATGATGATGATGATGATGATGATGATGATGATGATGATGATGATGATGTTGATGCTGATGACGATGATGATTAGGAGGAGGAGGAGGAGGAGGAGGAGGAGGAGGAGTATAAGAAGAAGAGGGAGAAGAGGAAGACGAGGAAGAAGAAGACGAAAACGAATAATGATAATAATAACAACA
>CAUYUJ010020741.1:25000-27500 GCA_963575745.1 Prorocentrum cordatum | reverse complement strand
GGTTGAGGCTGTGTGCTGAAGCCCTCTGCGCAGGAGTTTAAATTTAACTCCCCCAGGCCTTTCCAGCATCGCGTTGACTTACTCGGGCCCTCGATTTTTCGTGCCCCTGTTTTCTTCGGTCGTGGCCCTCGCTCGGCGTTGTCTGGGTCCTGGGTCTCCGTCCCTCGTTTCTTTCGGCCCCCCTCGGGCCCGTCGCTCGTCGCCTCGGCGCCACGGGCAGGAGTGTTCGGCAGACGATCACCCGCGAGCAAATCAAATCACAAAATCCTCCTCCTGCTCCTCCTCCTCCTCGCTTCCTCACCCTCCTCCTCCTCCTCCCTCCTCCCTCCTCCTCCTCCTCCTCGCTTCCTCCCCCTCCTCCTCTTCCTCCTCCTGCTGCTGCTCCTCCTCCTCCTCCTCCCCTCCTCCTCCTCCTCCTCCTCCTCCTCCTCCTCCTCCTCCTCCTCCTCCTCCCCCTTCTCCTCCCCTCCTCTTCCTCTCCTCCTCCTCCTCTCCTCTCCTCCTCCTCCTCCTCCTCCTCCTTCTCCTCTTCCTCCCCTTCCTCCTCCTCGTCCTCCTCCTCCTCCTCCTCCAGCTTTTCCTCCTCCTCCTCCTCATCCGATTCGGCTTCGACGGCTTCCGATTCTGACTCGAACTTGGCCAAGCCTGCCTGCGTCTAGAAGGCCCACGTCTGGGGGCGATGCCGAATACCGTTCTCACGTCCTAGCCAAACGCGCCTATGGACACATAGGGTTCCATGACGTCCACAGATCTTTTCAGGGCGGATGCGCCCATGGGACAACGTGGCCGTTGCGTCTGGCGCGGTGCAGGGTCGGAGAAAGGGTAGATCCGTCTGCGGCACGTTCCTGTTCTAGAACAGGTCCCGCATGGTACTCCAAATTCCAATTGACCTCGGATTTCGACTCGGGCTCCGACGTCTCGGTGGAGGCCTTACCGGCCTGGCGATTTCCACCGACTCGGCTTCTCTCGGCTCGGCCGCCGATTGCTGCCGGTCCGATTCATTTCGATCGCCGATCCGACTCATAGATTCGACAGTGGCTTCTCCTGCCTCCTGCCGGCGTTCCCGTCCACTCCGCCCCCCCCCCTCCCCTTGCCTCCTCCTCCTCCTTCTCCTTCTCCTCCTCCTCCTCCTCCTCCTCCTCCTCCTCCTCCTCCTCCTCCCTCCCTCCCTCCTCCCTCCTCCCTCCTTCCTCCTTCCTCCTCCTCCTCCCTCCTCCCTCCTCCCCCCTCCCTCCTCCCTCTTCCTCCCCCTCGCCCCCCACCCGTTGTCTTGCGTGCGGTTGCGCCCTCTCTCTCTATTCCTGCTCTGCGCGGGCGATCGGCTCCTCCGCGGGCAGTTCCCCTTCCTGCTCGGCGGGCTCGGGGGCGAGCCACGCTCCCCTCCGCCGACAGGCCTCCGCAGTCGACCCGCATGCATAGTAAGGTTGGGCAGCCTTCTGGAGGATACCCTTTGCATCCTTGCCTCGTCGGCCCACCCCTGGCCACTTCCGTTGGCCGCGCCCCGCTCGAAGAGCTTCGGCATGGGCGTCCGAGGCCCTTGCGTCCTTGTCGCGCATCCTTCTGATACGGGCCGACCGTGTTCCGCTCGCGGAGGTCGTCACCCTTTGCGAGGCGCAGTGGCATGCCGCGGGCAAAGAGCCCGCCTTGCTGACCTAGCTTCATGCCTTGGTAGGAGTGCGCCGGGCACTAGACAGCAAGGCCATGCCCAGCGACAAGGCAACAAATGGCATCGGAGACACTCTTCTGGTGGCTTGCGCGGGAAGACCCTGTGCACTGAATGCGCCAGAGACCGCAGGGCGCCCTGGCACACAGAAACACACAGGCGCCCCACCGCTCCCCCGCCCTCGGCGGGGGGACGTCCGAGGGGGCGGGCTTTCTCGGAAGGCTCAGGATTTGGTAGATCCACTGAGTGCCATGGCTAATCCATTTAGATACGTGCTGCGTAAAAGGAATCTCTGACTTGCCCACATCAACGCCAACGTGATACCCAAGCAACACACCCACTGGGAGAATTGCAATAACGAGCGGCCTCTGCGAGGTGCTCCGGGCCAGACCTCGGTGGCCGGATGGCTGGCGTCCGAGAGGCCCCGCCGCCCTCGGGGAGGGGCCTGCCCTTTCCTCTCGGGCGTCGGAGCCCGAACCCTGACCTCGCCGGCCGTTGAAGGTAGGTTTTTTTGGGCTCCGAGATCCCAATCTACTTCAAGCGCTTTCCTACGTCAATGATCGACCTGCTTCTGCTGTGTTTCGTTTTTCCCTGGGAGGACCACCTGGGCCCGATCCACTAGGTCCGCCTTCTTACTTCGTGCTTCGACCTGCCTCTTCCGACCGACGTGTAGCCTCGCCGATCAAGGATCCAGGCAGCTCCATGGGCGGCCGGGGTGGGGTCGTTGGAAGTCGCCGTCGGGGGCCTTGGGGCGGGGGTTCACCGCAAACGGGGGTCGGCCAGAGCGCCCGATCCTGCAGGGTCCTGCAGGGCCAGGGTCGCGTTGACCCGGGTCTG
>CAUYUJ010020741.1:15000-20000 GCA_963575745.1 Prorocentrum cordatum | reverse complement strand
TCCTCCCTCCTCCTCCCTCCTCCTCCCTCCCCCCTCCTCCCTCCTCCCTCCTCCCTCCTCCTCCTCCTCCTTCCCTCCTCCTCCTCCTCCTCCTCCTCCTCCTTCTCCTCTCTCCTCTTCCTCCTTCTCCTTCCCTCCTCCTCCTCCTCCCTCCTCCTCCTCCTCCTCTTCCTCCTCCTCCGCGGGAGGTTAGCGCGTCCGTAGCAATTTTGGTTCAAGGTCAGCCAGGCTCTCCGTGAGCCCTCGCCGCACAGCCGCCTCCAGTGCCATGCTGGCGCCAGCGGCCTGCCGCCGCCCACCGCCCGCCGCGGCGCCGCCGCGCGGTCCCGCGCGCGGCCGCTGCCGCAGCCCGCCGCCGCGGCCGACTGTCTGCGCTAGCGGGGCGCGCGCCGCCGCCGCGGCACTCTGCGCGGCCAGAGCGGGCGCGCGCTGCAGAGGCGCGGCTTGGCGCGGCGGGCGGCGGCGGTGCGTGCGTCAGGCGGCGGCGGCGCAGGAGGCCATCCACCGCAGCCTTGTAGTGTTGACTGGCCGCGACGCGGTGGCCGCCGCGGCGCGCGGGCGGCTGCGGCCGGAGGTGCTGGAGGACGCGCTGCTGGAGCTGGGGGCCCTGAGCACGGACCTCAGGTGGATGGGCTCGTACCAGGAGCTGTCAGAGAGCCTCGGAGACCCGGACGTGGCCGAGCCCCCCACGGCAGCGGAGGCCCGTCGGCTGTTGGACTGCGCGCCCCGCGGGGGCGGCGACCCCGCGCAGCTGTTCTGGAAGGGCGCGGCGCTGGACCTCGTGTGGAGGGGGCCAGGCCTGAGGCGGGCGGTCGACGAGGCGGGCCGGCGGCTGCTGGGCTCGAGCTACGCAATGTCCATCATGGACGTGCCCCTGGAGGACGCCAGCTGGGCCGCCGCCGTGGCCCTCGAGCCCTACCCTCAGCTCATCGGCCGCCTCCTCATCGCCCACACGCGGCATGCGGCGGCGGACGTGCAAGAGCTGCTGGGCTCGAGGATCCCGCCGCCCCTGCTGCTGACGCTCGAGCTCGGCTCGAGCTTCGGCTTCGGCGACCACCCCACGACGCGGCTGTGCCTGCGGTGGCTGCAGGCGCAGGACCTCGCCGGTGCCTCCGTGCTCGACTTCGGCTGCGGCACGGGCGTGCTGGGGCTCTCGGCGCTCCGCCTGGGGGCGCGGGAGGCCGCGGGCGTCGACTGCGACCTCGCCGCGCTGGTGCTCGCGCAGGCGAACGCTGCGCGAAACGGGCTTCGGCTGGAGCTCTTCGCCCCCGAGGTCGGAAGCGCCGACCAGAAGGAGTGGGCCTGCGTGTCCTTCTTCGCGCCCTCGGCCAGCTCGAGGGGCTCGCCGCCCTTCGGCGCCGGGCCGCCCAGGGGCAAGGCGTTCGACGTCGTGCTGGCCAACATGACCGCCAGCCCGCTGCTGCGCGCGGCTCCTCGCATCGCCGAGGCCCTGGCCCCCGGGGGCCGGCTGTGCATCTGCGGGGTGCAGGAGCACCAGGCTCCGGAGGTCGTCGCGGCGCTGGCTGCGCACGGCGTGCCGCTGGAGCAGGATGCCGCCGAGGAGGGTTGGCTGCTGCTCGCGGGGCGGCGCGCCGCTGCGGCCTCGGGCGCGGCCTCGTGCGCGGCGGCCGAAGGGTAGACAAAAAGGAGGTCGGGGCGCTGCCTGACTGCATCGGAGGCGGCGCGAAGAAGAGGGGTCCTGAGTCCTGAGGATATCCGGGTTCGAGGTTTTCGGAGGTCTCCATGGCTTCTTGGAAGGCCTACGGCCTCGAGACGCTCTGCAACAGGTGCGCCTCGCCGAGAGCGTTCCTGGGGGTCTGAGTCGTCCCGAACGGTCGCCAGAGTCTTTGGTTATGGCCTGGAAGCCGAGGTTCTAGGATCGAGTAGTTCGCAACCATCCTGTGTGGAATTGGGTCCTCGTTTTGAATCAGCGGCGCTGGGCGGCTTCCCTCCCCTCCCTCCTCGCTCTCCTCCCATCCTTCCTCCTCTCTCCCACCACCTTAGGCCCCAGTGGTTGCGTTCGCATGCCGCCGCAACCCCACTTTGGCGCACCCCTCACACAGTTCGTGGCCCCATGGGCGGCTCCACCTAAGGTTCTAGTGGCTGCGTTCGCGTGCCACCGCAACCCTACTTTGGCGCACCCCTCAGGCGTTGCGTGGCCCCATGGCAAGGCCCCAGTGGCTGCGGTCGCATGCCGCCGCCACCCCACTTTGGCGCACCCCTCGCACGTTTCGTGGCCCCATGCGAGCTCCGCCTAAGGCCCAGTGGCTGCGCCCGCATGCCGCCGCCACCCTACTTTTGCGCATCCCTCGCATGTTTCGAGGTCCCCGTGGCTGCGTTCGCATGCCTTCTCCAGACCATTTCGGCACATCCCTCACACGTGTCGTGGCCCCAGCGGCAGGAATCGCATACGTGACCGCGCCCATGTCGGCACACCCCTCACACGTGGCCCCATAGGGAGCTCCACCTAGGGCCCCATTGGCAGGAATCGCATGCGTGACCTTGCCCATTTCGGCACAGCCCTCGCCCGTTTCGTGGCCCCATAGGGAGCCCCGCCAAAGGCCCCATTGGCGGGAGTCGCGTGGGTGACCGCTCCTATTTCGGCACGCCCGTCGAATGTTTCGCGGCCCCCATAGGGCGCTCCACCGAACGCCCCATCGGCAGGAACCGCATGCGCGACCGCGCCCATTTTTTGGCACACCGCCGCCGCCTGCCGTCCCCAGACAGAGTCCTGCTGCTCACCGGGGCCAGGCCGACAGACGCTCAGATCAGCAGTGACGGGTTACCTCCAGATGTAACCCGTTGCGGCTGACCCTGGCGACCCCATCGGCAGCATCGCTCCGTCTTTCTCACGCACGCCTTAGAGTCCTTTTGGTGGTCCCCTCCCTTAGTTTCTTTCGCGTCTTGCGGTACTCGCAGCTGCAGATGGTTGGGTCCTTAGCCAGGCTATTTTTGCAGAGGGGGGCGCTCCGTTGGGGGGGTGGGGGCGCTCCGGGAGGCTCCTCGTCCCAGGGCCAGATTCGCTTCGAAATTCTGGTCAGAACAGAGCGCGCTCTTGGAGGGGTCCTGGGTTCGACTCGTAACGGTCGCAATGGAGAGACACAGGGGTCCCGAGGGAAATAGGCTCTGATTTTTGTCCGCCGCTCTGGCACATCGTGTGTGTTTCCAGTTCCGATGCGCCCGCAGCGGTGGTCTCGGGACAGAGGAAGGTCTGCTCGGAATAGACTTCGGGTTAAGGGGCAACGCCCAGGGGTCCAGGGCAAGCTTCTTCGGAGGCGTCCAGCAGGGTGAGGTCAGGACCACGGTCGGGAACACTGGATGGCGTGCCGCTTCGCTGGTTTTGGCTCACCAAGCCTCGGCGCGACACGCTGTCCCCTTCCACCTCCGCAAGCGTCCACGTCCCGAGCTTTCTCCGAGCCTGGCGCCCCGCGGAGCGGAGCGATACGCTGCCCACTCGCAAGGTATAGCGCGTCGCCGGGGCCGCCGGGGCGACACGCTGCCCAGCAGTTCCCGACCGCAGACTTCTGTTCTCGGGGCCAGGGCCCCGGGGTCCGGCGCAAGTTCTGGTTCGGCGGCGTCCAGCAGGGTGATGTGCGGATTGGTCTGTGGACGTCATGGTTGGAGCCACGAAGTCTCCCAGGCTTCGTGGTCCCCGCCCTCTTTCCAACACGTGGCCCTGCCGCCCTGCGTTCTGCCCCGTCCGCGCACGCGCCTCGGGCCAGGATGCACCGACCCCCCCTCCGCCTGGCCCCCAGGTGCCGACGCGGTCCCGTCCAGGGGAGGCGGTGGTGGGGGGAGGCGCCGCGTGGGGCGCTCTGCGGCCAGGGCCAGGGCTGGACCTACTCGCTGTTTTGCTGCACTTCGGCTGTGTTTTGTTTTTGTTTTTCGTTTTAGCGTACATGAAAACAGGTAGAGCAAAACCAAAGCGAAAACAAAACGAGAAACCACGTTCAGGTCCAGCCCTGGGCGCGGCCAGGACAGGGAGGCACCCATCCCAGGGCGTTCCGGAGCGCCCGCAGAGCGCTCTGGCTCTGTGTGGCGCCAGGTGCGTTCCACCCGGGTCGCTTGATCTCAGAGTTTCCCGAGTTGTCAAGACGTCGAAGTGGTGTTAAGTCGGGCCTGTCTTTCTACAGGGGGAAGATTCAAAAGTACTCAAAAAAATGGTCTGGGAACCATGTCTTGAGTACTTTGGGGCATCTTCGGAGTATTTTTTGGGGGTATCTTTTGTTTCTCGTCCACACTCCCCCTGCAGGGGGGCCAGGCCCGACCTAAAAGGGATGGTCTCTCTGGGCTCGGGCCCTTCCTCCGGCAGGTCTCGGGGCCCCGCCGTGGCCGGCGGAGCCCCGGCGCGCCTCCTGCGCTCCGCGCGCTCCCTCGGGTGGCACGGCGGCTTCCGCCGCGGTGGCCCCGAGGCCTCCCCGGGCCCCCCGGGGCCACAGGGGCCTCGGAGAGCAATGCCGCCAGGGCCACAAGGGGCCACAGGGCCCCGTGGGGCGACAATAATAGTTGCTCTCCGGGAGCCACAGGGCGGGGGCCACAGGGCGGTCCGGGGGCCACAGGGCCACGGGGGCGATGAATAATTGCTCTCCGAATTCCGCCACAGGGGTGGCGGAGTTCGGAGAGCAACTATATATCGCTTCGCTCCTTCCGCCGGCCCTGGAGCGCTATCTTGGGCCGTCCTGGGGCCGTCTTGGGGGCCTCCTGGGGGGCTTCTTGGGAGCGTCCTGGGGCTCCTTGGCGGCGTCTTGGGCTCCCCTGGGGCCTCGCGGAGTTCGGAGAGCAGTTATTCCCCAGGCAGTGCTTGCACGTAGGGGTCTGACTTGTTCTGCTCAGGAGTGAGGTGGGTGACCCGAGGACGCGGCGTCGCCTTCGGCCCTGGGCCCCGGGGCGGCGGCCGCATCTGGAGGGCCACGTCTGCCCTGTTCCAGGCGGCGAGTCTCTCTGGGGCCTGTGCCGAAGATGCCGCTCCCCCTCTCTGGCCACGAGCGTCCCTGGACACG
>CAUYUJ010020741.1:7500-12500 GCA_963575745.1 Prorocentrum cordatum | reverse complement strand
GTTGTTGTTCTTGTTCTTGTTATTGTTGTCGTGGTTGTTGTTGTTGTTGTCTCTGCTGTTGTTGTTGTTGTTGTTGTTGTTGTTGTTGTTGTTGTTGTTGTTGTGGTTGTTGTTGTTGTCGTTGTTATTGTTATTGCTGTTGTGGTTGTTGTTGTTGCTGCTGCTGTTGTTGTTATGCTGTTTTTACCTCTCCTTTTTTCCAGAATCCGCCTGCAGGAGGACACGCCCGACCTAAGGCCGGGCCCAGCCTCGGCCCAGGATCGGGGCACATGCCCTCGCAACCAGGCAGGGGAGCGTGTGCTCCGATCCTGGGCTCCGGATGGGTCTGGCCAGGATCGGTGTGTGTGTGTGTGTGTGTGTCCCGCCGCAGCCAGGACTTGTCTGAGCGGGCCCAGCGTCCCCTCTTCCTGCCCGTGCCAGGCTTCCTTCCTCTCCTCCCGCGCATTGCGGCCCAATTTGCATCTAGCGCGCCCCAAAGATGCCCGATCGCCGGAGCAGTGACCTCTGCCCAGCCGCCGACGCAACAAGTGTGTGTGTGTGTGTGCTATACAGTGGGAGCCCATGCCAAGGAGCACCCTGCTTGCCTCCAGGGTGCCCTGGGTTTCTCTTGGGCTTCGATGGTTCTGCTACGGAAGTAGCGCGGTTCGCCCGCGCCAGAAAGCAAGGGACGCCTGGGGTCTCGGGGTCGGGTTTTTTGTGGAAGGTTTGTGGTGGTCGAGCTCCTACAAGTTCCCGCATAGTCAGGATGGGCAATCTGCCCAAGGGTACCCTTGCATCCTTACCTCCTCGGTCCGTCCTTGGCCACGTTCGTTGGCCGCGCCCCGTTCCGAAAGCCTCGAAACGGCCTCCCGAGGCCCTTGCATCCCTATCGTGCATCTTGATGATACGGCCCGACTGGTCGTGTTCGCACCGATCCTGGGTTCAGGGCGGGCCTGGCCAGGAGGGGGGGGAGGAAGAGGAGACGGAGGAGGAAGAAGCGGAGGAGGGGGAGGAGGAAGAGGAGGAGGAAGAGGAGGAGGAGGAGAAAAAGGAGGAGGAGGAGGCGGAGGAGCGGGAGGAGGAGAAGGAGGAGGAGGAGGAGGAAGAAGAGGAGGAAGAGGAGGAGGAAGAGGAGGAGGAGGAGGAGAAAGAAACAGAGGAGGAAGATGATGATGTGTGTGTGTGTGTGTGTGTGTTCCTGGCTCTTCTCCTCCTTCCTCTGTGCAGGACGTGGCCGCGTGCCCCGCCTGGCTGCAGCCCGCGGGCGCGCAGTGGCAGTGGCCGGTGCCCATGGGGGGGCAGCGCCGAGTCTTTTCGGGAGGCTCCGGGAGGTTCTCGGGGCCCAGCGTTTTTTTTTTTTTTTTTTTTTTGTTTTTTGTTGTTTTTTGTTGTTGTTTTTTTTTGTTTTTTTGTTTTTGCCTGCTTTTGTGTTGTTTTTTATGTTTCTCCCCCCACGGTAATGCTCGTTACCCCCCCCGTGTGGTGACGCCAGCGATCGTGCTGGGGGGAGTTGGCCTGGACCCCCGACCCCCCACTAATGACATGCTCTGTGGTGCACACATCACCAGCCTCGAACGTATCCCTATCCCTAAGTTTGACACGCTAAAAGAAGATGACAATCTTAGGGATGCACCCTCAGAAACTGAGGAAATCCCTAACATCGCCATCGTAACGAGGCGATGCCCAACATAGGGATAGGGATATGTTCCAGGCTTGTAAACACAGGCTACTGATGCACCGGTTGCGCGGACGCACCCTGGCGGGTGCACGCCGCGGCCGCCGTTACCATTACCCGTCATTGGGGCCCAAAAAGTATACATCACCACCACGTCGATTCCTCCTCTATCCTCTACCCTCCTCTTCCCTTCCTTTTTCCTGGGGGAGGGAGGGGGTGAGGGAGGTGGTGGTGGTGGTGTATATTTTTGGGCCCCCCACTCCAGCCCGACCACCTCCCCCTCCCCCGGGTAGCGACCGTTACCCAGGAAGTGCGAGAAACGAGCACGTGGTTTCCTGGTGTTGGTCCTGGCAGCTTGGCAAGGTCGAGTCGTCGGATGTTTGGGTCGGGCCGAAGCTGACATGCGAAAGCGACGGGATGGATTTAGAGTGATTCTTCAAGGGAGCCCCAGAGGGTCCCCACATGCCTTGTGGTTGTGGGGATCTCGTTCGGTTTTCGTCGGAATGTAGAGAGGCGTCTGACATTTGGACGAAATCTGGTCAAAGTCACGTTTCCGATAGGGCCGCGGAGGTCCACAGAGGCCTCCCCGAAGGCGCACCCGAGTTTTCATCCGCGGCACCTCGTCGAGAGCGTCCCGTGGGGGCCCGAGTCACCCCGAGCGATCGCCCGAGGCCCTGGCCGTGGCCCGAAGCCCACCGTGGACGGGGACGGGCTAGACGACTATGAGGGCCTCTGCGTCTAATATGAGCTCTGTAGGCGGCGTTGTACTATCAAAACACTTGACGGAACCAACTTCATGTCGGCAGGAAAACATCATTTTTTCGACTTTTTCGAAAAATGCCTTTAGAAGCTCTCTCTTTCGAGTGCATCGGCCCCCCGTCGCCCCTCCGTTGCCGATGGGGGGAGGTGACGGCGTGCCCTGCCCGGGAGCGTGCGGCCTCGCTGTCGGGCCTGTCGCCGACCTGGCGGCGGTGCGTCGCCGATGCGGGCCCGCCGCGGGAGCCGGCCCCCCGCCGGCGTGCCCCAGGCTGGGTAGTCGAGGGCCAGACTGTCAGACTGGATTGGGCCCCCAGGGCCAATCTGGCCTGGCCAAACTGGATGGTTTGGGTTCTTCGCCAGACTGGATTCGCGTTGGCTCCCTCGCCAGATTGCCCCCGTTTGCCAGATTGGGCCTGCCAGATTGGCTTCGTCTACCCAGCCAGGTGCTCGGCTGCTCGCTGTGGGCGGCGCTGGCGGCGGCCGCGGCGTGGCGGCAGCTGGGGGCCCTCCAGGCCTCAGCAGCGAATCGCCGATCCCGATCCCCAGCCCCATCCCGATCCCCACCAGCCCACCACCCCGGTTTGGGGTGTGCTCCTCGACACCCGAAGGGAACAGCCTCTATCCTCACTTGGGGAGGTAACTTTTTTGACGCTTCGCGAATCCCCACCAGCCCATCCAGAAACGATGCCCGGAGGAATTGCCTCGATCAGGGAAGTGGGCAGCACACAGAGGAAACCATTATGAGACATCTTGGGATATCGTGAGCCATCTTGGAGGTCATTTTGGGCTCTCCCAGGCGCTTTTGGAGTCATCTGAATCAGTGCCCCCCCCAAGAGGCCAACATGTGGCTAAAACCTTTTTTTTGGAACATCAATGATTTGGCATTCTTGCCGAGGCCTCTTGGAGCATCTTGGGTGCCTCTGGGGGGTCTCTTGGGGCCTCTTGGGAGTCTCTTGGGGGCCTCCTGGGGGCCTCTTGGGAGCCTCTTGGGGCCATCTTTGGGCCATCTTGGGGCACCCTTGGGAGCCTTGGGGGCCATCTTTGGGCCATCTTGGGTGAGATCGATTACAGGAGGGGGGGGGGGGTACGGATTACGGTCGCCCCCCCAGGAGGCCAACATGGGGCCCAAACCCTGGTAAAATCAATGATTTTGGCTTCCTCGCCGAGGCCGTTTGGGACGCTCCGACACCTCGCGGAACCCCCTCTCAAGGTCCATGAGGAGGGGGTAGGGGGAGGGCTAAACCCCTCCCCGAAGGGGAAGCAGGAGGGGCGGAAGAGGAAACGCTCTAGACCACCGACGCCCAGAGGGCTGGCGGGATTGGCCAGAGGGGCCCAGGCCACGCTGGCGGGGGCAGGCATCAGTCCGACGATGCCCCAGGCCGCCCGGACCCTGGAGTCCCGCGGCTTCTGGTCGTCGTACTGGGCCGCGGCGCTGGGCTGCGGGGGGGCGCAGGCGCTGGCCGGCGCGAAGGCCGCGCTGCTGCGCGGCGAGGCGCCGCCCGACGAGGAGGTGAGCGGCGCGGGGCACAAACGAAGCTGTGGGGCCGAGCGCTTCTCTGGATTTCGGGGGTGGATAGATAGACCTCCTACCCTGACACGTCGATCAGCGAATGAGCCGTTGCCGGTTCGCGAGGGGGCGTCGCGGCCGTCACTCTTGCGGGTCCAGGCCCGTCGGTTTCGGCCCTGGGCCGTTTTCGCTGCAGGCGGGTTCACCAAAGGGAGGTTTGTCCACCGCCGAAGATTGGGTTCTTGGTGCTCGCAGCTTTCGTGCCTCCCCTGCCCCACTTCGCCTCGGCCACACCCCGCCGTCCCTCGCACGCTGCTTGGTCCCTGGTGGTCGGCCGATTCCCAGGGAGTTCCTGGCTTCTTTCGGTGAGGTCCAGCGTGGAGTGGGTCAGCGTGGCGTGGGCCCCAAGCTGTGTGCTCCGGCATGCTGGGTGGTGCAGTCTGTGTGGTGCAGGCTGTGTGGTATGAGCTATGATGGTGCAGCCTATGTTCAGATATCTACGTGGCGCACGCTATGATGTGCAATATATGTGTGGTGTAAGCTCTGTGGTGCAATCTAAGTTCTACGCGGTGCAATCGATGTGATGCGATCTATTTGGTGCAATGTATTTGGTGTACTGGATGTGGGGCAACTTGTGTAGTCTGCGCTACGCGGTGGAATCGATGCGATACATACAGTGTGGCGCACGATATTTTGAGCAATCTTTGTGGAATAAGCAATGTTAAGCAACCTATGCGGTGCAATCCATGTGGTTTAAGCTATGTGGTACAATATCGGTTCAGCAATTTCTGTGACGCATACTACGTGGTTCGAACTGAGTAGTGCAATCTGTGTTAAGCAGGTCGCGTGGTGCAAGCTCTGCTGCGCAGTCCGTGTGGTGCAGTCCATGTCAATCAGTATATCTGTGTGGTGTAAGCTATGCGGTGCAATATCCAGTGGCGCTGCCGTGCGATTCCGCCACCGCCTTCGGGCGGACGCCCAGGAGGGGCTCGGGCGGGCGCTGGGGGAGGGGGGGTCCACTGAACGTCCCTCCTCCCCCGCCCCGTAGTTGGGCACGGCACGCTGGCCATCGCTCGGACG
>CAUYUJ010020741.1:0-2500 GCA_963575745.1 Prorocentrum cordatum | reverse complement strand
CCTTCGTTTCGCCTACCCAGTACAGCGTTTCGGGGCCCCACATGAGGAATTCCACCGGCGGTCCCACTGGCACCGCCCGCATGCGTCCGCCACCATGCAACACAGCCCTTGCTCCCTGCGTTTCGCCCACCTAGTACAGCGTTTCGTAGCCCCATAAAGGGGGCTCCACCGAAGGTCCCAGTGGCACCGCCCGCATGCGTCCGCCACCACCCAGCACAGCCCCTGCTCCCTGCGCTTCACCCGCCCAGTACAGCGTTTCGTGGCCCCATAAATGGGGCTCCACGGAAGGTCCCAGTGGCACCGCCCGCATGCGCCCGCCACCACCCAACACGGCCCTTGTTCGTTGCGTTTCACCCACCCAGTCCAGCGTTTCGTAGCCCCATAAGTAGCGCCACCGAAGAAGATATTCACAATTGCGGTACTCACAACTGCATATGGTTGGGTGTTTCGCCAGGCTAATTTCTATTTCGGGGCGATCGCAGAGTAGGAGGAGGCAGATGATGATGATGATGATGATGATGATGATGATGATGATGATGATGATGCTGATGCTGCTGATGATGATGATGATGCCTGATGCTGATGCTGATGCTGAATGCTTGATGAGATGCGTATTATGATGCTGAATGATGATGATGATGATGTTGATGCTGATGATGATATGATGATGATGATGATGATGAGACGACACGATGATGATGATGAGAATGATGATGATGATTCTGATGATCTTATGATTATTTGATGATGATGATGATGATGATGAATGATGAGATGAGATGCTGATGATGATGATGATTAGGAATGATTGATGATGCTGCTGCTTATGATGATAAATAATGAGGAGGAGGTGGAGGAGGAGGAAAGAGGAGGAGAGGGAGGAGGAGGCGAGGAGGGATGAGGAGGGGGGGAGGAGCAGGAGGAGGTGGAGGAGGAAGCGGAGGAAGAGGAAGAGGAGGAGGAGGAGGAGGAGGAGGAGGAAGAGGAGGTGGAGGTGAAGCAGATAGAATAGTAGGTGGAGGAGCAGGAGGAGGATGGGGAACAGTGTAAACCCAAGACTCATCGACGATATTGCAATACACCCTTCCGCCAAGCTCCCTCTTCATAGGCTCCTGCACGGATTCTATTTCACTGAGGGAAATGCCCCGTTGGAAAACAACCGTTTGAGTATCTGTAAGTGTGCCAGAACACCATTTTTGGGACATCGACGCCGCGAATCACTGTTACTGTTGCGTCTTGACGATCCTGAATCGTGCCCGAACACGACTTCTGCGGCTTCAACACCGAGAATCGACGTGATTGTTGCGCCCTGGCATTCCGATATCGTGCCAAAACGCAATGTCTGGGACGTTAACCATGAGATCCCTTTGAACTGTTGCAAACTCTTCGCGTCAATGTGCGCGGCGCTAAGGCGAGTGCCACATGTTGAAGCCGCCTTCAATCCGCGAAACTCTTGCACATTTTTAGAACGAATGTGCGCTGCGCTAGGGCGAGACATATTTTTCAAGCGGGCCGCCCTCAATCCGTGCAGTTCTTGCAAATTTGAAGACGAATGTGCGCGGCGCTAAGGCGCGAGCCACATTTTGAAAACGACCCGCCACATCTGTGAAACTGTTGCACATGTCAAGATCCAGTCGTAAGTTGTAAGGAACTCTGAGGCGAAACGCCCGGCTCGCCCTTTCGATCGGCCTCGGGGTGCGACAGGGAGGAGGTTTATCTATAAGGGAAAGGGATGGAGCAGGAAAGGACGTGGAGGAGTAGGATAGCTAAGATGATAATGATGCTGATGATGATGATGAAGATTCTGATGCTGATGCTGATGATGATAAGGATGATGACGTTACTGTTGCTGATGCTGATCAAGATGATGATGCTTATGAGGATTATGATGATGATGATCACGATGCTGATGCTGATAAGGATGGTGCTGATGATGATAATGAGGATGCTGCTGATGATGATGACGAGGATGATGATGATGATGATGATGATGATGATGATGGGGATGATGGCGATGATGATGATGCTGCTGATAGGTATGCTGATGCTGATGCTGATGCTGATGATGATGATCACAATGCTGATGATGATGATGATGATGATGGTGATGTTGACGATGTTTATGATGATGGTGACGATGATGATGCTGATGTTGATGCTGATGCTGCTGCTGATGATGCTGATGTTGCTGCTGATGATGCTGATGATGACGACGATAATGATGACGATGATGAGGATGATTATGATGCTCATGCTGATTATGATAATGGTGACGACGACGATGATGGTGGTGATGATGATGATGATGATGAAACTGATGATGCTGATTATGCTGATGATGCTGATGGTGATGACTGTTATTCTGATGATGCTGGTAATGATACGGCTGCAGGTCCTGCTGATGATGGTGATGCTGCTACTGATGATGATGATGATGATGATGATGATGATGATGATGCTGCTGCTGATGCTGATGGTGGTGATGATGATGCTGCTGATG
>CAUYUJ010020740.1:150000-151176 GCA_963575745.1 Prorocentrum cordatum | reverse complement strand
CAATACGGCTACGGAGAGTCGAGGCTCTGCCCGAGGACGACGACGACGACGACGACGACGAAGCAGGAAAATCCAGAGCTCATGTTGTCCCAACACCTTCGCCTGTCTAAGACGCAGACGACGACGACGACGACGACGACGACGACGACGACGAGGAGATGACTCCAGCCTGGCAGGGGATGGCATTCCCCAACTCCTCATCCTCAGATTCGTCCTCTCTCCTCATCCTCATCCTCCTCATCCTCATCCTCCTCGTAATCATCCTCCTCATCATCCTCCTCCTCCTCATCATCATCATCCTCACCATCCTCATCCTCGTCGTCCTCATCCTCATCATCACCCTCATCTGACGACGACGGCGACGGCGGCGACGACGGCGGCGGCGACGACGAAGCAGATAAATCCAGGAGGCGTTGTGACAGGAATATCCAGGACGCATTCTGCCCCAACACCTTCGCCCGCCTAGGACGCAGACGACGACGGCGACGAGGGCGACGACGACGAAGAGATGGCTTCAGCCTGGCAGGGGAGGGCATCCCCCTACTCCTCATCCTCATCTTCATCGCCCCTCCTCCTCATCATCATCACCACCATCCTCATCCTCCCATCCTCGTCGTGCCCCCAGCGAGCTCAAGACAAAACTGCGCGCCTCCCCCTGCTCCTCGCACTGCTGCAGGTTCGGCTCGACGTGCCTCTTCCAGTGGCTAAACATCATCCGAACGCATCGTGCTTGAAGAAACCTGCGCGCAATCTCGTTCTTCAATCAGATCCACCCCCCTTCCAGGTCTTACCATCCTCCTCCTCGTCCCTCAACCTCTCCCGAACGGTCTCATCCACGTCCCTCGTCTTACCTCCGTAACGTCCCTCATCGTCTTACCATCACTCATCCTCGTCGTCATGCTCATCCTCAGCCTCCCTCATTGTCTTATCGTCCCTCACCCCCTACCCTCGTCTTTTTCTTCCGTCTCTTTTTTCTCCTCCGTAGTCACTCCTCCTTCTATCCTGCCACTCTCCCTTCCTCACCCCTTCTTTTCTCTCCCTGCCCCCTCGCTCCTCCTGCCCCCGCGATCGAGAGCCTTACAGCCTCCACCTTCGCACTGGTAGGCTTCTTGCCCGCCTTCATCTTTGCCTCCAGGACGAACTGCGCCTCGAACGCTGCTGACCACGCCGCCTAGC